>CAXHKQ010000012.1:0-84824 GCA_964017145.1 Agrocybe praecox
AGACTGACAATGTTTACAGTCTAAGTCGATGGGACGTGCTTCCCGGCTAAGGTGCGCGAGCAATATTGGATTAATCTTTTCGACAAATTGTCAGATGTATTCAATACTTTACACTGCCCCACTGATTCCTGGTGGAGTCCAGTGGATTGGCGTGCTTTTTGTGCTGGATTCCACTGGAGTCTGGTGGACTCCATCCAGAATCCAGTCAAACTTTGTGGAAACTTGCTGTTTGCATGTTTTATGCAATATCATTTATGTTTAAAAAAACATAACATTCACAAAAAACATAAGAATCACACAAAAAAAATATGAAAAAGCGAAATTTAATTAATTAAGAAATTTCATAATATACATGATTTGTAATATACTTCTATAATTATTTTCGATTAGAGAAAAATGGAGGGAGGGGATATGGAAAGAGGAGGGCAGAGGGAAGAGGAGATGGGAGGGGATAGGGCAGAGAGATGAGAAGGAGGTGGGGAGGAGGAAGGGGATGGGAAATGAGGAACAGAGGGCTCAACCTGTCGACAGCGGCGGTGAGCGAGCAAACGGAGTACTTACCTCGTCATTGTCCTAAACGCCCCGCCTTGCCACGTCACACCCTTGCGCCCAACCCCGCCCCCTCGCGTTCATCGGCTGGTTCGCTGGCAGGCGTTGTCGTTATCGTTGTTGGCGTTGTCGTCCTTGTGGTTCGCGGGGTCGTTGTTGGCGTGTCGTAGGCGTTGGCGTGACATCGTTGCTTGTGTCGTTGTTGTTGTCGCCGTCGGATTGTTGTTGCCCTGTCGTTGTTGGCGTCGTTGTTGGCGTCATGGTCGTGTCGTCTTTGCTGACGTGTCGTCGTCGCTGTGTCGTTGTTGGTGTCGTTGTTGGTGTCTGTCGTTGTCGTTCGCGTCACCGCTGTCGTTCGTGCCATTGTTGTTGTTCATATTGTCGTTGGCATTCGTGGGGTCGTTGTCGTTGGCGTCGTTGGCGTCGTTGGGGTGATCGTTGTCGTGGGCGTCATCGTTGGCATTGTGGCGTGGTGGCGATGGGACGTGGTGGTGACGGACGGTGGGTGGATGGTGGTGGGTGGATGGTGGTGGTAGTGGTAAGGAGCAAGGAAAGAGTGATGACGCGGCCAGGGCAGCGGGTTGTGGCTGCGCTGGCAATTTCCGAAGCGGCCCGGACATCTATTTTGGGAATTTTACAAAAATTGTCGTTTGTATGTCACACGGACCTCCTAAAATTATGAAAAAATCACGTAAATTCCTAAAATATTTGAAATATATTTATCAAACATTAAATATGACGTAATATGTTACGGTTTTGGCAGAAATGACGAAATAACCATAATAAAATAAAATAAAACATATTATTGTCCAGATTGAGTCCAGATTGAGTCCAGTCCACCATATTCCGGTGCCGAGTCCAGTATAAGCCTCAGTCCACCCCCAATCCAGGTGGAGTCCAGTACTTGAGCTTGGCTAGGGCTACCAGCCATTTGGAAAAATGCAAAAAGCACCGGACTCCACTGGACTCCGTCAGGAATCAGTGGGGCAGTGTAAAGCCCTCGCATCTTTCTACCTAAGAAATGCTATGGATGCTTCTTTGTGAGGCATACCATTTTTCTCCTGATCAAGTCGCTCTTGTGCTACCCATGGGTTAATCATGGTTGGCAGTGGTTGGCTGCTCTGTCTACCTCTTTGAGAGGCGGTGACTGCTGTGTCAATTCAAAGAGCACAACCATAGGACTCGGTCATCTTGTGAATACCTCCTGGCATACTGACTACAATTCCTTGAATGTTGGAATACCTGCCCAAATTCTGGTTATCTCTTCAAGGACATTGATCTCAGTACACAAAAGATATTCAGTTATTTTTATCAAGCCTGACGATGAATTTGTTGATTTGTTGGGCAAAGTCATCAGTGGAAGTAAGAATAAGTGCTCAAGTGTTCTTTGAAGACATATTACGCTGGTAAATACAAAAAATCCAGTCATACTATCAGTTAAAGTAGAAACCAGAAAGCTATAAGGAGCTAGGCATATGCTGTACCTACTTGCTGAAGAATAGAAATAGCAATGGTAGCAGTCTTTCCAGCACCAGACAGAGCCTATACTAGATGTCCTAAGCAGCAACCAATGCCATATTTGTACCACTCATGCTCAGCGTGAACTTGCCTCCCATAGCATTGATCAACTTCTTGATGTATTCCCTCACATTGCCCATATAATTTTTTGTAATGGTGACAACCTATAGTTAAAAAAATCACTCCATGAATTAGTATATGGAAATGTATGACAAGATGAGTTGAGTGCTTATGAAAGAAGAAAATGGAAACTCACAAGCATGTGCACCAAAATCCTCAATCTGCCTCTTCGGCATAAGGTAATGCAACAGTTGATCTAAAGAGCATGTGAACAGACTGGCATATTGTATGTGTAAGAACCACATGAGGGTGCTGATGGTTTTATGTGGGGATTAATTGAGAAAGCAGGATGAAACAATACAATACATAAAACAAACCTCAACGTGATATGATGATGTTTGACTTGGGGGTCTTCCCAATGCTTTAGGCTCTTGTTCTTCTGGGGTTGTTGATATCAAAGACTTGCGCTCTCTGCCCTCCATCCGTAGCTTGAGCCCTTTTTGATAGAGATAGACAGACTATGATTTGGCTATGCACATATCACGGTGTCACAAACTGTACGATCTAATCTAATTGGGCAGGTGCAGATTGCACTGCCACATTGAGTTTTGGCACAGTGAGATAATTTCTTTGTGATTCACTCTTTGGTTCTAGCATAGATTTGGCATAGATGTGATGAGATTTGTCATATTTATGCAGCAGCTAGCAGAGGACTCAATTGGATATACTGTACCGTTTTGACCAATTGTTCACGTCACGCATCACAGGGGGTCGTGAACTGAACCAATTTGTAATTCGTCATGCATCACAGGTATCAGTGAACATTAGTGAAAACGAGCTTAAATTGGGCTCAAAAATGCGAAAAAAAAAGCCTCCGTGTATGTTATTACAGGCTCCATGCATCATCACCTCCATGTAGCTCTGAGCTTACGTTTTATCTTCATATGATGGCCCTTTCCAAGAACAGGCATGATAACAGGCTTGACCTTTGATTTTTCCTTGGCCAGTGAACAATATTTTTTGCCCATCACGCATCACATTAAGTTGTTAACATCAAGCCCAGTGAACTATGGGCGTCACACATCACAAGGCGTGAACAATCGGTCGAAATGGTACAGTAATGTAAAATATGTCCGAGTAGTATAAAAGCAGAGCAAGCAAGTGGGTGAAACTTCAAGCCATCATCTATTATCATTTATGTGTCCTGGGCTTTTTTTATGTTCATTTTTTGTCATCTGAGTGGAATATGTTGCTCAGTAGCACATATATTTCTGTGTACAGGCCTGTTTAACTCTTCATTTAGAGTTCACTGTGCTTCAATACTAGGATAATGATATAATTGACCAAGGCATATATTACTACTAGTGGCTTGTTTTGGGAACATGTTTTATTTCTTATTTTAACTATGATCCATATGTACAAATACATTTTTGTTGTTCTGTATATTATCTTTTATATTTGCAAGGATTTGAAACCACAGATACAGTGTGTCAACTAAATGATGAAGGTATTTATAGTTAATATATACATTACATTGTTAAAAAGCTCACACCTTCTGCTGCACTAAGAGTTATGTTTGATGTTTCTAACCTTCTCCTCAAGAGCCTCAGCTTGACTAACATTTTCCAAATTCCTGTATATGTGTGCAAGAGCTTTCATGCTTGTCAGTGTATCTGGGTGAGATTCTCCCAATACATGGAGGTGTTTTTCCATGACTACAAGTTGCAGTGCTTCTGCTTTTTTCCAGAGACCTTGGTCTTGATATGTAGATGCCAAATTTGACATACTGGTAAGAGTAGAAGGATGATTCTCTCCAAGGATTTCCTTGCTTTTTTCCATGACTACAAGTTGCAGTGCTTCTGCTTTTTGCCAAAGACCTTGGTCTTGATATGTAGATGCCAAATTTGAAATACTGGTAAGAGTAGAAGGATGATTCTCTCCAAGGATTTCCTTTCTTTTTTCCATGACTACAAGTTGCAGTGCTTCTGCTTTTCGCCAAAGACCTTGGTCTTGATATGTAGATGCCAAATTTGACATACTGGTAAGAGTAGAAGGATGATTCTCTCCAAGGATTTCCATGCTTTTTTCCATGACTACAAGTTGCAGTGCTTCTGCTTTTTGCCAAAGACCTTGGTTTTTATATGTAAGTGCCAAATTGGACATACTGGTAAGAGTAGAAGGATGATTCTCTCCAAGAATTTCCTTTCTTTTTTCCATGACTACAAGTTGCAGTGCTTCTGCTTTTTGCCAAAGACCTTGGTCTTGATATGTAGATGCCAAATTTGAAATACTGGTAAGAGTAGAAGGATGATTCTCTCCAAGGATTTCCTTGCTTTTTTCCATGACTACAAGTTGCAGTGCTTCTGCTTTTTGCCAAAGACCTTGGTCTTGATATGTAAATGCCAAATTTGAAATACTGGTAAGAGTAGAAGGATGATTCTCTCCAAGGATTTCCTTTCTTTTTTCCATGACTACACGTTGCAGTGCTTCTGCTTTTTTCCAGAGACCTTGGTGTTGATATGTAGATGCCAAATTTGAAATACTGGTAAGAGTAGAAGGATGATTCTCTCCAAGGATTTCCTTGCTTTTTTCCATGAATACAAGTTGCAGTGCTTCTGCTTTTTGCCAAAGACCTTGGTGTTGATATGTAGATGCCAAATTTGACATACTGGTAAGAGTAGAAGGATGATTCTCTCCAAGAATTTCCCTGCTTTTGTGCATTTCTGCAAGTTGCAGTGCTTCTGCTTTTTGCCAAAGACCTTGGTTTTGATATGTAAGTGCCAAATTGGACATACTGGTAAGAGTAGAAGGATGATTCTCTCCAAGAATTTCCCTGCTTTTGTGCATTTCTGCAAGTTGCAGTGCTTCTGCTTTTTGCCAAAGACCTTGGTTTTTATATGTAAGTGCCAAATTGGACATACTGGTAAGAGTATCAGGATGATTCTCTCCAAGAATTTCCTTTCTTTTTTCCATGACTACAAGTTGCAGTGCTTCTGCTTTTTGCCAAAGACCTTGGTCTTGATATGTAGATGCCAAATTTGAAATACTGGTAAGAGTAGAAGGATGATTCTCTCCAAGGATTTCCTTTCTTTTTTCCATGACTACAAGTTGCAGTGCTTCTGCTTTTTGCCAAAGACCTTGGTCTTGATATGTAAATGCCAAATTTGAAATACTGGTAAGAGTAGAAGGATGATTCTCTCCAAGGATTTCCTTTCTTTTTTCCATGACTACACGTTGCAGTGCTTCTGCTTTTTTCCAGAGACCTTGGTGTTGATATGTAGATGCCAAATTTGAAATACTGGTAAGAGTAGAAGGATGATTCTCTCCAAGGATTTCCTTTCTTTTTTCCATGACTACAAGTTGCAGTGCTTCTGCTCTTTGCCAAAGACCTTGGTTTTTATATGTAAGTGCCAAATTGGACATACTGGTAAGAGTAGAAGGATGATTCTCTCCAAGAATTTCCCTGCTTTTGTGCATTTCTGCAAGTTGCAGTGCTTCTGCTTTTTGCCAAAGACCTTGGTGTTGATATGTAGATGCCAAATTTGAAATACTGGTAAGAGTAGAAGGATGATTCTCTCCAAGAATTTCCCTGCTTTTGTGCATTTCTGCAAGTTGCAGTGCTTCTGCTTTTTGCCAAAGACCTTGGTTTTTATATGTAAGTGCCAAATTGGACATACTGGTAAGAGTAGAAGGATGATTCTCTCCAAGAATATCCTTCCCTTTATATAATGATGTCTCTTGGAACAACACAGCCTCCTTGTAGTACCCTTGATCATTACAAAGAGATCCAATTTTATCCAAAATTTGAATATCAAATTCATGTAAATGTTCTCTGACTTTTAAGTATAGTTGTTGAATATGTGGCCAGAGATTGTGTTGGTATTTATGAACATGTTCATCATAGTTGTCTGGAATTGATAAACCAAGAATACAAAAAACACATTTCTGCATAAATTTCTCATCAGTTCCCAGTATAGCCCTTCCCCATTGTTGTACCAGTGGATGCATTTTATATATGCATTTTTGGTCTTGTTCAAAATGGAATTCAATCAGAGAATAAGCTTGAAGTTTGAAAATAATTTCCTGGAATACTTGGGGGCTCCATGATAATTCTTCTTTACCAAAATGACTTAAAAGATGCTCCACTTTGCTTTGCACAATGCTATCATCCAATTCTTCCTGCATTAATGCTGCTCTTTCAAATATTTCTTCTGAAATGCCTTCATGTTGCAAAAGTGAGCAAATTTGCAAAAAGCACTTTGCAGAATCATCTAACTTATCATAGCTCATTTTCCAAGTAGTATAAATTGCAATATCTTTACGTTGGATTGTTTCATAGCGAAGAATGTGATCTTGTTGCTGCTGATGAAATGCATAATATCTTGCTAATGAAAAGTTGGTCCTAGAAATATAGGCACCAGCATGGGAAATAGCCAAAGCAAGATATCCAAATTCCTATGGTTGAGAAAGTAAGATTATAAATTAAATTTCTGAGTGTATTCAAAAATTACCTGAACAATTTGTTTGGCTTGTCCTTGATTTTCATCAGTGGCTTCTCTTTTGGCCAAATTGAGCAAAAGATCTACAGCTTCCTCTTCAATCAAATTTCCAACAGAAACATATCCATCTTTGCTGGCATAAGAAGTACCAATTTCCTGATTACGTGTAGTAATAATGATGTTTCCAGTTGTAGGCAAAAATAACTCCAGATTCAGCCTAATATCATCTGCATTATCAATCACAAGAAGCCAGTGGTTTGTGGTCTGGCTTTCAAGCCATCTGAGTATTTGTTCAGCAGACAATTCTAAACCATTTGGAGCAAGAGATTGCAGATCTGCTTTGAGTGTAGCCTCATTGCTTCCGTCAATATAAAACACCTCAGAAAAGCTAAAATGTAAAGTACAAATAAATAAAATCAGAATAAACACAATATATAAAAATATAAACCATACAGATTTGATGACTTTACAAATTGGAAGGCAATCTGGCTTTTTCCAGAACCACCAAGGCCTTGCAAAACAAAAATATGTTGTCCAACACTGGCATTCTTGAAGAATTTTGCCATTTTGTCCAAAATATCTTTTCTGCCTATGAAAAATGGCACTGGAGAAGGACAAGGCTTCCTTCTGAAGTCTTGAATCTGAACTTGTGCAGCTCTTGGAGCAACTGCATTTAAAAACTAGAAATAAAGAAGTATTCATAAATATAAAGAAAATGTACTATACCTAATTGCTCAACAGTGGGCTGTACTCTTTGAGACCTGAGCACAGAAACCACAGTTGACAATTTGTCTTGAGTCTCCTTTTTTTTCATATACTGAGTTGTGTGAGCTTGGGTAATGCCCAGACTTTCCCATTGAGACAGCTGCCTGCTTTGCAAGCCTTGATCAACATTGAAACGGAAATAAGTCTCTGATATGTTTGCAAAGCGATGCAAAAGCTCCTGATGTGTGCACTCACAGTCCATGGCCATAGACTTGAGCATATCAATAACTTTTACTGGAATCATTCTTCCCAAGAACCCAGGTTTTTCAATCTGAATCACAGCAGGCAGGCCAGTCCCAATGCTCACCAAGCATTGCAAAGAACGGTTTGGAAAAAGAGAGTTGGCCTCATTGAGAACCAGGACACAAGGGTTATTATGTCCCATCCCACCATCAACATATGATTGGTTTCGTCCAATTTCAATCCGCTTAAAGACAGTAGGGGTAGCAGATGTTGCCCGAGCAGCTTCCCAGATTGTGCAGGTTAAAGAAGTCTCACGAGGAGACTCGTAGGATCTGAACAGCACCGGGATATCCATGTTGGTCGCGTTCCGAGCACACACAAAGCTATGATATGTACAACTCAGTTTTAAATATATTCAAGGTTGAATTGGGCAACGCACGTTCGACATATCCCAGATTCATTGCTTTCTACCAAAGAAGAATTCTCATCATTAGTCGCCGCTTGCACCATAGCCTTGATCGCGCTCTCGAGGGCGGTTGCCTTGAATGCTCCATCTCCGACCATCTTCGTCTGGGAGAAAACATTTTTAACCAGCGTATCGTAGTGGGTGATTGCCTCGTCGATGTCCATACGAAGGCGCCCGAGCATCAACGCGATAATGCTATGGTGTTTGTGAGTCCCGTTAGCCAAAGTGTTAGGATACTATCAGAGTATTACAACGCACCCTCCTGTACTAGTCCCACCGATTATATCAAAGTATTCCACCGGCTTCGGTAGGTCATTGAGACTCTCCAAACCCTCTCTTGCTCGTTGCGCATTCTCCGCAAGCTTCAGCTTGTGCATGATCTCCTTTAAGATGAGGAGCTCGGAAAGCCCACGTATTCCGCCGCCATCTATTGAGACGTCCTACTTAGTACAATTTATCATCAATCCAAACGAGCCATCTTACCTAGCGCAAGGAGCCTCAAGGGTGTTTCGTTGGTTGGAGTAGTCATGGTTAAGATGCAGAAAGAGTTGCTTCGCTGATCGTCGACGTTGCCAGTGCCTTCTGGGCAGAGGGCTTTCACACGGGAGTCCCGTGGTAGACGGACCCATCACCTAATATTAATAGACTCGGCGCCGTTTGCGGCCCTCCGAGCTCCCAAACACGCCAACTGCTTGTCCGTTGGTGATATTATAAAGCGTAGATTATCTCGTCGTCGTCGTCGTGTTCCTAACGAGCTGGCGAAATGACGGAGAAAGACGAGCAGATGCCAATTGAAATGCGATTGGGAAAATGAGAGTTTCTGGAGCCGAACCGGATCAACACGTATGCGCCATATTTTATCCGAATTCAATGCCAGTCAACAGGCTTTGTTTCGAACACCCGCGACCGCGACCAACACCGCCAGCAGTATGTATCTGCACGACTACTCGGAACAGCGTGGAGGGGACAGACGTGATAGTTCAACGACACCCTCGCTAGTCTTTGCTGGGTCTGAAGACTGAAACGCACGCTAGCGTCAAAATTTGAAAGCTCGAAGGGCTCGATCAAGGTCTGCGTTCGTCGTTTTCCTTGTCGTTCTGCTGTTCTTGCTCATGCTCATTCCCTTAGACTTTCGTCTCTCCTCCTTCTGCGCTAGCTCGAACTGTACGGGTTAAATACCCTTGTCTTTTCATCATTAGCAGGATCCCCAACTTCATCGAAATACCTTGTCTGGGAGGCTCTGGCATTCTGATTTCCGATTCAGCCTTGGTCAAAGCAGGCCCTCTGACGTTTACACTGCGATTCCACCAAGGCTGCATTGCGCTTTTGTTCTTGTATTACATCTCCTGCGTCAAGGCCTCTGTCTTTCTTTCTCGATCCCACGAATTTCTTTCGAGCAAGTCCACGAACTTGGAGCTGGTAACCACTCGACCTCGATATCTTGCTCGTTTACTTACTGTTCTTCTTTCTTTTTATTAGTTCTTCTCAATAATGTCGATAGCAGTTGTCCACGCCCCCGCCACCGCTCATCCTTGACACCATCGCACGCGCTTCCCCGGTCTCTGCTTTCCGTTACCTCAAGCCTCCATCTTCCGGATGCGTTACGTATGACGCATCGGCTTCAGGAGTTCCATATATGAGCCACTAGTACGTCGCATCATCATTTTAAAATGCCCGAAGAGTCCGTATTCTTCAACTCAGACATATTTGATCTTATGGCCGTGGCTCGGCCTCATTCACCATCGTTTTTCTCCTTTATCTCTCTTTCTTCCTTCCTCGTCCTTCCCTCCCGAGGTTCGCCCTTCTGTTCGCCCGTCCGTCCATCCGTCTGTTCCTTAATCGTGATCATACCCACGTCACTAATGACAGGACTGATCATTCTCTGAACCGCGGACGCGGGGGGGAAAGAGAAGCGGTCAGGGAAAGTGGATAGGGAAAGTGGCGAAGATATTGTTGATATCGACAGTAACGGCGGTGTGAATTCGCACATCTAGACTCAGCTCGGGGCTCGCTAGTCCTGTAGTAAGATATCCTATTCACATGCATATATATAATAAGACAGAATCATATGATACGATACAATACGATATGATAAAATATATGCATACTACGTAGCCCACTAGCCTAACGTACGTCTTGCATCAGGATTATTAAATTACACACGTACATACGACATGACGTACAAAACATAGTCCAATAGGGATAAGGAATAAGGAATAGTCAACAAGCTGGGGTGTAGAGGTCTTTGATGACCGATCGATGGCGAGCGAGTACGATGGGAAGGGAAGGGATTCGATTCATTGGAGTAGAAAATACAGGGCATACGTGCGTCGCGTCGTGAACCTCCTCGAGCCTATCCCCGGCCTGCCTCCTCTTTCTTCTCCCTGAGCCCCATTAGCAATAAGCCCCTCCGACCCCTGCAGCGTTCGCACGAAGCCCCTGATGCAAGGGCGGCGTTTGATAATATACGAAGAAACAGAGGCGTGATGCCCTAAAAAGAGGGAGGGAAATGGATGTTGAGTCAGTTTATAAGGAAAGTACGAAAGAAAAAAGGCCCACACACACCTAGGGTTGACAATAAACCAACAAATTCTCTCCCTCCTTGAACGCGCCCCAACTCAACGTACACTCACCCCCAAGGAAGGGCTTCAGATCCACGCTCTCCTCGTCCCACACTGCGGTTTTGTAGCACTTGTACCCGTCCTTATACGAGAGGGGCCGCCACGATACGTCGAGCGCGTGCACGAGGTGCGTGATGTGGTATGTGTGGAGGAGGGGGGCTCTTTGAGGGCGGAGAGGGAACCAGGGACGAGGGAGGGATGGGAGGGAGAGGAGACAGGGATGAGGGGCATGGTTGCGATCGTTGCTTGAATGATTTCGAGGGGAATTCATATCATGTTGGACGTGCAATGAGTGTGTTTTTTTTTTGGTTTTAGTGTGGTGGTGGTGGAGCGAATGTGGACGCAGAAGTAAACGAGGATGTTGTCGATCGATGTGGCCGGCGTCAATTTCGACATCGGTCGACGCTTCTTCCGGCTCTACGGAACAGTCGAAGGATGTCGACCCCTCTCCAGAGGACAACGGCGAAAATTGGGCTTGGGGTTACTCTTCAATTGGTTGACCTCTCTGATCTTGAAGTCCCCGAGGCTCAGTCCCACAGAAACCCCCTGGACAATGCGATCGGCGATGCGGAGGCGCCAGAGCCTCTGGACTTGGGTGTGACCGGTTCAGTTGAGGATGAGAGTGTTAGGACTGACATGAGGAGGAGGTGCCATCCGTCGAGAGTCGAGAGTTGGATGCGCTGGCACATGAGGAGGAGTCGCTATCAGAGCCCGTCGCTTCTCAGTCGGAGGGGTGTGTTGGGGCCCAGGAGGACAACGAAGCGGCGGCGGATGTTCGATCTTCGGACGTCACTGCACCTGTTGACAATGAATCAACATATTCTCTCCCTCCTTCAACACGCCCCAAGTCCACGTACACACACCCTCAAAAACGAGCTTCAGATCGACGCTCTCCTGGTCCCACACTGGGATCTTGTAACACTGGTACTCGTCCTTATAATAGAGGGGCGGCCACGACACGTCGAGCATCTGCACGAAGTGCGTGATGCGGTATGTGTGGAGGCAGGCGGACTCTTTGAGGGGGGATATGAAGCCAGGGACGCGGGAGCCGGGGAAGAGGGAGCCGGGGAGGGATGGGAGGGAGAGGAGGGAGAGGGATGAGGGGCATGGGCGCGATCGTTGCTTGCATGATTTCGAGGGGAGTTCAAATCATGTCAGACGTGGAATGAGTGTGTGGTGGGTTGGTTTTAGTGTGGTGGTGGAGCGAATGTGGACGTAGAAGCGAACGACGATGTTGGCTGTGTGGAGTACGACTTGTCATCAGCGAGCCAGAATATTATGTATGCGTGCATGCAGCGCGTACGTGATGGGATCCAATAACGAATGGAATAGTCTTTGTGTGTACGACGAACGATGATGAGTCTCTAAATTACACCTTCCTTTTCGAGCCAATGCATGAAGATCAACGTCGTCGATTCAGGATAGCTCAGTACACAACTAGGGAAAGACCACAAAATAGTATACAGACTTAAAGAGTTTGGAATTCCTGACCGAGATTTTGAGACCCAGGCATATATACCACTCGGTAGTACACTGAGCACTGTGGAAGAACTTTGAGGGTTACGATCGACCTACGTCGAGTTTTATACCGGTGTTGTGCGTGTGGAGGGCAAATTTCAGACGTTGATGGAGGGGAGGTGAATGATTAGGATCGCGATTGCATCTGCTGATGTGGCTATGATTTGTGTGAGGAGGTTAATTTTGGGGATTCCGTCCGCTTCTCATCCAGTACCTAGCTACCTAACTGGTCAGCCATCTGGTGAGCAGTGGACAACAGACACAGGTATATCAAATGGCACTCCACTCAGTCTTCAGATGGAAGTAACACAACTACCATATTTGTCTGACCATTCTACATACTGTTGACATTTGAGTGGGACAGTACTACTAAGGAACAAGTCATTTCTGCGCTTCCAACCCGTTCAAGAACTCCAATAACTGCGGCGTGTCGTCAACTTCATCGCCGATTGCGGCAGACGGACCAGGACGAAGGTAGAAGGGACTATCAAACTGTGCTGGGTAGAATCCCGCATACTCCCAATCCAAGATGGCGGTGATTTTGAGTGTCTCTTCGTCTACAAGTATGTTGCGCTGTGATAAATCGTTGTGACAAAATACGTATTCTGAAATTTCAGCCTCGGGTAAATTGCGAAATATTGAAGGTTCTACGTGCTTAATTAATCGATATGGAATGCACACATTACCAAGGACACCGCCAAGGACTTTGGATTTGAGCGAATGCATTTGGGAGATGTACCCATGGAGCTCTTCGATGACCGTGGCTTTCTGTTCTTCAGAGAGATTTGCCATATCCGTCCCAGGGACGATATCTGTTATAATATAAAAACGCCCGTGATCTTCAAACGCACACCGAATGTTCGGGACCGGAATGGTTGTGTTCTCCTTGATGAAGCGTATGCTGGCCGCCTCATTCTTCATTCTTTCAAATACCATGTAGGGTTCAAGTATTAATGTAGGCGTTATCTTGTGGTATTCGTCGGGAGTGAGGTTTCTTTTGCACCTCATAGTGCCCTAAATGTGCACACATTCCTGTAGTGACACATTTAGCATGTGTGCACTGTTGAACGACTAAGCCAAAACACACACGTGCAACGTGGCTGTGTTGTATATTATTAGTCGGACTTTACTTATATAGAAAGTAACATAGTAACGTAGTCACGTAGTCACACGACTAAAGTGTATATAAGAGCGACGCTAAATGCTCTGTAATATCAAGCGGTTTACAACCCACTTAAGTAGCTACAACCTAAGTAACACGACCCACAGGGTAAGTATTAAGTCGCTCGTACCTCCCACTGCGTATATAGTAGTATAGACATAATGCAAGGACTAGAGGCGTTGCTCATGCTGACATACATGTCGCTGAACACACTCGCCTTGGCATACTTGCTGCTCAACAGGTTATGGGCCCCGCAACTGGAACAACGACGGACGCTTCCAGCGCCCCAGTCGACTCCAAGCGGAGGAACGAGTAATACTCGCCCCAATCGTCGCTCTCGACCTAGGAGAATCGAGCCCCCACCGCCAGCCTACAATGGCAGGCGAGAAGGAGCTAACAATATCCCCGAGAGACGACCCCCTCCTCATCGTAACCAATACTTTGGTGAGGAAGAGATTCGCGGAATTCGCATCATTCATCGCGAAATCCCCGAAGACTCGGCTTGACCAGCCAAACGTGTGAAGTCACAGTTTTCTATTTATATTTTCTCTTCTAAGATGTAAGAAAAGTCTTGCTGACGAAGTTTCCTTTTCTGTCGCAGACTCAATATCAAATTCAGAATGTCTAAGATCAACATCTCCGATATCCCCGTCTTCAACGGCACCAACTACCAGGATTGGACGGTCAAAATGACCAATATCTTTCTGCTCGCCGAGGTTACCGATATAATAAACGGAACCTTGGCAACTACTGTCTTTTCAGACCGCCAACCAAGCCCCCCTCGTCCTACTACAGCCGGAACAGTGGTCACTGACCCTACCGACTACGAGTGGAGGAGCTTCAATGCCAACTACAATGAATGGCAAAGGCGCAAAAATGAGCACGATAAGAAAGAGAAAGATTACAGCGACAAGAATATGCGCACCAAGGGTATACTCGCCAAGGCCTTGATCCCAGCAATCTGGGAACAAGTCAAGGCCAAGTCCACCAAAGAAGGCTGGGACTGGCTCGAGACCCAATACAAAAAGCCGCTTATGAATGAGGTCATGCGCCTCTTCAATATTCTTACCAACTTCCGCTTCGATCTTACCGATCCGGCCCCTCAAGTGGCCAAGTTCACTTCTATCTTTGAGAAAATCAAAGCTATCCAAGCCACGCTCGTTACCGATGCGATGGCTGCCCTAATCTTGCTCTCACGACTGCCTTACAACACCGATGTGAACCAACCAGAGTCAGTCTACCAAAGCGTCCTCAACAAATACAACGACGCAACGGCACTAGCCGCCATGACTCTCATAACTCTTACGGAAAGCATCCGAACCGCATGGCAGAACCGTTTTGGGACAAGCAAAAACAAGATTAGACCTGGCACTACATACACCAGCCAGGGTAAAGGCAAGGGTAAAGCGACCGAACCCAACCAAATGGCCGAACGCAACACTGCGATTAAGCCAAAGGGGAATAACCCCCAATACCAGCCTTCGAAGGCGCCTTCGGGCCAACCTCAGGCTTCTGGTTCCGGTTCAGGTGACGCTGAAGGAAGTAAGTGCAAACGAGGCCCAAGAGGAGGCAGAGGTCGCCGAGGTGGCGGCCGCGGTGGCAACAGTGGTGGAGGACACTCCCACGCTGCCGAGTCCAATGAGTCATACTCACAGGAAGTCTATATGGCTTCCGCGGCAATTCTAACGCCGTCTTTCCCAGCTCCCTCCACTTCGACAGTGATTGAGGTTAACGGAAGAGGAACATTATCCTCCCGTACGGTGCGAGCCACCGGAGCATGGAAAAACCCGGACAACCGCAAAGCCCCCTACCCGGCTCCACAAGCCGCACGCACTCTTGCTTCTAGGATGAACGTCAGGCCTACCAGCCAGACTCTCCAGGAGTTTGAAGGGCTAGTAAACGTTGAAGGAATCCCCTCACATGTCTCCCTATCACAAAGGTTGCAGACTGCACCACCACAGGCACCAACACCTTACGTGGCTCCATCACCAGCCCCCCTTGCATCGATCGAAGAAGTCCAAGAGACCTTTGACAGTTTTATTGACCACGGACCAGTCAACACACTCGATAATTTCGAGATGCGCGCCCTCTTCGGAGATGAACGCGAAGACGAAGTACCCGAATGGTCTTACAGTGAGGAATGGCCAGTCCCGATGGATACGGACAACGACGCGGAGTATCTCCGCAATGAGGACCCTACTATTGAACTCTACGGGGAGTTCTTAAATCGGAACTACCAAGATAACGCTGACGCTGACAGCGAAGTGTCACTTGGTGGTGACTACGATGACTATTACGTTGACAGGCAAGTAAGTCCCTCTACAAACAGTTATATGAACAAAGCTAAATCTGAACCAGGGATTACCCGAACTGATACCGCCACAGGCGACCAGGAGACGGAGCAACTCGGTTTAGATAAAATGTATATTAGTCCGCTGATTTATAGCGCATATGACAAATACATGACACATTATGCAAATTGTTCTAACTGTAAGGGAAAAGCCGTCGACAAAGGCATTGAGCAATGGATCCTTGACAGTGGAGCTAGCATACACTTCACTGGTAATCTTAAAGACTTTGCAACCTATACGGAATTTGCAAAGAAGGATCAACCACAATCTCATACGCCTACAGTCACCGTACCTATACTTGGATGGGGAACCGTCTTTGTAAAGGTTTATTCTGAGCACACAGCTAATGATATTACGGAAGAAACTATCCGTTTACATCCGGTGTTCTATATGGAGAACATGAACGTGCGCCTTATCTCGCTCGGACAGTTCGCCGATAGTAATTACCAATTCCAAGGGAATAAAGACTACCTGCAAGTCGCACGACCAGGTAATCGAAAAACTGGCGAGGAACCAATCGAAATCCTTGCACGAAGACCACACGTTGCCGATATGTATTGGGTAAAGACTCGCATAGTCAAAAGTCAGAAACTTGCGATGCTCTCACCGATATACTCCTTTGTTTCACATGACCGGTGGCATGAACGCCTAGGTCATCCTTCTGACGAAGTACTCAGACACTTCGAAGATTCGACAAAGAACTTTCCTAAAATAAGTATTCCTAAGAATAAGCCTATCTGTGAAGGTTGTGCGAAGGGAAAAATGGCTGATAAGCCTCACCCTACTAACGCCCCTTCGATCGCATTCACTGCGACCTTAAAGAATTCTCAACGCTATCATACCACAAAAGCAAATACTTTCTGTCGTTGATCGACGATAACAGCTCGCATGCCTGGCTCTTTTTCCTAAAGAAGAAGTCAGAAGCTGCTGATGCTATAAACACTTTTGAGGCAATGGTTCGAAGGCAATATAATGCCGTCGTCAAAGAATACTTCTTCGATAACGGAGGAGAATTTGTAAGCCAAGAATTCCTTAACAAATTAGCAAATCAAGGAACACGGGCCTGTTTCACCGCTCCCTACTCACACCAGAGCAATGGTCGAGCTGAACGATTCAACAGGACTGTAATGGAGAAATCCGAATCTATGCGTCATCACGCATGTCTCCCAGAAAGCTGGTGGCAATTCACTTGCACCTACGTGGTATACCTATACAATAGGACACCAGCTAAGAGACTCGAATGGGATACCCCCCACACTATCATTAAGGGGGAGAAACCCAATCTGACACATGTCAAAACCATGGGATGCGCAGCCTACGTGTACCTACACAAGGAGCAGCGCAAAAATAAATTATCTCCCAAATCTGAGCAGATGACCTTTTTAGGTTTTGATGCAAATACAGACAAGGTGATGGTATTTATGAGATCTCCGAATAACGTGATTTTCAAAGCCAATAAGGCCCTATTCGATGAGGATCTATTCCCACGGTGTGAAACCAAAAGGAGAATACCACCAATCACTCGGTTTAAATCTCCAAAGAAGGGACCTTCCTTCGATATTGAGTATGGCTCGGAATCAGACTCGTCCGACGATGAGCATCCGGGACACCCCCATCCGGAAGTGACTAGCGATCAGCCTCGCCCAAGGCCCGCTGATAGTCCTCCTTCTCCGGCGCCAAGGCGAGACAAAGGGAAACAAAGAGCAACCGACGACATGTCGAGTGTTGACTCTGATGGTGACTATACACCACCAACAGCACCACAATCACGTGGTAGGAAACGCAGAGGTTCCACCTTAGAACCCGAAGAAACGCGTCATCCTAAAGCTGGATCCCAATCGCCTCCGAGACGCTCGGGCCGGGAAAGGAAATTTCCAGAGCGGGAGGGTAATATATACCCCCCGGGAACAACGCATGACAAAGACCAGCGAAGAAAACTTCCTAGAACATACGGAGTGGCATCCGTCCCTAGTTCTGGAAAACTTCAAGGAACTAGTAGCAGTCATAGCAATGAATCTGGAATCCCAAAATTATGAACGGAAGGGGGAGTAGCAAAAAGTTTCGCCGCTTTACTTTCAATGCGTGTGTGCGAAATTGAATACGCTACTAACTCCGGTCTCACAAAGGATGTCCGCGACTGGACCCTTCGTGATTTAAAGCTCTTAGAGCTAGACCAACAGAAGGAATGGAAGGCAGCCATGCAACGCGAGCTAGAGGTCCTCGTAAAACGCAAGGTCTATGAGCTAGCCGACCTTCCCCCTGGCCGAAAGGCCATCAGAAATAGATGGGTCTTTGACGTCAAATCTGACGGACGTAAAAAAGCCCGTTTAGTAGCGAAAGGCTTCTCACAAGTTGAGGGCATCGACTACGACGAACTATTCTCACCAGTCGTTCGGTTCGAGAGTGTTCGTATAATATTAGCCTTAGCTGCACTAGAACATTGGAAGGTGTGGTCCTTAGACGTTGTTTCCGCCTATTTATACGGCGATCTAGATGAAGAAATCTATATGGAACAACCCGAGGGCTTCGTCCTGAAAGGGAAGGAGAAGAAAGTACTCCGCCTTCGCAAAGCGCTATATGGCTTGAAGCAAGCCGGCAGAGCCTGGTGGAAAAAGCTTGATGAGTCACTCAAAGAACTCGGCTTCACCAGATTATACTCTGATGCTGGCATTTTCGTCTCGAGACATACGGACGGTACGATGGTCATAGCGATCGTGTACGTCGATGACTTACAAATCACCGGCCCCAATACACAAGAAGTCTTAAAGAAGCGAAAGCTCTTTATAGATAAATGGGAATGCCGTGATCTCGGCGAATCTAAGGAATTCCTGCGCATGGACATCAAGTACCGTGACGGACAGATCTTAATTGATCAGGCCAACTACTTAGAAAAAGTCCTCAAAAGATTTGGCATAAGCGATGCCAAACCAGCGCGAACTCCGCTTCCCACGGGCTATCGCCCAATGCCGTTTGAAGGAACCTCAACGGCACAACTTCGCTCGTTATATCAGTCCATGATTGGATCCTTGCTATATCTAATGCTTGGAACCCGACCTGATATAGCATACGCCGTGACTTTATTGGCTAAATTTGCCTCTAACCCGTCAGATGATCATATCAACAAAGCGAAATATATTATGCGGTACTTGGCCGGTACTCGCAAATACGCACTTGTTTATGACGGAAAGTCACAGGAAGGCCTATACGCTTACTGCGATGCCTCGTATGGAGACGACCAAACTGAACCTGACCTAAAAAGGTGATCGGTTCAGGGCTACTTCTTTAGCCTGGCAAATGCCGCTGTGATGTGGAAATCACACACACAGAAGTTGGTCTCAACATCTTCAACGATGAGCGAATACATGGCACTCTCAGACTGCGCCAGAGATTGTGCATGGTTTAAAACCCTCTTCACAGAACTTGGTAAACCAGTCGAATACGTTACCGTTTACGGTGACTCATATGGTGCGATATTTAACTCTCAAAATCCCGTGACCCAAAACAAAGGTGTCAAACACGTGGAAATTCGCTACCATTTCATAAGACAACAAATTGAGGCGGGCAAGCTGAAAATATTCGCCGTCCCAACCGATAAAAATGTTGCCGATATGTTTACTAAGAATCTCGGCCCTGATGCCTTCTTGCGACACCGCGCTGGCCTAGGTCTTGAATTCTATCCTTTGAGTGATGACTAATTGTCATCCTTGGGAAACAAGTCAACACAACTGACATAATCAGTAGGCATGACTTGAGGGGGAGTGTTGAACGACTAAGCCAAAACACACACGTGCAACGTGGCTGTGTTGTATATTATTAGTCGGACTTTACTTATATAGAAAGTAACATAGTAACGTAGTCACGTAGTCACACGACTAAAGTGTATATAAGAGCGACGCTAAATGCTCTGTAATATCAAGCGGTTTACAACCCACTTAAGTAGCTACAACCTAAGTAACACGACCCACAGGGTAAGTATTAAGTCGCTCGTACCTCCCACTGCGTATATAGTAGTATAGACATAATGCAAGGACTAGAGGCGTTGCTCATGCTGACATACATGTCGCTGAACACACTCGCCTTGGCATACTTGCTGCTCAACATGCACACTGCTGTGTCAAGACACATCGGGAGTGTGCACACTTCCTGTGTAATTACACACTGGACTACCTCCTATTTAGGTAATTCTCTGTGGCCCTAATAACTGTTCGAACATACTGTACTTGGTTACTACGAAAAATACTATTTGGGTTTAGAGTCGCGGCCGCGTAAACCAGATAAGATAAGATATTTATTGTGATAATGTATCTACGTCATTGACTCATGCGAGGGAGCGGTCAGGAGCGGTACAGTTTCGTCGTCCTCGATGGTAGGCAGTACTACATTATCAGGCACTATGTCGATTCCCTCACCATTACTTTGAATATATCTATCAAAATTCTGCCAGATCTTCATACAGTGAGCACACATGAGGCGGAATTGTTGCGCCTGCTCTTGTGCGTATGCTGCTCGCCCCGAAAGAACAACATTATCAAATGACGGCATACCTGGGAGCATCCAAGACTGGGTGTCGTCATTTTCCCCACTACCAGCACCCCCTCGCTTCGTCCATTCAGTTGCTCGGTACTCGAAAAACGCCAACACACATCAGGAAAACTACAACTTGTCTTACGCGTCTTACACGACTTGGTACAGACGCCAAGTGATGTAAGACGCGTAAGTCGCTAAGGCCGGGTCACTTGGATAAGAAGTGAATCTCCTGCTCCAAGTGATCGGTCTTACCCAAGACGTCGCTAAGTTGGCCCAAGTCGCTAAGTCGCCAAGTCAGTAAGTCAGATAAGACAGGTATCATAGGGGATTTTGTAGTGGAAATAAAATATTATTCAAATGTAATAGTATTTACTACAACAAAATTTAAAGCTACGCTAGTATGTACGAATCTGATATCGACACTGGTCACCAGTGTCCTCTTTGTGATTGCCACACATCGACAACAGTTTGAGGCAATGGTCGCCAATCTTCCCAAATGAAAAGATATATTTGCACTAGATAAAGATTAGCTCTAGAAATATAGGAAATAAAATAACGCTTACCACACAAGTTAGCCTGGTAAGAGCTTCCGCCGTTTGAGATGTCACCAGCCGAGGCACCGTCTAGATTGCGTGATCCTTTCTGTGATCCAGAGGTTGTGGACAGAGCACCCAATGCATCTACGAGGTGGTCACCCTTGCGCAAGGTGTGCAGTTTGGCTTCTGAGGTAAGGGAGGGTTCAGAAGAGGGTCAAGTGCCTGTTGACCCGCAACGGAAAAACTGGGGGCAAAATGACGGAAACGGAATCAGCAATGACACGGAACGGACGTACGGTGCGCGGAAAGGAAAAGAGAAATGATGAACGGACAAAAGATCACGGACACAAAAGTGAACAGCACTGTGTTCGTAGTAGGTGTAAACGGACGGAAAACGGAACATACACCTGGAGTTCTTCGACCACGGTTGGGGTCACGGATAGTGCTCGAAACGAAATGCGCACGTTAAACAAATGACGTGTTAGTATATCAGTGAATAGAAGAAACTACAGTGCCTACCTAGTACAAAAAATTTCCCGCTAGACCGGGTGTGACCGGGTATACCTGTCAGAGCGTTGAGCGACACTCAATACACCGCTATACTGATTGAAAAAGACGCACCGCTTTCCATCGATTCTCTATAGAGTCATCCCGGGTAAATTTTCGATACTTTTGTGCAAGGGATCCCCCCGCTTGTTCAATCTTGATCATAGGCACATGGCGAGTAATTTCCGCAGGTTGCTACGTTTGTTCATGAACCATGATTAACGGGTAGCTAGAAACGAAAGATGACTCACAAAATGGATCAGAAACCCTGAAGGCAATGGAGAGGTGGATGAGGGAAGAGGAAGGACAGAAAGAAACGGAAAACTTGCAATCAAACGTCACGCGGTCGGAGTTTGAAAGGACTTGTCGATATTCATCAGGAAAATGACCATTATCCCTGAGTGTCCCTCAGGGAATCCAAGGGCATCCCAGGGAGCCAGGGAAGCCAGGGTCTCCTTGGGAGACCCAGGTTACAGTTATTCCCGAACTTAAATCTGAAACTGGGCCTAAGTTCTCCTTTTGTAGACTTTATTAATTTAATTACGTATAAAGCTCTAAGTGATATTTTTTTAATCAAAAGAATTCTAAAGTAACAAAGAGGCCTAACATAATTGAGATCCAGTCTAGTTCATGTTCAGAGTACTGAAAGAGGGGTATCTTTGACAGGTCAAATAATACGCTTTAGAAAGTATTGAGTTTTAAAAAGAGTGGCCTATCAGCCGAAAGATACATTGGTTTTAAAAAGCGTCTTCAAGTCCTTATAAAATTCTTACAATGCAAAAGCATCTTTATTAGCTTAGAATATAATTTGTTTCAAAAGGAGTGCTATATCACCAAAAATCACTCAACATATTAGAAAGCGTTTTTAATTCCCTATAATATAGTTCATTTCAAAAGGCATACAATATCATCAAAAATTACTCATTAGATTAGAAAGCGCTTTTAATTCCTGATAATATAGTTTATTTGAAAAGGCATACAATATCACCAAAAATTACTTATTAGCATCAAAAGAGAGCAAGAGTATTTAGGCGAAAAAGAAACACGAAAAGCATATTATATAGCATTCAAAAAAAACAAATGATCTACATTGTACTAGCACCTGTGGTTGATCCAGTAGAATCTATAGAGTCGTGTTCATCAATCTGGAAAAGAGTTGATTCCAGAAGATTAGAAGACATAGAAGAGGTAGTATTAGAGGCCGTAAAAGTAGACGCTTGTTTGCTTTGGGCGGTGCGAGCAATAGCCCCTAAAGCCATAAAGTCTACTCCTTCGAAATCATCCTCCACATTGTGAAGATCAGCACCGGCTCGACTTTGGGAACTAATGCCAAATTAGAGCCTTCATCAAAACTAAATTCGTCATTTGATAGGCTCAGCACTTACTAAACAGTTTTGAAGAGCTCTCGTTGAAGATAGTTTGCATAGCCAGAATCCTGGGACTTGGAGACAAAATAGTTCCAGGCCTCCATATGATGTTCGTATCTAGAATTATTTAAAGTTAATTAACTCGAAATATGTGTTTAAAAAAAAGGAAATTACTTAGCACGACAATTATCTTCACTGAATGGGATTTGAAGCTTGACACCCGTAACCCACTGCTTTAAGCAGTTTTCGATCTGTAACATAATACCTTAGTTGAAATAAAAGCCTTCCCAGTATAAAAAAACACTTACGCATGTTATAACCAAAACAATAACCGGCGCTGGAATTATCTTCTTCGCCATCATGATGTTGTAGGCATTTAGGTCAGACTTTGCTTTTTCGGTACAAAACCATTGCTGACGAATGACTTCAGAAATTATTGGGTTGCCATAGGGTCGTAGGGTATCAACCTCTCCGTTCTACTAATGATATAAGAGACAGACAAAGAACAAACAAAAAAATGTACTTCAAAGTTAAGACCTCCAAATCGAAACCTTCCCTTTTCAAGGAGCCATGCGACATAGGCTGCTCGGTCTCTAGCCTTTGGAAATTCTCCTGGAAGACCATAATGACCAGTAATCAGGTTTTGCACCCGATTAGCAAGAGTATTTGTTAGACCCCCTCTGTCATAAATGGCCTAATGTGATGGAAGTATAAAAGGAATGAGATGGATACGAAAATTTATGTAGGGCTTACATAGGTAATTAAACTATCAATGGTCTCTTGATCGTTGCTTTGAATAAGATCTTGAAGAATTTTTTTGAGAATAGGAGTTGACGCTGCTTGTTTGAGAAGGTCCATGTTATACTTAGCTCTTTCAGCTGGCCCTTTGGGAGGATATGGCGTATCTGTATTTAATATAAGTATAAGAAGCAAAATACAACGAGTGGTAGGAAGAAGAGCTACTATACCTAGAGCTGCTTGTTGTCGAAAATGCTTCTTGGCCATAATGGCCAATGGCAAGACCTTGTCGTTGAATTCTTTTCTGGTGATTTTTCCCTTACCGTTACCAGACTTGTTTTTCTTTGAAAAAATCTTTCGACTTGCGCTATCAGCAGAAGCTTGCATGAGAATCTACAAAAGAGTGAGTTTTATATGATGAAAGTTTAAATATAAGGAAGCAAACCCCATTTGTGGCAAACATATCGTCATGACCAGACAGCCCATCATCTTCTTCATCTTCCTCTTCTTCCTCCTCTCCTTCCCGATCATCTTCTAGAGCATCAGACTCATTGTTGCTTTTGCTTCTCTCTTCTTCATCCTCGTCAAAAGGCTCGAGTTCTTCATTTTGGGCACCGCCTAGAGAATTAGCCAAATCCAATTCCTCCTTGTCCATTACACGTGGGCGCTTAGCTCTTGGCCCAGTAGAAGGTGGGTTAATGGGAGGGTCATCCTCTGGTTCAGACCCTGCCGAGTCCGAGGATTCATTGTCCCTGGCGTCTTGATTTCTCTTGCGAATCTCTATTCAAAGAAAACATCAGAAAGAACAAACAACTTAGATTAAAAAAACATGCTTTGCATTTTTTCTTGCTCCGCAGTCTTGTCAGACTTTTTTTTCTGTTCTATCAAACCATTCAGCGTTGTTTCTGTTGTAGAACGAGTTTTTCCTCCAGAAGTCTTGCTAGCCGGCTTTTGGGTAGTTGACTTCTTGGCCTTGACCTGCTTCTGCATTGAAGCTCTGGTATTAGCGCTAGGCATACTGAGGAAGAAAGTGGAAGTAGGATTGCAGGAAAAGTAGAATGTGGTACAAAGCAAAGCGCAAAAACCAACATAACATATGAAACAGGGATATTGGTTAAGCGATGTCAAACAATAAACAAACTTTGTTAAACAAAAAGTAGAATTACGCCTACTACAAAGAAGTAATTAATGAATAAAGTCCTTGTTGTGGCCCCAATCATTAAAATTAACTATCCAATCTTGAGCACTTTTGTCTGTATGAAAAACAAAAGAAGCTCTTTTCCCATCAAAATCCATATTAAAATGACTGATATAGTTAGAAGGAAAAGCAGCAAAATCGCCATTTCTTGCAGCCATGGCAAGGCCAATTTCATGAAAAGCTATATCTCCTCCAATGCAGTCTGAAGCCACCAATAAGCCACATACCCGCCAATCCTTATAGTCTCGATGGAAGGTAGTAGAGCAGTTGAGATTTAATACAACACTACTGAAAGGTCTCATTGGTGCAACCTCATAGTCTGGAAGCAGATCAATGTATCTTGACAATTCTTCCATAATTTCTGGAAGAAGAGCCTCAATCTGTAAAATATGACTTTTCAAACAACAAGCAGTAATTATTTTCAAGAAACTTACAGTATCTTTGGTCCATCCAAACAGTTTTTTAAACGAATCTTGAAAGAGAAAATATTCCTCCATGTTGTCGATTGTTTCTTTAGAATATCAGGGAATTAATTGAGAAAGAGCTTGCTGGCGTTGAGCTTTTTTCTTCTTGAGGAGATAAGGAGAGATGTTTGAAGGGGATCCAGTTCCCTAAAGATAGAATTGTAAGCTTAGAAGGAGAAGAGGAAGAAAATGCTACCTTGGTTGCGAATCTACTATACAATGTAAAATGAATATTAGGATAAAGGAAATCCCATGGTTCTCCTTTAGTATTAGTAGCTTTGAAGTCATTTGGCCAAATAGTTGTAAGACGATCACAAAGATCATCTCTAATGCTATCTGGCATAGATGGAACGACTATGAGAAGAAAGTTTCCATTTTTATCGTTAACTCGGAGAGTTTTGCTGTAAGTTAAATATCATGTAGGAGTGAAAGAAGAGAAAAAAGAAAAACTTACTTTTCGAGTATAGCAGGGTTAAATCTGACATACACTCCTTCCTCCTTTCTACCAGTCTTTAATAGATCTTGAAGCTAATTGAAATAATGTAAAATGGCAAAGAAGAACAACAATGCATCAGAGACGCTTACTTTAATTTTAAGATCTTCAAGATCTTTCGCCCAAACACCATCTTCAACAAACTGCCTTTCCTTCTCTGTGAAGTCAAAAATTCCCTTAGGATTTTTCCTGGGCCCAGGGAATTTGCGATTTTGGCCCAAGCTTGGATCAAAATTTGTGTCTATAATGAAAACATCCATATTAGGAAGGGACAAAGGTGTGGACAAATTATTGGAAGTATCGGAAATGATATCTTTATCTGACAAAGGAGAATGGATAGACTTGAGAACAGGGATTAATGGAAAGCGTTCAATGCTTTCATTTATGAATGAAAGACAAGATTCCCAAGCATCCATATTTCGAACACCAATTCGGAAAGAACTATATATAAAAGTTTAAGTTCGAGAAAAATAAGCACAAATACATAAAAATCATACCGGGACCGAAGTGCTCCGAAGTATCGAGCACTATTCAGAAGATCGGTACAATCAACAAATTCAGTCAATCCATGATAAGCAAGCAGAGACTGGTCCAGAAGTGTCGGCAGAGATAATGGCCATCTCTTGCGCATTTTATCAACGGCAGGTATGAGATTTTTGATTACCAGCTTTCCTATGCGCAATCCTATGGCGAATATATCATCAAAGAATGTCCAGAACAAATAAAACATAAGACAACTGACTTGGATTTGGATTTGCAATAATCTGGCAAATAGTGTCACATACGACAACAGGTAACCTGCCTAAAGTTGCCTTTGTTCTTGCCCCAGCCGCAAGTAGTAAAAAATAAATAGAGCCTGTCAATATATGCCTTAAAACAATAGACTATTGGATATAAATTTAAAAACCTACCAGCCTCTGCTAGCTTGGCAAAATTAGATCCACTTTTTTGCCATCGCTCATAAGAGCTTATATGGGTTTTGGGTGGCAAATAGTGCAGTAAGATATCGTTTCTGCTTATTCCAGGTTTCGAAACTTCCAAACTTTTAATTTGAATTAGCATGATAGAAAATAAAATTTAAGAATTAAAGCGTACCACTTCAGTTTGGTAATAAAGTGCATACAGTTTACCATACTAAGAAAACTGATGCACACTTCGACTTTTTCATGAAGAGCACAGCACTCTGCAACGGATGATAACGTCTGGCCGTAGACAGATGAATTCACCCCCGGGTTTGACTTCCAGATATCTCCAGCCATTAAATGATCTATAGAAGAAGAAAACTCTCCCATGATGCGTTCAATGTTGGTGTTGGATAAAATATTAAGTAGGCATTTATCGACAGTAGTCGGAAGATTTTCCGAGGCAAAAGTTGGATCTATCTCTTCCCAAAGCCTTTGATGTTGGACTATGATTGTAATCAAAGAAGCAAGAGTCAGGTATGCGTTGAATTTCAATCAATGATTAAAGGATTATTTACCATTTGTTTTATCCGTTGTGCCCTTCGAGGGCACTTGACTACTTTTCGACGAAAGCATTTTCATAGAAGCCCCACCACGTGCATCACCTTTCAAAGCACTTGGTCCAGAGCCTAAGCCAAAAATATTAGCATACGGGCAATAGGAAGAAGGAATCTATTGTACCTTTCCTGGTCTTGTTGGGGCCTGCATTCTTGCTATGGCCTGCAGGTTGGCTTTCTGCAGCATAGACGTCAGGATCAAGATATTTGTGAAAGACGATTATTACTTACCTTCATCGTCTCTCATCGCAATACGTCTTTTAGACGGAATATCGGTAGCTTCTTCATCTTCGGGATGCTCTTCAAGTAGGGTTGTGGACCTGGAGCGGTGGGCGGTGCCAGAGACAGAGTCGTTGTCAGAGTCGACTCCAATTTGGCCTGCTGCAAAGTAAATGTCAGGATCAGGGCATTGGTGAAAGGTGAGATTATTTACCTTCATCGTCACTCGTCGTAGCGAGTCTTTTAGATGGAATAATGGTTGCTTCTTCATCTTCAGGATGCTCTTCAAATAGGGTCTTGGACCTGAAGCGGTGGGCGGTGCCAGAGACAGCGCCATTGTCAGAGTCGACTTCGATTTGGCTTTCTGCAACGTAAATGTCAGAATCAGGATATTTGTGAAAGGCGAGATGATTTACCTTCATTGCCACTCGTTGTCGCGCGTCTTTTAGATAGAATGCAGCGGCGGCGTTCGCCGCCAGAGACAGCATCGTTGTCAGAGCCTTCATTGTCACTCTTCGTCGCGCGTCTCTTAGATAGAATGTGGCGGCGTTCGCCGCCAGAGATAGCGTCGTTGTCAGAGTCGACTTCGATTTGAGTTGCTGCAACGTACATGTCAGGATTGGGATATTTGTGAAAGGCGAGATTATTTACCTTCATTGCCACTCGTTGTCGCGCGTCTTTTAGATAGAATGCGGCGGTGTTCGCCGCCAGAGGCAGCATAGTTGTCGGAGTCGACTCCACTTTGGCCTGCTGCAACGTAAATGTCAGGATCAGGGCATTGGTGAAAGGTGAGATTATTTACCTTCATCATCACTCGTCGTAGCGAGTCTTTTAGATGGAATGATGATAGCTTCTTCATCTTTGTGCTGCTCCTCAAGTAGGGTCTTAGACCTGGAGTGGTGGGCGATGCCAAAGACAGCATCGTTGTCAGAGTCAATTTCGGTTTGGCTTTCTGCAACATAAATGTTAGAATCGGGATATTTGTGAAAGGCAAGATCATTTACCTTCATCTTCCATCGATGTAGCGTGTCTTTTAGATGGAATGATGGTAGCTTCCTCGCCTTCGTGCTGCTCTTCAAATAGGGTTTTGGACCTGGAGCGGTGGGCACCGCCTGTCAGGGCAACACTAAGATCAGTGTGACAAGGCCACCAACAAAGACAAAGCAAGAGAGAGAGGGAGAGAGAGAGAGAGAGAGATGAAGAGAGAGAGAGAGAGACACTCAATGGTTCTAAGAGATCACACCAATGATAGTGGATATCCTAAGAGATTGAAGCTGGGGCTACAGCTACCTACATGTCCAGTATATATACCCTACAGCTATTCTAGAATATTCCTACATTACATCATGAAACAAAAGGATGAGTAAGACAATGACATCATAAAGGAATGATGAATAAGACAATGACATCATGAAACAAGGAGAAGAATGATGTGGAGCAATTGAGGCAGTGCTCATGGGAAATAAAGATGATAAGTATCTAATCAAGGATCTAAGTGATAATCAATGAGATAATCAAGGAGATAATCAAAGATGTAAAAGAGATAAGATATCTACATAATTAAGAAAGGGAAAAATGCGAAATAAATATATAAAAATAGAGAAAAATAGGGGAAACCCTGACATCACCCCCTCTCTAAGGCACATTTCCCACAATGTGCACATGTATGAGTAAGTTTAGAGGGTTTCAGAGGAGGAGGAGGTTCAGTGAAGTTAATTAAAGGTGAAAAAGAAAGTCTATCAAAAGTAAGAGCAGAAATCCTTCTGGATGCAGCTGGATGCTTGGCATGGAACTCTTTGATTGATTTGGCTGCCTTCTTCAAATGTTCAGCAGGTTCCCAACTGCTTTCTTCATTTGGATAGTTTTTCCATTTAACCAAGTACTGCAGCTTATTTCTGAATAATCTGCTGTCCTTAATGTACTCAACTTCCCATTCAGGATTTTCTCCTTTAATGACAGGTGGAGGTCTGGAGGGAGGCTTTCTTCCAACAGTATCAGGATGGTAGGGCATGAGCTTAACTACATTGAACACTGGATGGATTTTCATGGTTTTAGGCAGTTGGAGCTCATAGGCATTTGAACCAACAACTTTGGTAATTTTGTATGGTCCATATCTCTTGTCATCCAATTTCTTGGAAGGCCTATCAGTCTTTAGATCCTTGCCATCTAGCCAAACCATGTCCCCAACCTTATACTCAGTAGGTGTACCTCTGTTTCTATCATAGAATCTAGCCATGTCATCAGCAGCCTTTTTGAGTGCAGACTCTGCTTCTTTCCTGGCCTCTTCCATGTTTTTCACAAAGGTATCTACAGTGTCCATCTTGCTGTCTCTGAGAGGTTCTGTGCCCATTCTTGGATGTCTACCATTGTTGAGCATGAATGGTGTCTGTCTGGTAGAGGCCTGAACTCTGTTGTTGTAGGAAAATTCAGCCAAGGCCAACCATTCTACCCAGTCATCCTGTCTATGGTTTATGAAGAGCCTGAGATATTGTTCTACTTCTTGGTTGACTCTCTCAGTCTGACCATCAGTTTGAGGATGGTAGGCTGTAGATGAAGCAGTCTGAATACCAAGTATAGAGTTAAGCTCTTTCATAAATTTGGAGACAAACTGAGGACCTCTATCACAGATGATTTTGATAGGTAGACCATGCAATTTCCAAACATAGTCCCTGTAGAGCTTAGCAGTACCTTCAGATGTGACCTCATCTGTAGTAGGTATGATGTGGATCATCTTGCTAAGTCTGTCTACAACTATCATAATGGCATTATACCCTTGACATTCAGGTAAGCCAGTGATAAAGTCCACAGAAATAGTCTGCCAAACATCAGAGGGAATCTCAGTTGGAGTCAGGAAGCCAACAGGTTTAGCAGGGAATGTCTTGGTCCTGTTACATCTATCACATCCTCTGGTGTAGGCTGCAATATAATGGGACATCCCTGGCCACCAATAATTTCTAGAGACTAACTCTATTGTCTTCCATTTCCCTGGATGTCCAGCAATGTAGGCATCATGATGCAGTTCCACAATTTTCCTTCTGAGGTCTTTGTCTTTTGGAACATACACCTTTCCTCTGTAGAGAACAAGCCCTTGCTCCTCTGACCATTCCTGTCCATCTATCTTCTTGGTTGAAGACTTCTTCATCTCCTGTACTGCCTTGACCACTTTCTCATCAAAGTCCTTTGCTTCTCTAATCTTCTTGAGAAGATCAGTCTCAGGACCAGCCAATGTGGTATGACCCTGTTTGAGGGCCTGGATCTTGAAGTAGGAAGGTTTGAGGAGAACTACATTTTCATTATCATTCTCCCCCTTCTTATGGTCTGATCTCCTAGACAATGCATCTGGCTTTAAAGACTTTTTACCAGGCCTATGATGAAGAGAAAAATCAAATCTGGACAAAAAGAGTGACCATCTGGCCTGCCTTCTGGTTAACTTCTGGGCAGTCATAAAGTACTCTAGATTCTTGTGATCTGTCCAAATCTCAAAGGTATGTTGAGTCCCTTCAAGATAATGTCTCCATTCATCTAGTGCTCTGATAATAGCCAGCATCTCCTTGTCATGGATTTCATAATTCCTTTCTACTTCAGAGAGAGACTTAGACATAAAGGCCACAGGATGCCATTTTCCATCCAAACCTTCCTGAGACAGTACAGCTCCAGTAGCATAATCAGAGCTATCTGCTTCAACTTTATAAGGTTTGTTGTCATCAGGGAAGATTAGAACAGGGGAGGATGTGACCTTAAGCTTTAGCTGGTCAAAGGCTTCCTGGTGTCTAAGTCCCCATCTCCAGACTGTCCCTTTCTTTGTCAATTCATGAAGTGGCTTGGCAATGTCTGCAAAATCCTCTATGAACCTTCTGTAGAAGTTAACAAATCCCAAGAATGATTGAACATCCTTGACATTTTCAGGCTCAGGCCATTTGGAAACTCCCTCTACCTTGACAGGATCCATTTCAATCTTGCCTTGTGAAATGATAAGTCCAAGATATTCAATCTTTTCCTTTTCAAATTCACATTTTTCTGCTTTCAGGTAGAGTTTATTCTGTTCAAGGATTTGCAAGACCTTCTTGACTACCTCCCTATGATGTTCCAGAGTCTCAGTGAAGACCAATATGTCATCCATATAAACAATGACCACATTGCCATCAATAAGCTCTATAAAAATGTCATTCATCATAGTTTGGAAAGTTGCAGGACTGTTGGTTAAGCCAAAGAACATGACCAGTGGTTCAAACAGCCCTCTATTGGTTCTGAAAGCTGCTTTCCACTCATCCCCTTCCTTAACTCTAACATTGTTAAAGCCCCACCTGACATCCAGCTTGGTGAAATACTTGGCTTTGCTGAGTTTGGTAATGATGTCAGAAATGAGAGGTAAGGGGTAAGAGTTCTTAATGGTCATTTCATTTAGCTACCTATAATCCTGGACTAGTCTAAGAGAGCCATCCTTCTTTTTGACAAAGAACACAGGGGATGCCATAGGTGACTTGGATGGTCTAATCCTACCAGACTTCAGATTCTCCTCTAAAAAGGCATCAAGCTCTTTTTGCTCATTTGGGGAAAGAGGATAAATCTTTGATCTGTAAGGCTCTGACCCAGGCTTTAGCTCAATAGCATGATCCCAAGGCTTTCTGTCAGGTAGCCTGTCAAAGGACTCCTTTGAAAAAACTCCCTTAAATTGGTGATAATGCTTGGGGACAGCTTCTTCAAAGGTCTTCTTTGGGGATTCAGCCTGTTGATGAGACTCTTCTGCTAATTTCTGGGACACAGTTGAGGTAGCATTGATAGACTGCTTTTGAGGATGGAGATAAGAGATAAAAATCCTATCCTCAGGTTCAATCTCAGAGTCAGAGTCAGGTGAGTGATCTACAAGATCTACACCTTCATCATCAAACTGAGGGAGCTGTCTTCTCTGTACTGCAGCTATCCTCTGTCTCTTTCTCCTGGCTCTAATTACTTCCATGTGGCAGTCAGATGGACATCTAGTAAACTGGACATCACCTGACTTCCAGTTGACATCAGGATTATGTAGATAGAGCCAGGTATGCCCAATAATAGCAGTCTTGTCCCCCAAGTCACAAACAGCAAATGTAGCCTTTTCTGTGTGGTTCTTGTACACCATAGTCAAGTCCACTTCCTCATGAATAGAGCCACTTTTGTTGAGAGTACCATCAACATTATAGACTGGAATGGCTCTAGGAAGTTTCCTTGTGTTGAGATTATGGTATTTTACAAAACCAGTATCCAGAAAAAGACCAGTAGCTCCAGAGTCAAGCAAGGCATTCACAGGCAACCTTTTTCCTGTATCCATTGTCTTGAGAATGACTGACAAATGGGTAGAGGCTTTTGGTTTGTGCCCTAAGATGTATATTCTCTCAGGAGTAGAAGGGAGAAGGGAATCAGAATTTGAGGACATGATTTCTGTATCAGATTCAGAAGAGGTGGGATTGACTTTATCATTTTCATCTTCTAATACATTGAATCTATTCCATTGGGACATGTCCTTCACCAATGGTGCCTCTAAAAATCCTTTTTCTGTTCCTCTTGTTGCTGTCCTTCTTTTTCCTCCTTGATGAGTTTCCCATAGAAGTCTTTCAACTCCTCATGATTCATGGCATTAATGTTGACTGTGGATCTACAGTCAGCAGCCTTATGTCCTTGTTTTCTGCATTTGAAGCAGATAAGAGGCCTGACTGATCTCCATCCAGAGTCAACTTCCATGGGAACAACATCTGGTTGCCTTGCCTGAGCAACAAAACTTCTCTGACTACTAGCAAAGGGAGAAGGACTGTGGGCAGCTGGTTTAGACTGTGGCTTCTGTGATGCAGGAGCCTTAGAAAAAGGAGAAGAGGTTGAAGAGGTAGACTTATTAAAAGCCTCCATCTGTCTCCATTGTCTATCCAACTTAGTAGCCCAAGAAATCCAGCCATTCAGACTTTTGGGCATATCAGGAACATTGTAGACTTTTTCCCTGAGAGATCTGTTCAGCCCAGTCTGAAATTTCTCAACCAAGGCAGCATCATTGTACCCAGTGTCAGAAACCAGTTCCCTGAAGCTAGCCACATATTCATCAGCAGTTTGACTTCCCTGCTTCAGAAGATTCATCTTGTGTCTGGCTGTGCTAGCAGGGTCTGGGTCTCCAAACACTTCCCTGAATTCATAGACAAAGTCTTCCCAAAGGCCTTCCTTGGAATAGTCTCCATCTAGAATTTTTGTCTTATCAAGGGCCCATTTCCCAGCAGTTCCTCCTTTCATATAGGACAGAGCACAAACAACCTTTTGAAGATCATCTGTAATACCCTTTCCATAGAAGTATAGCTTGAGTTGACTCAAGAAGGTTTCTGCTTTTTGCATAGAACCATCATATGGCTCAGGAGGGGAAACTTTGATTCCAGACTGTGAACCAAAGGCAAAGGCACCATGACTGGCAGGGGGAGTATTGACCTCTTTTGCAGCAGCAGAGAAAGGTGATTGGGTGGTAGGAGGTGTGATTGATTGTTGCTGCTGCTGTCTCAAGAGAGTCACCTCTTGGGTAAGAAGAGAAATTTGTTGTAGGAGCTCTTCCACAGAGGGGAGAGTAGTGGTGGGGAGGGTGGTAGTGTCCATATTGTGGTGTAAATAAGGTAGAGGCTCTCTGGTGTGTGTGTGGGAGAAGCTATCTACTGAAAGTGTCCTTGGAATCTATTTATGTAAACTAAAAAAGATCTATGTAGTGGATACCCAGTTGTCACCCCAAGCACAGTGGGTCTAAACCTAGGATCACAGGGTTGACTACCTGGTATTTTCCTAGACCACCAAAGACAGAAACAGTTGGCCTGGATCTGCCCCAACAGTTGGTATCCCTATCTACAAGTTCACACACAACACACAGCAGAGAGTGAGAAATCCAGTAGAAACAGAGGTGTCTTAAGGAGATGTTGAAATTGGGGAGGGAGAAATGATGTAAAAGATTGGGAGGATATTGGAGGTTGAAGGGTTGGTAATGATGATGATGATGATATATGTGGTGAGAGGATGTGAGGGGAAATGGTGGAAAGAGAGATGAATAGATTGGTGTAGATAAATGTAGGTTGGTGTAGGTGAGGGTAAGATGATGGATGGTGATTGGTGGAGTTGTCTGAGATAGCTTCAATCTTCTGTCAGGGCAACACTAAGATCAGTGTGACAAGGCCACCAACAAAGACAAAGCAAGAGAGGGAGGGAGAGAGAGAGAGAGAGAGATGAAGAGAGAGAGAGAGAGACACTCAATGGTTCTAAGAGATCACACCAATGATAGTGGATATCCTAAGAGATTGAAGCTGGGGCTACAGCTACCTACATGTCCAGTATATATACCCTACAGCTATTCTAGAATATTCCTACATTACATCATGAAACAAAAGGATGAGTAAGACAATGACATCATAAAGGAATGATGAATAAGACAATGACATCATGAAACAAGGAGAAGAATGATGTGGAGCAATTGAGGCAGTGCTCATGGGAAATAAAGATGATAAGTATCTAATCAAGGATCTAAGTGATAATCAATGAGATAATCAAGGAGATAATCAAAGATGTAAAAGAGATAAGATATCTACATAATTAAGAAAGGGAAAAATGCGAAATAAATATATAAAAATAGAGAAAAATAGGGGAAACCCTGACACCGCCGGAGACAAAGTCATTATCAGAGTCGACTTCGATTTGTCTTGCTGCAACGTAAATGTCAGGATCAGAGTATTTGTGACAGGTGAGATTATTTACCTTCATCGTCACTCGTCGTCGCGCGTCTTTTAGATAGAATGTGGTGGTATTCGCCAGAGACAGCGTCGTTGTCAGAGTCGACTTCGATTTGGCTTCCTGCAATGTAAATGTCAGGATCAGAATATTTGTGAAAGGTGAGATTATTTACCTTCATAGTCACTCATTGTCGCGCGTCTTTTGATAGTAAATTCATAATCATTGGGCTGCTCTTCATATGGGGTCTCAGACCTGAGGCGGTGGGTGCCGCCAGAGATAGTGCCGTCCCCTGAGTTGACTTCTGATCTGCGTCCTACAAATTAAGACGTTAAGATTGGGACATCTCAAACACATTATTATCTCAGCGTACCCTTATCATTACCCCTCGTGGCATGAGATTCTCTGTTGGGTCCATCATACATGGGTACATCCCCAGATCCCCCAAAGTGCTCAATGTCATCGAGAGAAGTCATCTACAGGGTTAGGATTATAGATATGTGTAAGATTCAATAGCGAAGAAAATGACATACTGGCATAATGTCTGGGTCCTGTGAAAACCTGGTTCTCAGCTCATCCTCCATGGCATCTGCGCCACCCACTTCCAAAAACGAGGTGTCGTCCAGGGTTACTAGTTGTTCAGGTAATGCTATCTGATGTAAGCTCTGTGCTTGTAAGAAATTGACATCATGATTCAAATGCCCAGGCAGATGTTCCAAGAGGATCGATTGCACGTCTTCTATGAGAATTGACTCGGTTTGATCTTCACTGTGAATTTCGTCGTGATACCACTCGGTCGCAGCGAGAAGTACCTGAATGTTGCTCTCCAAGAGCCAAACCAAAGGCATGACAAACAAGAGGTAAGGCGAGCAGGTCCGAGATTAAAGTGAGAGGGAACAAGGCTTGAATGGTGCGCGAATGTTTTTCGGAATACCGTGGGAATTTCCGTCGCATGCAACGGACCCACATATTTTATGATCGTCAATCATGCCGGCATGACTCAGGAATGACTTCCATCTTCTCACAATAAATAGTTAGTCTAAAATAGAACTCAAGTTATTCCTATCTATATGAAATGTATTTTACTGTGGGATCTATTCCTGCCCATCGAGGCTGAGAACATGGCAGACGGGGAAGGTAGTAATAACTTGAATCTATGCTTATCGACATCGTTCCGCTTATTTACCCTAACACACCTGACCTTATTATACCTGTTCTCCATCTGGGCCTCGACACTCATGCTTTCGAGTACCATCCTGACATGAGCCATAACCTCCGCTGGTGGTCCCGTGGTGATTGGGGTCTGCACATCGAACCTGTTTGATACACCAAAGCTATGAGTCGCGGAAACAAAACCACAGTTGCTCGTGATGCAGTGGTGACAGTGGGAGATGGCACCATCAGCAGCGACAACGACCGAAGGCCAGAAATTGATGCAGAGGAAGTGGGAGGGCTCCTCGACAGCTTCGACAGCGCAACAAGTACCGACATGGATAGCCACCAGCCTAATCAAGATTAAAATCCACACCCAAATGACGTTGAGGCTATTTATGATTAAGCGTCTGCATCTCAGGCGCAATAGGGTACGAAAGTGCAAGACTTTCCCTGGCCTCTGATTCGCTCCTCAACCACTGCATGGTCTTTGGTGTTGACACTTGCAGAAGATTACTCTTGCTCGCCGTCATTGGCGCAATTCCAAAGTCCTGCAAATGAGAAGAGAACGTCTCCGAGTTTGTGGCTGAAGGTCCAGGAGGGAATGGCACAGATGTGGGCATCAGGGGTTGTTGTGTCGCAAATTTGTATTGGCATTCATAGCAGTAGTTGGTTCTGCCGTGCGGATAGACAGAGCTAATGGATGTGTTATTATAATGATCCTTCAACCAACTCATGATGAACGTGAGAAGAGGCTCAACACAGCAAGCATGTTCTTCCTCCCGCTGGTACCCTCCCCTTCCACCTTCTCCGCTCTCTTCTTCTCCTGATAGTGGAATAGCGGGGGCAGGTGGCAGTGGTTGTCACTGGAATCCAGACAGAAAGAACCAACACAGGCGCTGATGCTGGTGCAGATCCTCCACCATCTTCCAAAATGCGATTGGCTGGCCGTCGGTACTTAGAGTGCCCCAATAAGGCTTCGACCAGCTGGCGTCTTTCCTTGGGTCCAGGACGGGGATTGCGAATAACAAATCCCGCTCTTCGGCCAAGTGGTGGGTTATACCAATGAATGCGGCGGTTTCCTTAATGTCATATATGTTTGCAAAATTGTGGGTCTGTGAATGGAGAAAAAAAGTCAGAAAAATGAATTTGTAAAGAGCCATAGCAAGTCCGTGCGTGGAAAGGGAAAAAGAAAGAAACAGTTGTGTATATGTACGCAAATAAAAAGCCGAACAAAATAGAAAGGGGAGGAAAACAACGTAATATGATTGGTATTCGCAGTAAACAGTAAGAATAACAGCCAAAAATCGAGTTGATCGTATGAGGAAAGAAAAAGATATAGATAAAGAAACACACCTTTAAAGACGCATGATAGCCTCTCAATTTTGCGTATCACGATTGTACGGTCCCCAGTTTCCTGATAAACTTAATCGCGACCTCTTTCTCCTTGTGAATATGCAGCAGGAGCGAATATCCCCAGAGCTACGGCGTGGATGAACAGCCAGGTAGGACTAGGGCAGCTGGGTGAGATCTGGGTAACTGGCCAGGTGCTGCTGCGGTTGGGTTCGTGAGGAGGAGGAACAGTAGTGCCTTGCTGTCGGTATCTGGGGAACTGATTCAAGTTGTGTGCAGTCGGTGGCTGACTTCACACAATCAAGATGTGAACGATATGGATCTCATGTCTCTCTATTAAAGGATGAGCATGTAAGTAATACAGTAAATTAGGATACTCACGACTGATATCTAAAGGATCCCAGGACAGATTATGTGCGAGTTGTGCGACGAGCGAAGAACCTCCAGTCGACGTACAATCGCCATATACAACTTGAAATGAAAGAAAGGGTTTCAGGGAGTTCATAGATGGAAGAAAGAGAAGTGCGGCAAGTGAAGAACTTTCAGTCAATACATAGATTCTAGCGGGTGAGAAAGAAAGAACAAGTCTGAGGTTAGAAAGTACGTTCGCAGTTTGTCACGTGTCATTGCGTGAATAAACCTGAATTTATTCTATTTTTATTCTACGCTATCTAATGTCTTCGGCAAAAAGAGTTCATGTAGTGTCAGAGCTGTTGTGAGGTTCTTTATGAGTCCTCGTCATGCATAACCCGAGCACATTTTCGCGTGGTTTGTCCACTGGAAAAAGATCCACCCGATTCGAAGAGCTCGCACACTAAATGTACTTCCGATAGACCGCTTCTCCGCTACACCCCTTTCTGTCGATCATAACCCCACATTCCTTCTTGAGCGCATCCTTATAAAATCTGGGGATAAATGTTTTAATAACGGAGCTCAGTATATCTGGGAAATGGCTTACTGGGATACTCTTGCCTCAATGGACGCTTGTTCTTCAGCATTTACCTCCCTTTCCGCATTAAAAACCTCTCTCATTTTGTCGTCGTCTGGATCATATCTCTCGCATCCTTCCAAAAGAGACAGATCGAGCTCGCTGAAATACCAACAAACATAGTACTTATGCTCCATGTACTGGCAGTGTTACACCTTCGGACAGCATTGACTTTGATCCTTGTTAGTGCCACCACTACCGGCGTTCCAAGAGTCTTGATCCTACAGGCATGGCTTTTAGCACCCGAAATTAGTTGATCAAGATTCAAAATTACCTGGGATTTCACTGTAGATGCCATGAACATCTCGTTGCCGTTCACATCCTTCCATTCATGTGGATCATCACGGAGATCAAGCAGATATGCCACCATAGTACTATTTCCATTCTGAAAGGTCGTCAACTTTACGCATTGCTCCTTAGAGGACTTGGAAATATTGCTCAGCACTCCTTTTCGCCAGTGGGGCTTCGTCAAGCTATGCATTAAGTACTAGGCAATAAATGTAATAATTTTTGCGCTAAGCTCCCGGGAGACTCGCAGTAGCACAAACATAGTTTATTGAATTTAATAAATGACACGGCCTAGCGCTACAGATTACTTGATTAAAGATCCATCTGTTGCTCTTCGTCAAGGGAGGGGTCACGGTCTTCATGTGGCATGACAACATATGGATAGTATGCACGTTCCCTTGCAAGTTGCGCTGGCCAATTGGCAGTCTCTGGAAGTGGATAACCCATGTTGTATTCTTCCCACTGCGTAGTATCTGCGATTCGCTCGAACAATTTCTTTTGGCCTCCCCTTTCAATATCGTAAACACCGGACCTGTGGCAAAAACCATGGAAAATATAGAGACATTTGATAGTTGGATTAAGAGATGTCCATTTGTGGACAAATGGTGCAATGTATATGTAATTGTGGGGAAGACACTCGGAGTCGAAAGAATCGGTATCGGAGTCAGCTTCGTTGCCAGCTTCGTCGTCAGACTCCATGTGCTCATGCCAATATGGCAGGATGAGGGGCAAGGGTGTGTAGAGAGAAAACACTCAGAGAGATATACACCTCTGGAGAAGGGTGTCCCAGCCGATGTAAGCAGATTCATCCCATGGTGGATACCTGTATATATACTGGGATATTGCATTGATTAGATTATAAAATAGGGAAAATAAAAGCAACATACCTCGTCACTAAGTACGTCGAACCTTATCCTCAGAATGGTGAGAGTTTTAAACACCTTTGTCCAAATATGGCTTTGAAAATGAGCTAAAAAACGGGGCCAGTCCGTAACCATGGTAAGCTCCTTAATTCCTTCTTCCAAAATTGTTTGACCGAGTTTCTGACAAAGAGTAAAGTCTCGAGGGACTTTAAATTCCAATGAAGAGAGAGCCCCAAATACGAGTTTTCTTTGTGAAAGCTTTGTGATGCTTTTTGGCCGCTTGAGGGCTCCCAAATTAGAAGTAGGTGCAATTATAGGTAGAGGCGAAGGAGCAGGCTCGGGTTGGGAAGACATGGGTACAACCAAAGGGAGAGGTGAAGGAGAGGGCTTTGATTCGGAGGTGGTGATCTTGGGCAGAGGTCTCCTGACTTTATTTGAAGGCCACTCTTGTAGGTAAAATGCCCTAGCAAGATCCACGTATTGAGCGATTTCCTTGTCGTCCCTCAGAATGGTGTGATATCGACGACCGATGATTGTTATGATTTGTCGATCATAAATCAGTGTGTTTGAGCCTTCAAATATACCACTTCGGAATAGTCGAATATATTCTTCGGGGGCGCGTTCAAAAAAATGCTCGAGAATGTGGGAGTATATCTCGTTTGGTACATTTGATAGGCTTTCAACCAGATCATTTGCAGATATATGCGGAAGGGAAGAAACGGGGTCGCAGTGGTTGTAAGTGGAGTGGTGATGATAGATAAGTCGAGGGTGTACTTCATCAGTCATCTTTAGTAAAGGTCCTATTGCGCATGCTCTTGCTGCAGTGCCCGATCTATATGTGTATCAACGGAGATGAAAAGTTAGGTGTAAGCATATGTTTTGCATGTTTTTCTTTTCTATTCGCACGCACCATGTGATCTAAATTAGGAAACGGTTTCTTACACAATAACATATTATATATACAGTATACCGCATGCTAAACTTCAAGATATACTCTTTATTTGGATTTGTTCAATATTTTCCGCAACGTTCATCTGTACAGAAAAAATTTCCAGGCCCTCTAACGTATGTATGCATATATGCCGATCTTGTAAAGTATAGTCAGACCTTGGTCAGACCACGCAGTATATGGTCTGTTTGCTCGGATGCAATCTCCTTCCCTCTAGATTCCACACGATCCATCCTATTCGCCTATCCATTCAACACCCACCCGAGCAACACTATTCGCTCGTCGGTTTTCTGCCTTCCAGACAACACGAAACGAGAGGATGATGGGGAGACGTCCGATCCTGATGCCGTGACGAAAAGCGGGGCGTGCACCCTTTGAGACGAGACGAGACGAGCTGGACTTGAACGTCGAAATCATGCGGGAAGATTGCGGGAAGGGATGATGGGAGGTCGAGCTGGTTGAACTACGGGAGTTGGAGGGTTCTGTGAGGCGGATATGGTGGGTAAACAGTCTCCTTTTCTTTTTCCCCACGCAACACGAGACGACACGAGACCCGAATGGAGCATGCTGAGGATGGTCTGCATCGTGTCCCTGGCATTGACATGGAACGTTGAAGTCCCTATCGATGGTGGAAGCGCAGCAGACGGAGACAGGCGGATTGCCCACTATCATCGTGCTGTATCGGATTTCCTCCTTTCGCGTCCGGTTTCCTATCAGACGACTGTTGTTGTGGCAGAGATGTTATAGAGGTTGACGCTGCTGAAGATATCGCAGGAGGGAAAGGCCGATTGTCTGCGTGGTACGCAGGGTCGTGAGGATGGGGGTTCTGGTAGTAAGGTAGTAACTGCCCCGCTGACTGTGAGGGCATGGTATAATTCGAAGGAGCGATGCTTGAGTAAACTCAGGACCCGGCCTTTGGAACGGCGATTCGCCCCTTGTTAGGGCACTAAGCGGTTCGATTTTGGTGTATCTCGCTGGGACTAAAAGAGCATCATCGGGTACTGCATATATAGTAGTATGTTAATAAAGGAAAGGGACAGAAGATAAGGATATACTCACAGTAACTTTCTTTCCAAGCACGTCCTTGATATTTCCAGTAGGTAGATCCACAAATGTAGTGATAGCCTCACGTAATATGGCACAAGCGACACCGGAGAACCAGACTCGATTTTGGTCAAGCCAAAGAGATTCAGGGATGGTCGAACTGCTCGATGAAGGCCGAGAGTGATGTATTGAAGGGAGCGGTCCACCGTTTGTAGTAGTGGGAAGGACGGATACGTGCACAGGGAAGATGTGGATGATGAGGGAATTCCCTAGTTTCTACATCAAAGAGAAGATCGTAAATGATACCAAAAGAGAGAAGGAATAAAGAGACTTACAATTGATATCTAAAGAATCCAACCCAGTCAGATTACGTGCGAGTCGTGCAACAAGCAGGGATGCTCCACTCAGGGCACAATTTCCACCATGGGGAGAAAGATATATGGGTTCAGAGGCGTTCAGATAACTGCAAGATAAAGATGTGCGACGAGCGAAGAACCTCCAGTCGACGCACAGATGATCATGGCAGTAAGAGAAAGATGTCAAGTCTGAATTTGGAAGGTACATTTCGCGCTGTCACCCCATGTGACTGTGATTAAACCCCAACGTTCTATTTTTATCTTCTATCCATACCTATCATCTATACAACAAGTTACAATGTTCTACATATAGTCAGAGATGCTGTGAGGTTCTCTAAGCATCTCTGATGCTATGTATATGCCACCTCATCAAGAAAATGTGATCTTGCCATCCGAATTGTAACTTTGGATTTGCATTCCAACAGTGCATGGTCCTCCTCTTCTGTTACCGCACGGCAGGTTCATTCTTCAACTTTTATTCTAGTACCCATTTGCTCGTCGCTCAGGCATGCCTCAGGTAAGCTACTCATCACTCATTTCTCTTATGGGTATCAATAAATACTTACCATTGTCAGCTTCCACAGCTTGGAAGATCCCAAGACCAAACCTGGGCATGTTTTCAAACGGAAGCAAGCCGAGGAATGGTGTATGTATCTTTTTCTTAAAATCACTAGTACATCTTTTTAACCGTGATTTATTTACTTGACACTCTTTTACCAGGAACAAGTCGTCTTCCAGGCGAACATCCTCATCCACCAGCTGGATTCTCCCCAGGGTGTTCAGCTAACTCGAAAGCCTGGACGCATGAACTGGTTTGTTTACCAGCTTGCTATGTACGTCTTCTTCTACCTTTGTCCTCCTTTCTGCTGCTCCTTCCTCTTCTTCGCTTCGGTTTCTCTTTGGTGCATAAATAGATATGATCCTAATGTTATCTTTTCGCAGTTGTTTCTCATTTTGGACGCACGATCCGACATTAGACGATGCGCTAAAGTAGGCAAAGAGCTTCATGTACATGTTTGATGTACTCAGTACCTTGTTTCCATGTTCTGGTACGTTATACTTCGTTGTTCAAGCCGAAATTTGCTTATTTTCTATTTACAGACGTCCAACAACGCACCGACTCCTTCCGCCACCAACTGATTCAAGCCTGCCGCTCGGGTAGAAATGCCTCTCCCTTCTGCATACACCGTACTGGCTTTTACTTGTGCTTAATTTCATCGACCTGCCCACCCGTCCGACTCTTATTGTCGCTCTTTTTTCATTCCATTCATTTCTTGTAATAAAAGACCAATCGGTGCCACTCCGACGTACATACGTACTTACATAGCCACTTACCCACCTACAACTTGCCGAACGATCCACCCGCCAGCAGACAGTCTCGCGCCGATCCCATCCATATACCACTGTTCCTCATCGTCTTTCTTTCAACGTTCGGCAACTTACTCGTCATATATCTATCTTCCTGTCTGTTTTTCTATTTGTTCATCTATCTACCCTGTTGATCTACCTGTCCACTTAAGGTGATGACATTTACAACCTGGTACAATGTGGCATCAGCGTCAGCCCAAGGACAACTGCCCAAAAATCCGTCAGCAGTAAGTAAGTGGGGCCGTGGGAACTTCCGTCGCATGCGACGGAATATCACACTTGAAAGAAAACATATCCAAAACATACCTACCACAACTGAGTCCCGATTCAAGAATCACTCAACGCAAAACCAGCATTACTCTACCATGGAAGTTATGGCAATCAACATCCCTTCTACGACCAAAGAATTCGCAGACTTCCAAGGGAACCTCCAGTCATATCAAATGTATCATTCAACCTTGATCCCCCCACCAGATACCATCGGTGTCCCAGGCGTCCTTTACATCTTATACTTCCCGAACAACCGTCAGAAGGTCCCGAGATTATCGTGTTGGATTAGAAATTCTGTAAATGGATATATGGAGGAATATGGATCCTGTAGTTCGAAAATTTTCATTCTTCAAGTGAATCCCTACAAACCTACATACCACTACTACTGTATCCAAACCACCTGATTCAGAGATAGCGAGCTGTGCATAAGATATATAAAAAGGGTTATCCGATATCATTATGAGATCATTATCTCGGTCGGCGACGGAAGTAAGTCACAATATCAGCGTGACAGTCAGATGTCACTAACGGTGGGCTTTTTCTATTCTTATCAACTTCCCTCATCTAGTATCCTAGTCTTCTCTCTTACGTTGTCGGCACAGATCTTCACGTTGGTATCAGAGCTGTGGTGAGGTTCTCTAAGCACCTCTGATATCATATCAACATCGTCAACAACAACAACTGGCGCTGGCAATTGTGCCGCACTGCGAACGCCCGGCTTCCAAGTCGCCTTGAAGCTAGTCTCAGCATCGGAGGCCAGAACTATCCAAAAAGCTTGCCTTTTTTGGAGGTTTTCAGAAACTTTGGCATTACGCGATTGAGATATTGGAGAGGTTCCGGTGAGCTATACCTTACATCTTTTATCCCCTTTAATGATAACAAGTTCATGACCAGAACCCTCCCCATTGCACTACGGAATTGCACCCTTTGAAGGCACGTTGATGTATCAAATCCGGCAAAATGTACATTTGGTGATACATCATAGTGGGCAATTTCCTGGCCCGGCAACGATATATATCAGGTGCACAGCTTGTGCCGAAGGCCATCAGAGGCCAGAGAGCAGTGGGTCTTGGTAAATACCAACAAACAAGCTCATTTTGGGCATCAGCGACCTGCAATTAGACGCTGCAGGCGTAGTGGTTGCGATTTGAGGGCGCCAAAGCCAGACTTGTGATCTATATATATATTAAGATTTTTTTAGGGTCTTTGTGCGCCTAAAAAGGGACGGGACGGGATGGATTGGCGCGGATGACTTTGGATGTCGTTTATAAATATTGTGCATAGACGTAGCGTTATATTTAGCTGTCTGCTATTAATAATTGATCTTTGATTGATCTGCATGGCTAATCTTATCTAATAAAATTATTTATATATCTTGGTCTGGACCTTGTCCAGAGCCCATCAATTGACGTCACAATAGAACATACCTTTATCGGTACCTCCGAATTTGGTCGCTTATGTTTTCCGTAATGCTAATTATAGAGATGTGATGGGCCTTATGAAGCTGATAAAAAGGGTCATAAAACGATATATTTGCATCCCAAAAAAACATCATATACGTAGGAGGACAGAATAGAAAAATGACATTTGGACGATTGGGTGAAATAAGAAAAAACGCGAAAGCAATCATCAACATACACAGACCAATTAGTATGCTCGACTTCACCCATATCCTGCACAGAAATTCCCCAATAAAACAAAGCCACCATGATGGTCAGGGTACCGTTAGGTCCAGATTTACGGAATGTAGTCCAATCGCCCTCAATCTGAGAAAAGTTGATACGACCATCGACAACACGCCACGTAGGTTGAAGCAACGTGTACCAGTCGATGAATGTCTTGGTGAACTTGTTATAGTTGATCTTGGGACAGTAATTGGCGTTGCGATGGCGTTTCATCCAAGTCCCAACCTCCTCCGGGCGATTCTTAGCGGGTAGCGCACTAACTCGATCCAAGGCGTCAATGGTTGAATGAGCAGACCATGTATCGAGAAGTAAGCGCCATTGAGGCCCAAGGTCCGCTGATCCCAACGTTTCCATGCCCTTTTGCAACCAGGAAATCGACGATGTCCCTACGACACGCAAATTGGACGAAGGGGAAGGAACATGAGCAGCGGGCTTAGTAGGAGGTGCAGGGGTGGGTGTCCGTACCAAGTCCAAAGAAGAGGAGTCGCTAGCGAGGTTCGAAGGAGGGATTAATGACTCGGGGAGATCGACTCTGAGTCGAGCTCGTTTCGAAGGGTAAGAATGTTGCGATACATCGGTTGAAATTGCGTCCGAGGTCCTCTTTGGGGCAGTAATGATAGGCGGACTAGCTGATGAAAGGAAGTTCGTGGTCTGGGTGCCAGATAGTCGCGTGGCCAAGGGGTTAGAATCCCCGTCACTTGGAATCGGAGGTAATGTTGTTTCTATACCATTATTCAAGTCCAGAGAAGTTGTGGCAAGCAGCGAAGAAGAGTTTGCAACCTCCGATCCTGGGGCTTCTGTTGGCAGATTGGCGGCGACGATCCTTGGCGAGTGCATCGGGGTGACGTTCGGGGTGTTAGGGCCAGACTGAAAACCGGTAGGTGATACCTTATATATGCTGGGTGGGGTCGTCATTACCGAAGAGTCCGTTGAAGCAAGCAACGAAGACTCGGATTCCAAAGGCAATAAAGCATCGTCTTGAGGAATGTACGGCGGAGGTAGGGAAGCGCGGTCGTTAGCCGAGTTGGAAGGTACGTCCATGGTTGCAGTAGGTATGGCGTCGACACTAACATTGTTATCCAGATCCAACGCCAAGAGCGAAAGTTCTCCTTCTCCTTGTTTCAAGGCTCGGGAACGGCATTCTTCGAGGCCTGAGAGCAATCAAGGTCAGATTCAAAAAATCAGGGGAGAGAAAGAGAAACTTACTGTAACACTTCTGCAAGAAAGAACCGAAGATGGGCACGATGAAATGTTTGTAACGATGGCGTTCGGCTGTACCAAAATTCATCTTAATATCTCCCGGTATGGTACCGGAGTGAATACTTTCCCAGTAATTAGATAAATACAGATCCAAAAGAAAAAGAGAACATACCTGATCATATTAAGTTTACCGTTATGCGCGGGCTCGGGGCCTCCTGCAAGCAAAGACACCTTCCAGCCTGTCGCCTCTGCCACCATGTCCAAAATAGGTTGGCAGAAGAGGACCATCCCCTGAATAGCTCTTATTCATGCTATTAGAGGGTTGATATTACGCATAAGAGGCAAGGCATACCTTTGGCGATCTTCAGGAGAAGTCGAAACGGCCACATTGTGTTCCTTCGTCCATTTGTCCATATCTCTCTTGTGCTCTGCCTCAGCTTCGTTCAACCAGTGCATTTGTTCCTCCCTAGTTAAATCACTAACTACTGACAGAATCATGCATGAGTTCCTGGTAGTTGCCCAATTAAGGTGATGCATCCACAGCGGAAATGGCCACAAGGCCCAAAGTCATGTATCAGGGTGACTGACAGTGACTAGAGAGCTGTAGTCATGTGAAAGTCATGTGATTTGGTGCACAGCCACCAAAAATCAAAGTTGTAGAGAAAAATCCAAAAGCTATGCTAAATATTTTTTATTACATAACCATCAACGGTTCAGCCACAAAACGCAAAATATCCGCAGAAAGCCGGATACAAATCAAAATAAAAGATTGAAATATTTATAGCAAGCCAAAAATAAATTCTAAAATCATCAAAAAATGTGTTCTATACCATTTTAGGCTTGAACTAACCAAATATGTAATGTGTTCTAAAAATAGATCGCGCTAAAAATAGACTTATCTTTTATCTAGTCTTATCTCAGTCCCATCTATCATGCATGAAAGGCCTTTATCTCAAAATCTCAAAGTCCAAAGTCCTCTTGCCTTATTGGGTTGTTTGGATGTGACATCACTCAAAAGCCTTGTTTGTTTTGTATCCTGCATGCCCCTGCCTGCTAACATTATTATTTATTGTTTGTTTGTATTTGAGGCCATATAAACATATGAGTGGAGCCCAAACATGTAAATAGAGGCAAGCAAAAAGTCATGTGCATAGATTTTGATCCCATCAAATATAAACACATGACTATCAGGTGATAAGTCACAAACAGTCACAATAAGCCAGCCAGAGGGCTTGATACATGAATTTGGGCCACTAGGCCACGGCCACTGTGGATGCATCACCTTAATTGGGCAATTACCAGAACTTGATGCATAAATCTGTCCGCACTGGCTGGTTAAATTGCCGAACATCTCCCTCACAAATTTATCTCGGAGCGCTGCATAATGTTTCTTGTCGAGATTATGCGCAGAAGAATAGGCCTTGACTCGATTTTCGATTACCTCACGGTGGGAGCGGCGCCATACGTTGGAAGCAGTTTTGCGACGAGGACGATTCCCTTCTTTCCCGAGGTACTTTTGGAAGAGTATGCGGTAGGGACCGTATGCCCCAGAGTCCTTCGAATTTGGATCGTGGTCCTTCATATATTGATAGTTCATCCATCGTTTAATTTGCTTGTGTAACATAAAGGTGAGTCACATGATCCAATAAATTAGTAATCACAAACTTACCCCTTTGCGAAGTTGGATGAGTTTTTGACGAGAATCGTACTCGTCCATCGCCTTCTTATGCTCTTCAGGTGCCAGGCCATCTGCGTACGGAGGTGGGCGTTCAGGATCCGGATCGTCATCGTTGACAGAAGCCAGAAACTCGGGAGCCGGCTCCTCGTCGTGTGGTAAGTCGACAGGGAACCGCTTGAAATATTTGCGCTGAATCAAAGACAGAGCCTCGCCGGCATAGTTGTCTTTAACAGCTTCAGCGTACCCATCCTTCTGGCTCAGAAGAAATTCCTTTCTTGATCCATGAAAGGTACCCGGATTTGGCATGGAACGCGAATTTGGAAGGCAGCAAAGACGCGATAGGATATGAAGGACAGAGGAGCAGGAAGCGAGTCTGAACCAGGCAGAGCGCAGCCGTGAATGGATTAGAGAGTTAACCGGAATCGGTGTTCGTACGTATTGCCTCCTCTTCAGATCTATGTCTTATTAAATATATGGTTTGGCATTCATAGGGAATTCTTTAACATTATATTCGTACCCGATGCGCCGTAAACGCAACACGAGGAGACATCAGCAAACATGTATGTAAAAATCTCCTTACCCTTTCTAGAAAAATAGCATTGAACCCTTTATCATCGCAATGTCTAGTTTTTTTTAAATTTACACGCACCTGTTCGTGCCGATAACCCACTCGCACCAAACACAAAACGATGAGACATCAGCAAACATGTACGTATAAATCTCCTTACCCTTTCTAGAAAAACAGTATTGAACCCTTTATCATCGCAATATCTAGTTTTTTTTTTTGAATTTACACGCACCCGTTCGTCCCGATAATTCACTCGCACCAGACTCGCTAAACAAGTTAGGGTGTCAACGGTACACAGTACATGTAAGCTCCGTACAGTATATGTAAGCTCCGTTATGTTATAATTGCGTTGTCTGAATTATATTCTCAATCCGCCGACGCTATCCAGATTCATTACCCATCCTCAAAACCATAAATCGAGATCGCGTCCCTTTACGCGTATTCGCAACCATAAAAAGGTGGTTAACTTGTTTTTATTCGGCAGCACTTTTATCCCTCAGCTCTTCATTTACATCCGCATTCAATTCATTGAACTACACTATGGCTCATAAGAAAGGTAAGTAACTTGATCTTTTGTCTCAATAGTCTCCAACTGACGACGTTTTAGATCCTAAAAACACGTCCAAGGGCCCCAGTACTAGTAAGTTATTCCATACCCTGAGTTCGGTTTATTTTGAATATTATTGACGTCGTTTTGCACAGATACCACTGCAGACGACCCTATGGACGTCGACGTTCCTAACGGCAACAACTCCCAAGGTCGTGCTACTTGGGTTATAGTTGCAGACGACACCCTTACCATCTTGGAACACGAAGAGTAAGTCGTACATCATATTTATTCCGTGGCTAATAAACTAATCACTTTGCCTGTTATACAGACAAGTTCGGCGCCTCAATGTCGCGTCGTATAGGCGTTTCTGCCTCATACGATTTGACACTCGTGAAGAGGCGACCGCCTATTACGACGGCGCACTTTTCTGTGCCATGACTCCCTCGTCTACCCGTCTCATTCCATCTACCATGGTCCCCAACTCCCAGGTCGCCGACCGACGCCCCATCGCCTCCGATACTCTGGACCAGGGCCAGGATGGGGCACACCAGGCAAACAAGAAGCTCGTCGCTGCACCGGGGGACCATAGAGGAAACCCCATCGTCGTCGATACCCCTCCAAAGATTCCCTCAGCTCCATCTGTCAACGCTCGTTATCGTCGCATGCTGGCTGCAGCTCGTACTGTCAGTACACCCACCCCTGCTTCTCGCGATACAGGAACGGAGGCCTCGCGTCGTAGTCAACGACTCATCAACTTCGCGTCCGCCGCCACTTCCTCCAAGGTTACTGACGCCTTTAATGTAAGGAGGCCTGGTGGCAGTGCTCTGAACGGATCAGCACCCCCTCCTCTCTTACCTGCTCCCTCCATTTCTGCCCGTGGTCGTTCTGCCCCTGGTCCTCGTGCAAATTTTGCTCCTGTATGGATCGAAAGCGATACCGAGTCTGACATCGACTCCGGAACGGACGAAGAACTCGGAGATCCGGCCCAGGATCGACTTTGCAAGCGTTGTGTGCTTCAATCGACGCTCCCTTGCCAAAATGCAGGGACGCGATGCACTGGGTCTCGTCAGGGTCCTATGAAACTAACAAAGAGAAAATTGGCACCTTATTTTTCGGCAATAACGACATCGGCAATCGCACCTCGTGCAAAAAGAGGAGCCGAGGAAAAGGCAGCTCCAAATGGCAAGGATTCAAACATACCCGCCCCGAATTTCCCATCGTCTTTGGCAGACCCAACGCTTTGGGAACCGAAGAAAGTCAACAGCCGCATTCTAGCTGCTCTCGACGCTGCCTTGCCGCTATCATCTCAAGCTCCCCCTGCCAGGCGGCCTTCTGCCCAAGCCCCACCTGCAAAACCGTCTTCCGCCTCTGTCTCCGCCCCACCTGCTCGTGCTATCAAGAACCGACCAGCCAGCCACTCAACGTCGCTTCGAAGGATTCAAAATGCAACTTTCAGCAAGAAGACAAAAATTGTTCGCAAGTACTACTCACCTTTGTACGAAGACATGCCCGAAACAGCGCCATATTCTGAATTGGAAGTCACCGACAACGACACTGACAACAACGACACCGACAAGGAAAATAATGACAATGCCAACGGCATGGACAACCAGCAAGGACGGCAGAAGGGCAAGGGCAAGGCCTCCGTGGAGGATGATGAAGACGCTGACGCTATGAACCTGCTGAAGCGCAAAACCCCATTCACTCCTGTCATTCATCAAAAGAGACGACACATCGACCAAAGCCCCGACATCCACGACTTCAATGCAATGCTTGAGGAGGCAACGGCGACACCCGTACCTACCGTGCAAGCTCCTTCCATGCGTACTTTCACTGCCACAGACTTCGCCCTCGCGCCGTTTGCCTCCAGCTCTTCTGCGCCTCTGTCTGTCGCACACATCATGGCTCCTTTTGCATCCATCTCCTGTCCATTAACCACAGGCTCTGTAGCTCCCACGACATCTCACAACCTACCACCTCCGCCATCCTCTGCCACTGTGACGGATATATTATGTATTCATCCGAGGTATCTTGTTTCTTGTCGCCTTACTTTTATTTTCGAATCTCGCACGTGCCAGCTTATCTTATCTTATCGCTTCCGGCCCGTGCTCGCGTAGCGTATTATTAGATAATCGTATTTACCTGTACATATAATGTCCGGTAGTAATTATCAAATAATCTATCTTACTTCTTGCCGACTCCTCTGCGATCCCTGAAGGCTCAGAGAGTCGTACTCTACCCTCGCCGGCTGAGCACCCAGTCATCTGCTCTCCCGCTCGGGGTGACGGAGCCTTTAGCTGAAGAGTCACAACAGCCTGACCGTGACGCTCCGACGAACGTCACACTCACTCACACCTTACTCACAACTTCTCCCATCGCGCACCTCGATGCCTCGAAGTCCCGAACGGCCTAGCGTCACAATGGTGGGGGCACCGCGGACTTCAATCCTAACATTGAAGGTGCTCCTTTCTCGCAACGAAAAATGGGACGACCGACCGACAGACGACTCGACGGATCAAGGCTAAGGAACGAGGGGAATGCAGTTGACAGCGCTTTCGAATCGCGTCAATTGTTCCTATCCGAACGTATGAAACATAGCCGGTTGCGCCTTCGGGTTGCACTGTCTTAGTTTCGTACTTTTTCGGACTCTTTCCGGGCCTTGGAGCAAAAGGAGAGATTCAGAACGAGCCCTAGTGGATAGCGCTTTCGGGCTGCTACTGCTTAAACTCGTTCGAAGATCAAAGACATAAGGTCTGCTGCGCCTATGGTAGCGCTGGCCGAAAATCTTTGATTCTTCTGAAGACATAAGGTCTGCTGCGCCTATGGCAGCGCAGGCCGAAAATCTTCGAATCTCCTATGCTCTCCCCCTCGAAAACTCGCGTCGAAGGAATTCACGAAATCCCCTCTGCTATTTCAATTCATTTTTATTCAAACTCGCGTAGCATGGCTACTCCATTTATCCTACCGACATGTCTCGCTGGACGATCCGATCGTAGGAAATTCGCTAGTTAAATCCTTTCATTCAGTCTACTGCTCGTAATAACTACTTGGCGATATTCTCCGGAGCTATGTAAATTTTTGAAAAGCCCTACCACGTACAAAAACTTCCTCTCTCCTTCGTATCGCCCACTTCGCTTCGACCCTCCTATATTCACCCCCCCCCGGGCGTATGGCGTCCTCGAGGAACTCCAATCGAAGCTCCACCAACGGAACCAATTCTAATCGCGGAAGGAATACGATTAATTCGCGTTCGACCACTCCTGGAATAGAGTTACCTGCTCCTGCTGCCAGAAGAACCAACAACTCCAGACGAAGGGTCACCATAGAGGAAGGGCCCCCTGATCCCCAGACGGTCGGAGATTCTTTACCGTCAGTAGCGGGAGCTCCGATTCTTGACCTCGCCGAATCGGTTGCTGCTAGCGCCAGAAGCGAGGGAATTGGTGCTCCTAGCTCGACGAATGGATCTTCGGTGGGAGGAGACGAAAGTTTTCGTTCGGCCTCAGCTACCCCGTCACTCTCTTCCTTGTTTGGAACCCATAGCACCAATGGATCGGACAACACTGTCAATGGGAAAAGCATCAAAAGGGAAGACGAGTATCCGCGAATATTTCACGGTATACCGGTAGTGGGCGAACTCCCGCTATTCCACGAACCTCTGCATACTTCCCTGCTGAAGTATCATGCCCCTTTCGATCCCTTGACAGATCGTGATCCTCTTGAAGAGTTCGGAGCTTCAGAAGGCTCACTCTCTGGAAGACCTGCGGAGGAAGCCATATTGCTACGGGATATCGTTCTTAGGTGGACCGCCCCACATCTAGCTTGCTTCTGGGAGAATTTATCCCAAGCTATTCAGTCGTTCGTCAAATCTCAAGTTAGGATCACCGATTTAATCTCGTACGACCTAACCACGGAGGAAACATTTTACGCGTTACCCAAGGAACGACTGCACGAAATTGGACAGATCCTCCTAGCCCTATCTCAAATACTAGAATCCTTGGCGGACTATTTCTACCATGGGAAACGCGCCTCGTTTACCGTGGACACGAACTACTCCCTTCTTCGTTTGCTAGCTTGGCACGGAAACCCTTCGGAACTCGTGCTAACTGTGCCGGTCTTGCAGCGACGATGTGAAATCGCCGTATCGCACGTTGCCCAGTACTTCAATAAACTCAGGAAGATATTTTCGGATAATGACGAAGTTATGTCTGTAGCCTCCTACTATTCGTCTAACCCTTCGGAACGATCGATAATTGCTCGATCATCGCCGAGGACCATCCTGGCTCGTCTAGCCGCTCGAGAGGATTATCCGTCAGGGTTCAGCAGGGATAATCTGGCTACGCGAACTTCTCTAATTAAGGAAATCGAAGAGAAGGAATCCAAACTGTTACCCACCTCTCCATTCATCTATCGAGCGCATATCGACTCCTCCTTGTCTAAGCCACACCACGATCCCGCGCAGAACGAAGTGGTTAACAACTCAATCAGCTCGTTCTTGACGAATAGGAGACCAACCGCAAACACTGAACGAACGATTCCGATGCCCGAGTCAATCTCTGCGATCCCCAGCCGTCATGCCATATCATCTTTACCAGGAGTGGGCAACTTCGACGCTAACGTCAATTCGATGGAAACTGGGGGGCCATTCGTGACGCATAGAGGGATTCTGAACGTACCCACTAACGCCGTGTCAAATCCTCCTGTTAGCGGATGGACTAGTTATCAATTCAAGAAACCTCCGGGTTCGAGCGACTCTAGTGCTGTCAACTCAAAGGAGACCGAAACCAAGGATAAATCAGGTTACTATGGACCCCCTGGGGGGCCCGGGGATCCTCCGGGAGACCCCAGTGGCCCTGGTGGAGGACCAAATGGCCCGCCTGGATGGCCTCCTGGTTACACTGGCTGGCCCGGGTATAATCTTGGTCGAGGCGGAGGTGGCGGAGGCGGCGGAGGCGGTGGGGGCGGTGGTGGAGGTCCCCCTCCCGTCGGAACTGCAGCTGCTCTGCCCGCGGTTGACGAAGAATGGCAAATGAATCCCAAGATCAATCTATCTAACTTGCCTACTTGGAACGGAAAGAACGACTCTCTTATCGAGTACCTTAGCGAAATGGGCGGGTTTGCTAAGCTTGGCCAAAGGATGAAAAGAGGAATAGGACAATTAGCCACATTCAAATGGTCTGGTCCAGCGAAGTTGTGGTGGGATACACTACCAGTTCCAGAGCAGACTTATCTCAGCCAGAACTGGGACTATCTCCTGCGAGGAATTCGCGAACATTTCATGAATGAAAACTGGGTCCAAGAACGCACCCGAGAGTTCGAAGAAATGAAGTTTCGACAACGGAGCCATGAACACGAAACTCCTCTTCAATTCCTTCAGCGACGAATTCGCTATCACCAATTTCTATTTGCTGATGATGCTGATGGGCCGCTTGCTGTTTCTCGAATTCTACGTACTCAACCGACCGAGTGGAGTCACACTCTCAATAATTATACGTGCCCTACGCTATTTCAGCTACAAGCCACTGCTGCTCGCATGCAACAATCTCTCGAAAGTCATTTCTTACTCAACGAACGCCTCCGGAATCCTCCCTCACGATCATATCACTTTAGCAAGAAACGAGCCATGGTGACTGAGAAAGTCAAGGAGGAGGAATCCAGTGAGGAAGAAGTTGGAACTGAAGAACCCGAGAAGGAAGCGCACGCCTTGAACAGCAAGTCGCGAACCAAGGGACCAATCAAGCCTCGTTCGTCCCGTTTCCCTGAAGGAAAGACGATCGATGGTTATTCCTTCTCCCGAGACGATACAGTAGTCAGTGCTAAGCTGCCGAACGGAACTTGCTTCATCTGTACGAGCCCTAAACATTTCTTCCGGGACTGCCCGCATTATGGTAGATTTGAAGCCCTCCGGAGCGCTAATATGCTGCACGTTGATTGGGAACCGGATCAGGAGTCTGAATGGGATAGGGAGTATCTAGCTATGATAGTAGAGCAGAATCAGAACGTTCTTTCCGCGTATAACTCGAGTGAAACTGCTGAGGCTATTTCTAAGGAAGCTCATAATATGACAAAAGAACTACCTGCTCAAACAAGTACTACTTCTCTACCTCGTCGGATACGAAGAGCCAACGCTCGAGTCAACTCGAAGAGGGATTCTCTATCTAACTACGTCGCCGGTCCCGAGAACACTACTTCAGAACGGATAGTCAAAATTAAGAAAGGACGAGCCCTTCCAGAAGGTATGGGATCTCTGGGCGCTAGGGCCTTACATATTAAAGCTCGAGTACATTCTATCGAATACGCGCCAGTGCAAACACGTTTGGATTCGGGGGCTGACATCACATTAATGTCCGAAGAATTTTATAAATCGATCCCTGACCTTCCGCGCGTAAAGGAAGGACTACGAATGAAGCTTTACCACCTTACGGGTAATGCCAAGGTCCTTGGTTATATACGCACCTCTTTATTTGCGTCAGCTGAGGACGGTACAGTTCTGCAATTCGATTTGGAAGCGTACGTTGTTAGAGACATGCGAGTGCCCTTGCTTATAGGAGAAGACTTCCAAACAACTTATGAATTGGGCCTACGAAGATACGCCACCGGCCAGAGCGAAGTACTGGTAGGGAAGGAAGCGGTATATACTATACCAGCTTCTTCTGCGCAGAGCGTCGACCTGGGCTTCGAAATCCGACAAGCCTTCACCTCCCAATCTTTCGTGAGATCACGCGCGGTCAGACGAGCGAGAGCCAAAGCGCGTCAGTCGGATAAAGACGCCCCCGTGGTAGCTGCTCATGATGTCTGCATTGCTGCTGGCTCAGTTCATAACGTTAAGGTGCAAGCTCCTTTTGGAGAAGAGCGCGAATGGATAGTTGAAAAAGTCGTTATCGGAACGGACACTGCGGATATATTGGCTGCCCCGACGACGTGGATTAATGCTACATGTCCCTATCTACCTATTGCGAATCCTAGTCCGCGTCCGATTTACATACGAGCAGGGGACGTAGTGGGACACTTGCTCGACCCTATGGTTCTAAACAAATCGGACGATCCTGAAGCGACTAAGATGGCTGCTGCCGCTGACGCGATTAGAGCCGTCATCGCTGGTACCCTCCGAGACCAAGATTTAGGAGCTGCCTCTACGATACGAGAACCAAGTGATGATAGGTTGGAACAAGATGAATCCTGGGGACCTAAAACTACTGCCGTAGCTACAGATGAAGTTCACGGTGACGTCTCAACCTTAGTAAATCTGGGACCTGATATACCCGAGGAGTATCGAGCCAAACTAGCTTCTGTGTTGAAGAAGAATGAGCGAGCGTTTGGAGTCAACGGACGATTAGGACAAGTCGAAGCTCGTGTTGAAGTACCTCTAAAACCGGGTACGCAACCCATCTCTGTCCCTATGTATGGCGCCTCGCCTGCGAAACGTGAAGTCATTGACAAGCAAATTAACGCTTGGTTTGAAGCCGGAGTTATCGAACCATCAGTTAGTCCTTGGGGATTTCCTGTGGTAGTAGTTTACAGAAACGGCAAGCCTCGCCTGGTAGTCGATTACAGAAAGTTAAACGCTCATACTATACCGGACGAATTCCCTATCCCTCGCCAGTCGGAGATTATTCAAGCGCTATCAGGTTCTCAAGTGCTGTCCTCCTTCGACGCCTTATCAGGCTTTACTCAGCTCGAAATGGCAGATAAGGATAAAGAAAAAACGGCTTTTCGCTGTCATCTGGGCTTATGGCAATTCAAGCGTATGCCATTTGGGTTGCGTAACGGACCTTCCATCTTCCAACGCATTATGCAAGGATTACTCGCGCCTTTCTTATGGCTTTTCGCCCTAGTCTATATCGATGATATCGTAGTATTTTCAAGGAACTGGGAGGATCACTTGGTTCATCTGGATAAAGTGCTCGGCGCGATCGCTTCTTCCGGAATTACCCTATCACCTCCCAAATGTTTCGTAGGCTACTCATCCATCCTGTTACTTGGTCAGAAAGTGTCTCGTCTGGGACTCTCTACTCACGCAGAGAAAGTTGCGGCTATTCAGGAATTAGTGCGTCCACGCAATATTCACGACCTGCAGAAGTTTTTAGGCATGGTCGTCTACTTTTCGCAGTATATTCCTTTCTATTCTTTCATCGCTTCGCCACTGTTCGCGCTGTTGAAGAAAGGAGTACGCTGGCATTGGAATGCGGAACATGAAACAGCCTGGGCAAGCGCCAAAGCTGCCTTGGCCTCTGCTCCTGTCCTAGGTCATCCCATTCAAGGAGTACCGTATCGCCTCTATACCGATGCTTCGGATTTTGCTTTAGGCGCTAGCCTACAGCAGGTACAACCTATCCTCGTCCGGGATCTAAAGGGCACTACAACGTATGATCGTTTGCATAAAGCTTGGGAAGCTCAGGATCCAGTTCCTTCTTTGTTCCCAATTCTCATCAAGGACGTGGTGGAACGTCGTTCTACAGACGAATGGGCTGAGTCCTTCGACGACACGACTGTTCACGTTGAACGAGTTATCGCGTATTGGAGTCGTTCCCTTAAACCTGCCGAGCGTAACTATAGTGCGACAGAACGAGAGGCTCTTGGAGCTAAGGAAGCCTTGGTCAAATTTCAACCTTTTATCGAAGGGGAGATTATAACACTAGTCACAGATCATGCAGCTCTTCAGTGGGCTCGTGTTTATGAGAATGCCAACCGGCGTCTAGCGGCGTGGGGGGCAGTATTTGCTGCATACCCGGGCCTACGTATCGTACATCGGCCTGGTCGAGTACATTCTAACGTGGATCCATTGTCTCGAATGCCTCGAGTGCCGCCGCATAGTTCCCCGGTCAGAGATGACCTCGTCACCATCACTCCCACTGAAGAAAAACGAGAATTAGCCCAATTAGCCGAAGATAAAGGAACCTATAGCCCGGCCAGTAGAGCAGCGTTTTCGGTATGCTGGTGGGAAGAAATAGTAGAAAAATCTGCCTATCCTATCATGACTAGAAGACAACGAGCGGAATTGGAAGCGGAATCCTCCAATCCTTTACAAGAGATTAACAACGATTCAGAGAGCCCCACTGAAAGTCAGAGCTTGGATTTCCCGTTTGAGAACGAAGATCACTGGACGTACCCGGTTGGAACGAAACCCGCGATCGATAATTTGGAGGAGAATTGGGATAATCGAACCCATTTACTTATTTCCATGAAACCATCGATCGTCAAGTCTTTTGTTGAAGGATACAAGATCGACCCCTTTTTCGCTAAGAGATACGTCGACGAACAACCTAATCCCCAGACGGTACTTACACCTTCGCACTTCCGTAAAGGAGCAGATGGGTTGCTTTACTTTCTAGATGCTGATTGGAATGCTAAGTTATGCGTCCCTCACTCGCAAGTTAATTTCGTTTTGAAATGGATACACAATTCACCGTTCGAAAGTGCTCATGCGGGTTACAAACGCTTCTCCGCCAGGCTTTTAGAGGTATTCTATTGGAACTCGATGATGAAAGATGCATCTATTTTCTGTTCTTCCTGCGATGTGTGCCAAAAGATCAAGGCGGATCATCGCAAAGGAGTCGGAGCTCTCCGACCTGCCCATATTCCGGCTCGACCTTTTGCTACCGTCTCCCTCGATTTAATTACCGGGCTGCCAACTTCAGGAAGTGCCAAATACACCGCTGTTTTGGTTATAGTTGATAAATTGACTAAATTCGCTATCATCGTGCCCACTCATGATACTCTTGACCGCGAAGGATTTGCTAAAATCTTTGTGGAAAGGGTGGCTAATATATTCGGACTACCCGAAAGAATAATCGCTGATCACGACAAAAGATGGTCAACAGATTTTTGGAAATCAGTGGTATCAAGCTACGGAGGAGTCATGGCATTGTCCTCTTCGCACCACCCACAGACTGATGGACAAACAGAAATCTTGAACGCGACCATCGAACAGATGCTTAGAGCCTACGTTGCCGGAAATCGCAAGAGTTGGGCAGAGTGGCTAAGCGTATTAGCCTTCTCTTACAACTCATCGGTCCATTCATCCACCGCTTACTCTCCGAACTTCTTACTTCTGGGTTATAATCCTAGGTTATCCACTAGCTCGATACTGAAGGAAGTCGATCCTACCGGTCGGCCATTTCTCCCTAGCCAGAGGGCCGAAGAGTTTATTCGCTCTATCGAGGAAGTTCGGACTCTTGCTAGAAATTCCTTGGTTCTAGCTCAAGAAAAACAGGCTAAAGCGTATAACAAAGGGCGTAGGCCGGTCGATGACATTCGCGTAGGAGATCTTGTCCTTGTGAATCCACATACTCTCAAACTTGTAGACGCGAAAGGGACTGGGAAGAAGCTAGTGCAAAGGACCATCGGACCTTTTGAGGTGCTGGAAAAGATCAATCCAGTAGTCTTTCGACTACGGCTACCGGACACCTACCCCATGCATCCAGTATTCAACGTTAGCCATCTAAAGAAATACCATCTCTCGCCCAAGGAGTTGGGAGAGAGGGAAATTCTGCCATCTACCCGAGAGTTTTTAGCGTCTCCGGAATACGAAGTCGAAGCTATACTCGGACACAAGCTCTCTAACAGAAAGACTGGAAATCGCAGGATGTACAGAGTTCGATGGACTGGATATGGCCCCGCTGACGATTCTTGGGTATCCGAATACGACCTACGAAACTCCCCCGAACTACGACGAGAATATCTGTCTCTTCATAACCTCAACTAAATAATGATTCGATGCTGATGCTACGAATTTCCATTTTTAACAACAAGACTTCCTCCATTTCCTTTCCCATTAGCGGCGCTATTGACTAACTTCCCTTCTCTATTTTTACTTCTTCTATTTTCATTTCCTTTTCTATTTTTATTTCACTTTCTAAAATTAACTTATTCACTATGTCCGTAAAGATGATAGCTGATGGCGTATTACTTAATCAATTCCACGGGATCCAATGGTCGGAACCGCTTCCTTCCTCTTAGTTACCACCGTCTTCCGTCGTCCACTACCCTCTCGGTGATTCAGACTTGGTTGCGCCTGCGCGAATCGTCCTCGAGAAATATTTTATTCTACCCTGATCCTCTTCGCTGCTCTCGGTAATTCAAACTTGGTTGCGCCTCGAGCTGCGCCTGTGCGAATTATCCTCGAGAAATAATTGTCTCCTTTGAACGCCCCGCTCCCCTCAGAGATTCAAACACGGTTGTGCTTCGAGCTGCGCCTGCGAGAATCGTATTTGAGATTCAGTTAGTGGGGTTGTTCATCGCGGATCTACATCCAACAAGAGGTCGCGAACTTCAAGATGAATCGAGTTAGGATGTTTTCAGTGGACCGTCTAGAGAGTCTTGCTGGATACGCGCTCAAACCCGCGATACAGGACGCCATGTTGTTCTTCCTCCCCCCCTTTCGTCTCCTGACTACGCGCGTAGTATCCTCCTTCTCAAGTATGTGGGAATTATGGTCCCCGAATTCGAACCGATGCGAATACTATCCGGGTGTAAGAGATGAGGAAGCCAAGTTGGGGTTGAGATTACCTCCTAGTTCGAGGAGGTATGATGGACATCTTGGACGGTTCGACCCCACTACCTCTCCTCAACACTATGATTCGAACGAACCCTGGCTCCCCTTCATATTGCGCGAATCGGACGGAAGCAGACCCGAGCATGTTCCGCTCATCAGAGTTTGGATATCAGAAGGAAATACGGCTAGGGGAAGGATACAATGGTCTCACATGCAGGCCTTGGAAAGGCGCGTCTCGTACCTCTTCAACATGATGGACAGCTGGGCGGATATGGAACGATTACAGCCTGATCATTGGCATAATAGACCGATGGGTCCCACTCTGACAGATCTAAAGGGACTAACAGGAACTATCAACTTCGAGGAGGCGGTGGATCGTTACACCTACTTTCAACGAGGTATCAAGCGAATGTCGGCTTGGGGTCGCTATGCGGCAGCGGTAGTAAAGGACATGGAAACGCCGCTCGTAAACCTCAGCGAAGTCGTTACAGCTGATGATCAACTCATGGGATTATGGCTCAACGGAACGGACGAAGTTACTGGGATATGGTATTTGAAACACCGGGTGCCTGGGTATATCATCCATGAACATGACTCTGCTACCTCACGAGCTAAGGTAGCACCTCGAATCCAGCGAAACCGTAGCTTCGTCGAGGGTACCCCAGCTCTGCGTGAAGTCATGGCGCCCGACCACATTGATCGTCTGATGTTCTCATCCGGTCACAACATGGGCAACTTACAGCAAGATTTAGGCGTGGCTGCCGAGGCTAAAGTCGAGCGATATATGAGGACGGATCGGTTGCGATCTTCCCCTGCTGCTCAAGGTTGGGACAAGGACCATTACGTCGACCCTCGCGCTCCCATTAAGCTGGGCTTATCGCTCGCGGCGCCATCTTTACTACCCCCTCCGGTGGTCATGCTGCAAAAGAATCTGCCCTGGAGTAATTGGACGGAGGAATCGGAATCGGACGAAAAACCTTACATGTTACGAAGGGGCAAGAACTACTCTATCGAACCCCATTATCGAACGTACTATGACAGGATCAACGCCAGACGTCTACATGTGGAGGACAGAATACCTGTCCCAGAGGGATATAAAGCAGACCCAAAGATCTTTGGCTTGCCGGCGCCTCGAATGGATTTCTTCGAACGAGCTAACAATAAGGATCTGGTTCCCAGAGTGGCCTCTTCTTGGGTCTACCTGGACGAGCGTCCCTTGGTCAAGGACGAAGGTCGGATATTTGATCCTGAAACAGCTGGAGATCAGGAGTCGACCTACGAGGATAGGATGGACTACAGCGACGCGGAAGACGATATGGACCTGGGCAATAACAGCTTGCGGCTTTACCCTCTCCCGGTCGAGAAAAGAGCACGAGAAGAGTCTCCGATGCGGATAGATGAAAGGTGTTCGATGATCCAAGGGGCAGGGTTACCTCGCAGCCCTGCCCAATTCCATGCCCCTGCCCCCGCCAACAGAGGTAAACGTTCTGACCCTGTGGCTTCGTCGTCACGCCGCCAAGCTTCCCCTCCTCGTCAACCTCGCTGGAACAGGAACTCTAGCGCTCAGGACGTGGATCGGAGGCCTAGGCAGATGGCCCCTACGAACCTCCGCGATATAGATTCAAGAAGACCTTCGGGTCTAACCTCATCACGTCCGATAAGAGACCGTTCTCCACTTCCTCGTCCTTCTCGGTCCCGCTCACCTCGCTGGTCTCGAAGGCCTTCCTTGCCGCGTCATGAAATCGTTTCAGTTCCCCGTCGAAATTCTCCGAAGTCACCTTCGCGCCTACCTAACCGTCGTTCTTACACCCCTTCGCGGTCTCGCTCATTCGATAGGAACCCTAGACCGCTCCATTCACGCTATGATCCCTCCTCCGCTCGACGCCAAGTAGGGCCGCAGCTCTCTCGATCTGCAACGCCAATGAGATCTCGCTCGCGCTCCGACTCGAGAGAACCTCATAACCGTTCTCCTTCCCTTCCCCCGCTCACTGACTCTCACTCTCCCCCGGTACCCGCCTCCATCACTGCATCCTCCACCTTACTCTCGCGATTTGGACCAGCTCTGCATGCTCCTCCCGATACCCCCGCTGTGTCTCCTTCAAGTACAATGATTGTCCGTTACGACCCCGCCATCGCTGCCGCTGGTACAGGTTCTCTTCTCGTCCCAGCCCCAGCATCATCATCTCTCTTGGACCTATTCCCTGTTCCGGCTCAATCGGCTGTCCCTGTTCTCACAACCATCAGTACTCAAGGCTTCACACGTTTCCTTATCATCTGGAATCTTCCTGTGTATCATACTTGGGAGCAGGTTGTGACCTGGGTTACCAGCGTGCTTACGATGATGCCAGGTGTTAAAGTAAAGCGCCTGATACGCACCAACGAAGCGGGACAGCAAGTTTTTTGGTTGGGATTCAATCACCCCCGCCAAGCTGCTACATTTCGCGGGTTGGTCGAGAATCGTCAAACTGATGGAGGGACCACCATCCGCTGTGATTTCGTATCTACTCAGGAATGGTGCTCGGCAACGGGATCCGGTGTAGTTAATTCTTGGAATCCTGATGTGGGTTATTCGCGTGGATTGGTCGGATCATCACCTCTTGCAACAAACGAAGTGGTGCGCCAGACTCCGTCGCTCGCACAACGTCTTGGAATCACTGAGCCCCTTGTTTCTCGTCTACAAACTAGGCAAGGAAGGCGTGCTCCATAACAAGATTCTGCGGACGGGGGGGCTCTGTGACGGATATATTATGTATTCATCCGAGGTATCTTGTTTCTTGTCGCCTTACTTTTATTTTCGAATCTCGCACGTGCCAGCTTATCTTATCTTATCGCTTCCGGCCCGTGCTCGCGTAGCGTATTATTAGATAATCGTATTTACCTGTACATATAATGTCCGGTAGTAATTATCAAATAATCTATCTTACTTCTTGCCGACTCCTCTGCGATCCCTGAAGGCTCAGAGAGTCGTACTCTACCCTCGCCGGCTGAGCACCCAGTCATCTGCTCTCCCGCTCGGGGTGACGGAGCCTTTAGCTGAAGAGTCACAACAGCCTGACCGTGACGCTCCGACGAACGTCACACTCACTCACACCTTACTCACAACTTCTCCCATCGCGCACCTCGATGCCTCGAAGTCCCGAACGGCCTAGCGTCACAGCCACTCGTATTCCACCACCTCCTGCTCTTCCTCCCTGTCCGCCACCAGCGCCTCGTATTTCATTGCCACCTGCTCTTCAGCCCCCCCTTCCTCCTCCGCAGGCTTCAACGCTTCCGTTTATCCCACTCCCTCCTCCCCTCCCAACTTCTCAGCCGCCTGCGTACGGTTCTGCACCCCCACCTCCATACACCATCGTCGCAAACCAGGCGGATAGCATAATGCTCGATAATGGCAGTGAATTCGGAGATCTGTCAGACATCGATCCCTCCTTCTTCGACGATGTCGCCGAATTAAACTGAGAAGTGCCGAAGTCCCCCATTTTTATATTATCCTGTTCATTGCCTGCCCACTTTCCATCTCCGTGCATTATGTTTAGAATATGTCCTATGTCGTCGTTCTATATGCTACGCCTTATGATTACAGTACATCTAACCTAATTACAGTTGAGGCGATATTTTTTACGTTTTATTTAGTTCTCAATGGAATGTTTTTTGCGCCTCCATATGTCAGATGAGTCGTCTATTATTTAATCTACTTGACATGCAAAACGTGAAGGTGAACATAATTCAGTGTATTGTAGTAAATATACCGCGGGCGCCTACGTTCTTCGTATAAGTGGCTAATAAATATCGCACTATGTTATTAGCAGCACTGCGTGAAGGAAGAAAGCTTACTCGTAGTAATACTGGCGACGCCTATTGTTACGAATGTTACGGCGAGCTTCTTCATCATGATTTGACAGCATATTTTCTTTTAGAAATAGCGGAAGTTGGGTGCAAGTGAGAAATCAAAGTTGGAAATCGTTAAGTTCAACTTCCTTCCAATTAAGGAATTTGAACTTTCACGCAATTTCAACTCGTAAGTAAATTGGGGTTCGTTGCACTAATACTATGCCCTGTAAATTATACTAGATGATAAGCTTAGATACATGAAAATTTGTTTACAAACTTATTTCAGAGGAAAGTAAGGTATTTATAAGTCGTAAGTCATATCTCTTACGCTTGTGGATGCGATACTCATAATCCGCAGTCTATGGACCAAATATACTGTTGCAGGTATGATTTATGTCCATTACTCTTCATTACGTTTGCTCACATTTTTTCCTAGCGATACCTGGGTCATTCATCTTCACGATGCTCTTCCTTCCTTTCTACGCCGTCGTAGCGCCTGCTATTGGGTTCTCGAAAGAATACCAAGGCATCGTACCTCGCCTATGGGGAAATAGCATTTTCTATTTCGTCTTCATCGTCATGCCCCTGTTCTGTTTGGTGCGAGACTTCGCATGGAAATAGTAAGTCAGGTTGTTATCTGACAAGAATCCGCAACCAATGCTCTTTTTTCCGCAGCTACCGGCGGACATATTCACCGCTTTCCTATCATATCGTACAAGAGCTGCAGAAATACAATATTCCTGACTATAGACCGAGACAGGAGCAGTGCGTATTTTATGTTTGAGGGACTCGGTGGGCAGCGTTATTGTCTCTTTGGAAATTGAAAGAAGCAGTGCGTTTGTGTCGGCCGGCAACTTGTGTGCCTGTCTGAAAACAGCCTTAACAACAAGATCACTGATACAAGACCAAAGTCAAAGCTGTCTTCACATCCTCGCAGCCTTATATATACTCAAAGGTCCATATCCTTTTGTTTCTCCCGTACCACGTCTGAGACTGTCTCCGCCTCATTCTTTTCTCTTTCTCTTTCTTGTTTTTTAACCTTTCTTCTTCTAAACACCCCTTGCATTGCACTATAGAGCGTCCGGAATGCCAGTCATGTCTTTGAAAGCGGAAGTCGAAACCTGGGCAGCGGCCCTGAAAACTTACGATAGAGAGGACTTCGAGAAGTCTCTCGAACTTTTTTCTGTGCGTTTCCTCTCCAAAAGCCATGTACGTCGTGTTTCCTCTCCTTGTTCCTGCACTCTCTTTAACTTGGAATAGCAATTACGAACAACTGGGGCTCAAATTCCGCTTGTTTTCCGCCGAGGTCCTATTCAACAAGGCTACGGATGAGCTCTACACAGACAGATTACATGGGGAAAGCGGTGGGTACCTTGCTAGTTTCTGCGACTTCAGATGATTGAACCATACATCAGAAATTGGTTGTCTCAACTGATACCAGCGATGTGATCACCTCCTTCTCTGGCTCTGCTCGATTGAAAGCTGGTATATCTCCAGCTGGGCTATTCCTCGACCGACCTGACTTGCTGGATTCCCAAGCAAGGAGTCAGGACGTACGTCGTCGTGTCGCCCACCTCCCGAGAGTCCATACACGATGCACATCAATCCAAGGATACATGTGTTGAATCAACCATGAGCCCAAGGAAGGATGTTTGCGCATTAGGCACTCCCCATGAAACCATACCTAGCGAGCGCCACTCCCAAGATCCCTCTGCAGGAAGTTGAAAGAGAATGATGGCAGGCGGAGCAAGCGTGCACGTATATCTGCGTAGCGGGGATTGGAGTTTTTTTGCGAACCCAAATATAGTGCCTGGAGTGAAAAGACCAAAAGTAAGTTCTATATAATATTTCTACATTAGCATTGCACTGCTGAACCTGGACTTACAGACACTCGTGGTCGTGGTCCGTAGACTCTGGTTCCGCGAGAAAAGTTGCCTTGATACTGTGGATTTCTATCACCCATTCTCGCTAAACCGTCGACCTGTCCTCACTTGATAACCATCATTCTCACTATAGCACTCAACGTTCAACGTTCGACCATCATGTTATGGTTGCCCTCTCGCTCAATTGTCATTTTCGCTAACCATCGTCTTCACTTAACGGCCCGTCCTCGCTCAACCATCTCTCGCTCAACCATCGTTCTCGCTTAACGTTCAATCGTCGTCCTCGCTCAACCATCTCTCGCTCAACCGTTGTCCTCGCTCAACCGTCGTTCTCACTCAGACTTAATGGCTCTTTCAACTTGACTATAAAAATATCATAGAAAGTATCATAAACATGTATTAGCAAGAAATGACAATTTGCTATCTGCTGTGCCTAATAAGCATCGGTATTACAGCTTACTGATAATATAAACGAACAAATTCAAACTGATGCAGTAATATCTTTGGTACGTCATGTGATCTTTTCGGCTGCTCAAATGCCTAAGTTATAGTACCTCCAAGTACCCTCACCGACTCTTCAGGATTTCTCGCCTCTTGGTATCTTTCTCTATCTCTTCTTGGTTCGTAAACTGTCCCGAAAATGTCTGCACGTGCAAAGAAGAAGCCGAGGAAAGCAACTAACCAGATCTTTCATGACGAAGTGCCGGTGTTCGGGGAATACCATACGATTCATGTCCAGGAGACGAAGTCACGGCGAGTAGGGAATACTACTCTGGCGGCGCCTATGGGTCGAGTGGCCACTCTACCAGCTACTCTCTGGGAAAACGCGACCAGCTGGGAGCCACCGCATAGCGAAGATTTTGCTCTCGATCCCACAGCTGACCTGTATGGATCTGTACTAAACGGCGAGGTTATGGTTGACGCCCCGAGAGAGCTAAAGAGAAAGAGAAATAGGACTGAGGTATCGGTAGGTCATGGTCAGCTTTCCATATCCAAGGATCTCCTAAAATTTATGTCTCAGAAACGCCCTCATGTGGTATGGAAGAAACAATATCGTCAAACATACTTACAGGAACTCTTGCGTTGGTCTGGCCGTGGAGACTTTGCGACGTCTCAGTTTTGTCCAGATTGCATCTCGAGACAGAATTCCCCTCTTGGTTCCCCACTTTATCGCTGCGATGAGTGCTTTATCCCCGACCTCTGCTGTGCTGCGTGCTGCGTGAAGCGGCATCGCCAACTTCCTTTTCATAGAATCAAGGTACGTTGCTTTCAGAAATCACCTCTTCTTCCCCAGACTCATTCTTGAAATCTCGCTCAGAAATGGAACGGCACTCATTTTGAAAGTACGACTCTCAAATTGTTAGGCCTGAAAATCCAGCTCAACCATTCTGGGATGAATTGCGAGAACCCGGTGCCATGTCATTCGAAGCTTCTTGTCCTACACACCAATGGATTCCATGACGTATCTATCATGTACTGTGGATGTACTCGATCCATACCTTACCACCTCCAGTTACTTCGCCGACGCATGTACCCTTCGACCCAGCTCAATCCAAAGGCTTGCGCAACTTTTGAACTACTAAATCAACTACACAAATATTCCCTTACTACCAAAGCATCGACCTACGACTTTTACCGCGCTCTTGAAAAGCTAAGCGACAACACAGGCCTCAATCCTCAACGATCGCGATATCGAGCTTTGTTTCGTATGATAATGCAATGGCGCCATCTGAAAATGTTAAAGTGGGCAGGTCGGGCTCACGATCCCTCTGGAGCTGATGCAACCAAACCAGGTGAATTAGCCGTCAGGTGTCCTTCCTGTCCCTACCCTGGTATCAACTTGCCAGATGGATGGGAGAGCGTGCCGGAGGGAATGAGGTGAGTTAATGACTCTTGAGCGGTTATAAGCCTGTTTCTCACCGATATTTTTATCAAGATTTCTCTACATGGTTATAATCTGCATGGATGCCAATTTTCGCTTGAAGAATCAACTCGTTTCGAGCTACTCGCAGGATCCTGGTCTGGGCATAGGGTGGGGTTATATGGTACCGCGTCAAGCATACGAAACATATGTTTTGAGCAGGGCCGATGATGACGACGTAAGTATCTTTATTCTCCGTAAATCTTTCATTCCGTTGACGTCAACTTCAGATCAGTACGTGCGTGGGATTTCAAGCGCTGGCCAAAGCCAATACGAAATTTTCGCGAGGCCTTCGTTACACCGGCGTCAATATGACCGTATGTGGGCGTTCGGAAATGATAATGCCTATCGGTGTGGGCAATCTTCACAAAGGAGAGAGGTATGTCTGCCGCACTCCTTGCTGCGTCATTCTGAAGAATACTGATGGTTGTCTAGGTATGCTAACATGGACTATATCTTCGGTTCGGCCCTACAAAACGTTCTTGTTTCACTCGTTCTGATCAGCTACGACGTCGCCTGCCAATGGTTCACCAATCTATTCAAAAGAATTGACGAGCACTGGCCGCAGGAAATCAAGCCGCGATCAGCTATTCAACTCACCCCTGCTATTCCAAAACTGCACGAGTCAATGCATCAGGCTACCGGACATCAAATTTATTCCCTCAATTACCTACGTGGCGTAGGATTAACGGATTGCGAATGTCCAGAACGCGTCTGGAGTCCTCACAATACCTTAGGGAACTCGACAAAAACGCAGGCACCTGGCTCAAGGCACGACGTCTTGGACGACCATTTCGGATTCTGGAATTGGGAAAAATACATAGGGCAAGGAAAAACTCTCGCACATCGCTACCGGGGAGCAGTTGCGGACAGAAACATCCTTACCGAAAGCCATCGAGGCTTAACGTCGACGCTACGCCAGAAGACCGTGCTTGAGTGGGAGCGACTGTGTGATGAGTGGGAGTCCGCTCCGTTTCCGAAGAAGGTGTTCAACCCTTACTATACGGATAACAAATGTGAGTATTTTTCTGGCTTTTCTTTCCGTGTTGATATAGACCTTGATTTTGTAGCTATCTCTGAGGCCTCCGTCAGGAAGGAATTTGCACAAGAAGAGAAGCAACTCAATGATTCTGGAGCCCCTCAGGTTCATCAAATGTCGCCGTCTGCCTTTATCCTTCTGGCTCTTGAGCTCGAACATGCGCAGTACGTTTTATTTACACTAGCTATACATTCGTATCCTGTACTCATACACGCTTATATGTTAAGGCGTCGCCTTCACTGTGTTGTCAAGGGCCCTCTAGCATCATCCACCCTACGAAAGGAAGGGTCAATTGCCGAGCAACGCAATACATTGCGAGCATGAATTCGCGCCTGGGAGTTACTTGTGCCCATCTACATGCCCGGGCTGTTGCAGTATCAAAGCGACTGCAGCCGCTCACCCGCCGCTAACCCATTCGTTCCCAAGTCCGACCATCCCGAGGACGCTGTAATCGTCCTGCCGTCGCATATCCACAAACATGTCAGATCGACAATTTGCCACCCTGGTTTACCACAGATGGAGGCCAAAATGCGTACTGCACAGTGCTCCGATGCCTTGGATGAGCTTCGACGTACGTTGAAGCTCAAGCAACGTATGATTCTATTCAAGAATCGGAATGTACGGGGGCAACGCGAGGGTACCCGCTCGAGAGCCCTGATAGATGCCGTTCATCTTCGAGCTCGACGATCTGTTGAAAAATATCGCGTAGCAAGGCAGGCAAAGTTGGCTCTTGAAGGACCGGGCGACTGGGAGAATGTCTATCGACCTCTCCTAGATAGTGATGTTCGAAGCTACCAAGACCCATCGAAACTTCCAAAGAAAGTTGGTCGCCCTGGAACACTCGAGGATGGTCAGAATACGAGCAGCGTTGTTGAAGAGGAGGAATTCTCTCTCTTTGATGATCCACGGAGTCGTCGGGACGGCACAGGAGAAACACGTAGGACCCTTTCGTGGATTTGGACGACCTCTGGCGCGATCACAGTGGAGGATGAGAGTGACGCCATTGTACTATCCGAATGGGCAAAGAGTAAAGCACGCGCATGCAGGGCGAAGGAGGAGGTGATGCTTCTGAAAGAAGAGATGCGCCGAGTTTTGGAATATCTTCGATGGAGGGCTAAACAGTGGCGGGATAAAATCATCATCCACACGAATGTATCCCCGCAACTATTAGAGGGTCTCAATGCTTACGCGGCAACGCAATCACAAAGGCAAGAGGCGCTTGCTCAAATCTTCACTAATTTATGGAAGAAGTCGCTGCAAGTCTCTCACCTCGAGCAAGCTATCTCGGCAACGGACACTGATGTTCCTGGTGCCCACGTTGATCAGATACCAGCAGAAGAGGGCGTCGATGACGAGGAGGATGAACACGACGATGTGGATGACGATGATGAAGAAGATGAAGAGAGCCTCCTCCGTCAGGAGCAAGATGCTCTCGGCATCGATGACTATGACATGGACGATTTAGCAGGTGTCTGAGTTATTCCGCGCACATACGTACGTCTTTTTTACACCTTTACATCACCTTCATCTCGTTATCTTCTCCCTCTTTCTACCGTTATTTTGTTATTCTTGTGCTTGGTAGGGCCTGTCCTACTATATAGAATAAATATCTGCTATATGTTTTGTGTTATAATTAGCACTACGGAAAACATAAGCGACCAAATTCGGAGGTACCGATAAAGGTATGTTCTATTGTGACGTCAATTGATGGGCTCTGGACAAGGTCCAGACCAAGATATATAAATAATTTTATTAGATAAGATTAGCCATGCAGATCAATCAAAGATCAATTATTAATAGCAGACAGCTAAATATAACGCTACGTCTATGCACAATATTTATAAACGACATCCAAAGTCATCCGCGCCAATCCATCCCGTCCCGTCCCTTTTTAGGCGCACAAAGACCCTAAAAAAATCTTAATATATATATAGATCACAAGTCTGGCTTTGGCGCCCTCAAATCGCAACCACTACGCCTGCAGCGTCTAATTGCAGGTCGCTGATGCCCAAAATGAGCTTGTTTGTTGGTATTTACCAAGACCCACTGCTCTCTGGCCTCTGATGGCCTTCGGCACAAGCTGTGCACCTGATATATATCGTTGCCGGGCCAGGAAATTGCCCACTATGATGTATCACCAAATGTACATTTTGCCGGATTTGATACATCAATCTGCCAGACAAGGCTGGGAATTGAGATATTGGTTACCTTCTGGTGAGCTATATATATTTACTACCAACTCGAACGTTAACATCGCTAACCTCGGAGGCCAGAACTATTCAAACGGAACACTTGCCTTTTACGGAGGATTTCAGGAACTTTAGCATTACACAATCGAGATATTGGTCGCCTTCTGGTGAGCTATATATGTTTACTACCCACTCGAACCCTAACATTGCTAACCCTTTATCTGCTATAGACAGCCCGGAGATATTACGGTGTAGATTCCGAAATGCCGACAATACCCGTAAAGCTCAACTACGATGGCTACAGTGAAACATGAAATGAGATTGGACCACTTATGTATCCTATGTACTTTGGGAAAGATAGATACCACGACTTTTATGCTGCAACCCAAGTAACCTTTGAGGAGTCGGAGTTAAGAGGGAGACACACTGAGAATAGTACCATACATCTTATCAACGGGGAATTTATCTATTCACCGAACTGCACTCGGTCCCTCAAAGGGATCCCTTTGAACACGCCTGGGGAAATACTTTCGTTCGACTCTACGCGAGATTCTATAGAGGCCCTTCAAGAACCCAGATGGTGGACATTAGACTACGTACACCTTGCGTTTTTGGACAGAAAGTCTATACAGACAGGGGCTTTTCAGTGGGCTTTGAACACCCCAGTATACCATCGTAGGAATGTAGACAAAACTTTCTCTATGAAATCGTCTGATATACTCCGGTGGCATAGACTTGAATGGGATTTGAAGGCATTGTTTAATTCTCTCTCTAATATCGGGAGTATCCCCCCAACACCGACTGTCATAGAGAAAGTATTCACTTGTGGAAAAAGAGTTGCTAGCAACGAAGAACTACGTACCAACATTGTAAGGTGCAGAGAATGGTACTCTTACTGGCTCTGCAGAATATCTTATGCTGTGGCCGTTTGTGAGTCAATCAAACCTAGTGCGGGACAAGATCTGTTCAACGACCTCACATGGTTTCATAGATTGGTACAACAGGAATGGTATGAGGGATTTGTCTCTTCTCTAAATGCAGCATGTGGTGTATTTGATCCCGCTATAGAACGCGTTGGTATCATGTTAGACTTGGTAAATCCTCTGAGGCACCAATTTTCTGTTGAGTGGTTTATGAAGTATAGCATACCAGTGTGGTACAGATGGGGGCAAAGAGAAATCGATGCAGGTCTAAAAGATTATGGCCCTGCTCCTGAAGTGCTACAAGCTGCCACTACATTTCTAACATCAAGGCCATCCACCATCAATCCCTTGCCGATAAATCCAATGACTACCATCAATCCCTTGCCAATAGATCCAATGACCGCCATCAATCCTTTGCCAATGGATCCAATGATATTTTTGGGAGCTTTTATGGCAGAACGAGAGAAACGAACCAAGGAGATCGAAGACAGGGAGTCAGAAGAGGCTAGACAAAGAAGGTTGCAGCGTGATCAAGCTGGCCGGGGGTCCAAAAAAATCAAAGTATTTGTATGGGAAAGAGACGAAAGAGACATTTATCAAAGGCGAGCAACCACACGTGCAGAAAAGGAGGATATCCTCGAATTCTATGGCAGAAAGCAAAAGCATTATAACAGTATCTTTGGCGAATGGGATTGCTGCTCTGCCTTCGGGGACAAAGAAGAGGACGAATGTGAGGAGGAAGATATGATGAACGATCTTTTGTTTGGACCGGAAGCGGAATCCTATGGCGACTGGAATGAAGACTTTGGTGCTGAAATCCCTGTACCTGATCCCGAAAATCAGGCTTCAAGTTTGGAATCAGGCGGTTCTCATCGTAACTTGAAGGGATACCTCTCAACTCATGAATCAACGCAGCTTTTGGTCTGGGATGATTTATTAATCGCTGAAGTAGAGGAGTACGAGGCTATCAATATCATGCATGAGTATATGGGCTATGTACATCCTATCCAATCCCCTTTGTCTTTGCCATCCCTGGATGATAAGACGAAAATAATGTGTACCAATTTGTTGGGTAAGGATAGAGTCGACAATATGTTTTTTCAATCCCAAGTATCCCCTCCTGCTCTTGACTTTCTGTTAAGATTGTGCTCGTCAACAGGCCAACCTCTTCCTGAAACCTGGGATCTGTTCAAAGTGTGTAAATTTCCATTAGCTGGAGCCACCCGGACAAAATATATCAAGGAAGTAAAATCGGGCGACTCCAAAATTTTCATGCTAGATATGGGAAGGTCATCGACTGTTGAATGGAGTCTGGGAGTAAAGACAGCTGCATTGGCTCTGATGATATGTAGATGGGATGTTGCAATGAGTGACTACGAGATTTGCAAGCTTTTGCTTCAAAAAGGGATCGAGTTCCAAGTCCTTACCCTTTATACCCCAGACACAAATCAACTCCATTTGGCCCTGCCCTATATTCACTTCAGAACCGCTGGCTATGTTTTTACTAAGGATGATTATAGGGATTACTTCAATGATCGACGTGCTTTACTTAGGAATAATGAAGTAGCAAAAAGGGCTCTTAAAACTGGGGGTATTGTCTGGAGACTGTCGGTTGACTGCAGCTTTGATCTGGTACTTTCGGGAGAGTGGAAGTACATGGATACAGCTGTTGTGTATGCAACAAATAGCGACATTAAGTACTTTGATGAATGTTGCTCACAAGAAGAAGCCGATACTATATGTGGTACTTATAGGTGTGAACAAGGTATAAAAATTTATTATATTTGTATGACTATTTACTAATGATTATTTATAGAGCGAAATGTTGAGCTACAAGTCAAATCTTGGTGGCCCACGAACAAGACCTGGAAGGACAATGCATCGTACCCTTTTTGGACAGAATATTTTGAAGCCTGGTTTGACAAGCGATTGCAAAGCATCAAAAGCGGTGAAGCAGTGCCCTTGACCCAACATGAGTGGAGACAGAATATGCGAAAGAATGCAAAACTCAATAGGCTTTCCAAGTCACTTGAGGATCATTCTCGACGCTTCTTTAACGCACTCAATGATGGTGGACTATAGTCTTTCCCTAATCGTACTTTGACATCACCAATCATGTTGTTCTTTGAATCTCATTTCACAAATTTTTCTTGCTGATCTTTTTTTCTTGCTCATTATTGTTTCTGTAGCTTACTTGTAGTACTAGGATGATAGAGTATCACTACTTTTTTGTTGTTTTTTGTATTTTTTTTGTATATATATCTTGGACTCTATTACTGCTAAAGTATCGTGGGAAAAACCGTCACATGCGACGGACTGGTCTTCAAACCCTTATCTTTCTGCATGAATTAATAACTACGATTGCTAACCTTTTCTTATTACAGTCCTTGTTCTCCTCATGTGACATCATCAGGGTAAGTCTGAATTTACTTCACCACCATTTAAACTACTGACCCCCAGAGTCTTATTCTTTCAGAAAGTCTCTTTTTTTGTACAAGCGGTAAAGCCCAAACTACAAACTTCAAACTTCAAACCTGCAAACCTTCACCTGTGCTAATGTTAACACAAACCTTCACCTGCACTGACGCCAACATGACAAACTTTCACCTGCGCTAACACCAACACGGCAAACTTTCACTTGTGCTAACGCCAACACAGCAAACCTTCACCTGCGCTGACGCCAACATGACAAACTTTCACCTGCACTAACGCCAACATGGCAAACTTTCACCTGCGCTAACACCAACATGGCAAACCTTCACGGGCGCTAACGCTACCTGCACTAATGCTAACACAAACCTCAAACCTTCAATGGCACTAATGCTAACGCAAACATTCACCCACACCTTCATCAAAACAATGGTATTTGAAGGCTACAAAGCTATTTCTTGGTATTAATTATCTGTTGAAGATCATTGTATCTACTAAGATAATATTTTTGCTTTTCCACCAATGACTTCATACTTTCATTTAACAAATCGATCTCCTTCAGAACAAATTTTGCTTCTTTGGTAGCTGCCTCTAACCTTGCCTCTTCTGGGTCAGGAAATAGTTTGATTGGGGAAATGAATCTGACCCTTTTTGCTGCTGGCTCAGGATCTTCTACAGTACCGTCTCCTTTTGATAATTCTCCTGGTTTAACTGGAGTGGGGCATGCTTCATTCATCATTTCATAAATTTTCTAAATGCTGTTAGCTATGATAGTGGTTAAAAGAGCAGTTTCTCAGACATACCTCATAACGGAATGGAGGAGGCTTATTATAATTTCTTTCATAATAATCAACCACCGCTGACCAACCATGTATTCTGTGGTCTGGAACAGGAGAGCGACTAGGACTTCTATATGGTGAAAATTCTTCTGCAATTGGACAGAAGCTGTCGTCCCCACTTTCCGACTCATAGTATACTACTGTTCTCTTGACATGGGTATTGGCTTTTGTAGGAGGGGGTTGTGATTGACTGGAGGAACCAACTTCGGAACCGACTTTCGGATCTGGAGGCTATTCTATAATTATTACTCTGTATCAAAACCTTATAGAAAAAGGAGCTATTCTCACCCAAAACACATAATCCACCTTCTTTTGAGGTGTTTCTGGCACCTCTGACATCTCTCGCTCTATTTTTCTCTTTTTGGATATCATGGTTGATATTTAAAATGCGTCCATGACCATGATCAAATTGGGCATTAGGTGACATATTTTTCGTGGGAAGCAAAATCAGGCCAGCTCGCTAGTGTTAATTCTTTTCTTCTTTCAATCTCAACTTACATACCCATCATGTCCTCGATTGACCAGTCCCGCATCACTCTTGTCAACCTTCACAATCAAATGGCCCAGCTAAGTGAGGCTGTAAATGCATTCCTCGACTCTCGCAGAAACCCCGGAATTGTAGAGCTTCGAAAGCTCATATCAAGTCTTGACTATCTTGTTCGAGGCTTTGACGGCAATCTTCATGCCTATAGAACCCGAAATGATGCAAAAATAGCCCGTCTGGAGATTGAAGTTGAGCATGTACAGAAAGAAAAGCTTAAACGCTTGGAGGAAAGGGTGGAGGAGTTGGAAAGATTGAACAGGCGCCGCTTCTTCAATCAATGCTGGACTTTTGTTTCAAAATTGCCCTTTTCTGGTAGCTATTCTTACTTTTTTCTTCTTCTCAATTTTTATTTATTTATTTATAGTTTGGAATACATTGAATACTTGTATTCCTTCTTCAAAGGTTCCCGCTCAGGAGGGTTTCTCCCATCAAGACCCCTTTTGTAACCCTTTCACGATAGGGTACTTGACTGTGAAAGTCCACAATCTCCACAATAGACAATATCGATCCCAATGGTTACTATACATTCTGCCCCATCATCGTCTTCCCGATATTAACCATGAGTAGGTAGTTGACTATTCGCTTTTTTCTCCCCTAATTATTTTTACTAGTCCTGCCCTTAACTCACTCTCAACAAGGTTTCGTGGGAACAAAGGGCTTGTGGAAGCCAGCCGGCTTGAATCCTGTTATCGATATTAATCTACTATCACTTTTTTTTGTATTTTTTGCTTTTACGATGAATACTTTTGATGATAATCAATGTCCTGTCTGCTACTCCTATTTTCGAACTATAAAAGGCCTGTCCTCACATCTCAAAATGGCCCAGAAATGCAGGCACTGGGGAAAAGGAAAGCGTCGGGAACTGGCAAATTCTTTATTTCTACCAGACAACATTCAGGAAGATGAAGATGAATATACCTCTGAGGACGGTAGTCCAACTCCACAAGTGTCCACTCTTGATCCAGAAGTAGCTGGGTCTGATAAAGAAACCATGGATATAGAAGATTATCAAGATGATCTGAACGAATATTTCAACCAATTAATGGAGGAGGATGAAGATGGCAATCACTTTATTCCAGAGGAGCCAGAGCCAGAGGAGCCAGTAGCAATTGGTGAAGCAGGACCTGGACCAACAACAACAGCTAATAGAGGGCGTAGAGAGTGGGATAATGATGATGAAATCATAAGAGAAGAGTATCCTGGAGCTGGTATTGTTATCAGAATGGATCAGCGACTCCATGAAAGATGGAAGCAACTTTTTGAAAAAGACTTAGAAAGTCTACAAGACGTAAACAATGTGAACATACCTTTGGATGAAAATACACCCTCAGATTCCTTTACCGATCCAATTAGGAGTTCTTATCATCCTTTTGCCTCAGAAATGGACTGGCGTATTGCAAGATGGGCAGTTAAAGATAATATTGGTCATAAGTCCTTTGACAGACTATTAGCTATTCCAGGTGTACGTTTATTTCTATTAAAATGTTATTACCATATATTTATTTCTTTGTTTTGTTTAGGTCAAAGAAAAGCTAGGAATCTCATATAAGAACATCAGAGGATTGCACCAAATTATCGATAATGATATTCCAGAACTAGGAGGAGAATGGAAAACCGAAGACCTTGTTTTCCAAGATATGAAGGACACTACTTATACCATTCGCTATCGTGATCCTCTGGAAGCAATCAGAAGTTTATGGGGTGATCCAGCCTTGTCTTCTCATTTGGTTTACCGGCCTACAAGAGTGTTTACCGAGTCGGACAAGGATAATCGAATTTTTACTGAGATGTGGACAGGAAAGTGGTGGCATGCTGTCCAAGTAAGTTTTATTATTCTTTTATTTGTTCGATATGTAACTAATGTTAATTAAAGAGCAAGCTACCTCAAGGTGCTACTGTCGCACCAGTTATTATTGCAACAGATAAAACTCAGCTTACTCAGTTCTCAGGCGGCAAAAGCGCATATCCGGTCTATCTTACTATAGGCAACATACCAAAATCACTTCGACGAAAACCATCGAAAAGAGCTTGTGTTTTGATTGGCTATCTATCTAGCGATATATCCAAGAAGCTCAAAGGCACCGGTCTTTCCCAAAAAAACATTGGCATTCGCAATCAGCGACTTTTTCATGAAGCTATGAAATTTATTCTTTCACCTTTGATAGAGGCAGGTTGTCAAGGTGTAGAAATGACTGGCGGAAATGGAGAAGTCAGAAAGGTTTTCCCTATCCTGGCCTGTTATGTTGCCGATTTCCCAGAACAATGCTTAGTTGCCTGCACAAAGTATGGTACTTGCCCAAAGTGCCAGACTCCAGCAAAAGGACTCCAAGATCCAGAACCTGGCTTATCCAGAACAAGAAACTGGACACTGGGTGTTATTGAAAGCGCCAAAAAAGCATCATCCACAGAGTCACAATTTTACAAGTCATGTATGGAGAGCGATGTTTCTGGAAGTGTTTATGAGCCTTTTTGGAAGGATTTCCCTTTGTGTGACATTCATCGCTCCATAACCCCAGACGTTCTTCATCAGCTATATCAAGGAGTCTTCAAATACATCATTGATTGGTGTCAAATTTTGATTACGCCAGAGGAACTAGATGCTCGCTTGAGGTGTCTGCCACCTGCCTTTGGTGTTTGTCATTTCAACAATGGCTGGTCAGCTATGAGCCAAATCTCTGGGCCTGAGCGGAAACATATGGCCAAAGTACTACTTGGCTGTTTGGTTGGAAAAATGGCGAAACAAGGCATCAAAGCAATCAAAGCTCTTCTGGACTTCATTTATTTGGCACAATATAAATATCACAACACCGCAACTCTAGGCTATTTGGAAGATGCCCTTAATGATTTCCAAGAGCATAAGGGGTTTTTCATTGATATGGACATAAGAACGGATATGAATATCCCCAAGTTTCACTCCCTTCTTCACTATCTTGAAGCCATCAAGCTTTTTGGCACTACAGACAACTATAATACAGAGGCATTTGAACGCTTTCATATAGATTTTGCAAAGCAAGGCTTTAGAGCCTCAAATAAAAGGGACATTTTTCCTCAAATGACAACCTGGCTTTCTAGACAAGAAAAAGTCTGTTCATTCGACAATTATCTTGACTGGAAGGATGCCCCAAAACTTGCAAAGCCACCAACTCTTTTGAAGGAAAAACCAATAATCAAACTGGCCAAATATCCTCCTTTTCCTAATCGACTTCTTTCTACTGTTGAATTAACGCACAAAGCCCCTCTATTTCAAAATCATCTCAAAGAGTTTCTCAATAAATTCCTTCCAACCGGATCCAGAACATCAAATGCTGTGTCACATCTCTATAACCTTCCATTTGATCGAATTGATGTGTATACACAATTCAAATTTCATCCTCATAGCATCCAAGATGATGACGATCCTGAAATGGAAGTTGATGATACTGTAAAGGCTACACCATGCTCAAAATCAAATCCTTATGGACGAATGGATACTGTTTTTGTTGTTGTTGATGAAAAAGCAGAAACGACAATGGTTGCAGGTAAAGCTATTACTAGTAATCATTCACTCCATATATAACCCTCTGATCTAATTCTCATATTAGGAACCCGAATTGGTCGAGTCAGACTAATATTTTCTTTACCCAAAAAGATCGATATCGGCTTAGGCATGACTGAGGCCCCCAAAAGCTGGCCTACATATCCCTTTGCTTATGTTGAATGGTTTAAACCTTTTCGCTCCACAGGTCCTGATGAATCAAGTGGCATGTTCCATGTTAAAAAGACCACAACACCATCCTACGCTATCATTCCTCTCACAGACATTAGACAAAGCTGTATGCTTATACCAAAATTTGATGCTGGCGGTAACGGTGCCTCAGCAACCTGGAAACAGACTCTTACATCTCAAAATGTTCTTGATGATTGCTCTCAATTTCTTCTTAATAATTGGCATAGTAGTTATTCGTATATGACTTTGTATTAGTTTGCTTGAATAATGATACATATCATAAATGACACTAAAGTTTCCCATCAATGACATTATTGAGAACTAAAACAAATAAAGAGACATAAATAGCCCACAGGGTAACATAAATCAGCCTAATTAGGTATCAAATTATGTAAAGAATCCAAAGTGACCCTAGAGGTCTCCTAGAATGCCCTGGGATGCCCTGGGATGCCCTGAGAGTCACTTAAGATAACTAAAATCATAAGATTTCTCTTAAGTCATCCTAGGGCTAGAGGCTTTTTCCTGATGTTTATTGAAAGGTCAAATAAGAGACTTTAGGCAACAGGGAAGGCCAGTCCATAAGGTTTTTTGAAGTAAGGGCAATGGCAGAATAGTAAGTTCCATCAACGGATTTGCTTTTTTATCGCAACCCTTTGAGTTCGATTCCTACTGATGGCAGTAATTTGTACCACTAAAAATTGGGTTCTTACAAACTTACACACTTAGCGTCTTAGAGTCTTAGCGAGTCTTAGCGGTCAATTTCCCACCTCGGCTTAACGCGGCATGGTCGGTTAGTTGGTAAGAAAAGTGTACCAAGTCATCCAAGGTCCCAAGTGTCGCTAAGTCAACTTTCAAGTGATCGAAAGTTCGCTAAGACGCGTAAGACGCCCAAGTGAATGTGTAGTTTTCCTGATGCACGGCGTCATTCTTCCTGCAACAGCTCGACCTCTTCCTTCCATCGGTCGGCTCGTGCTTTGCTCTTGCACCATTCTATACGCAAACCTACCCCAGTGTATGATTTGAATTTTCAAAAAAAAAAAAAAAAAAAAAAAAAAAAAAAAAAAAAAAGCTTACTTTTATCGAGGCGTTCCTGATTATTCATCTCCACCTCACCACCAATCTGCCGCCATATCCATGATACCGTACGATGGCCTTCAGAGATTACTTTGTTTCCATCAAATCCATTCGTTGGCACCTCTGTCGCTGGTTTCCTTTGTGTTTTTTTTGCATGCACTGTATCTTCGTCTCCAAGGGTGCGGATATCTTCCGGCCGTAACTCCAGCAAATACCGTTCCCATCCCACCCTTCCAAGCCATCGGCTGAGCTTGATCAGTGCAGTGCGGGCTTTTCAATATCTTGCCGAGCATATATTCACTTTATCCTGAACGGGGTTGACGATGTTTTGAGAGCGTGTGTTGGCACGTTGACCGCGTTGAAAACGCGACTTGTCAATTAATATGAATGCCTGAAGACAGAGGGCATCGCGAAGCCCATCCAATGAGTCGGTGCACTGTGCATGGCGCAACCGGAATTCGATGTTGAGAAGTCGGGAATCACAGGCAACATTGTTGGGAAGGGAGGAAGGAAGGAAAAGCGGGATGTCGTATGCAGCAGGTTCTTCCTGTTGATCCTCGGGGAGTTGAGATGCTAGGGCTAGCCGGTGTACACGAAGCATGGGTATGTACATATGTTGAATAGTAACCCAATATTTGATTTTGCGACGCAATGTGTTTGATTGGAGAGTTAAATTGGTCTTCTGCAAATCAGTTGATTTCGCACCAAGCTTCTTGAAGTCAGAAGCCAGTCGTTGTCTGGTAAAGAAAGGTTACATTGAAAATCCACGATAATTGAAGAAGTCAAACACAACGTACTGTTGAATTTCCAAATCGAGGCCCATGAACATCAATTGACTTGCGGATACGGATTCGTGCATGATAAATGCATTTGGCGAATCAATTTCCTTCTTCTCAGATTCTGCGAGTTGCTTCCGGACAGTCTCCAGCGAGATACCTACATCATAGAGATCAACAATAAACCTATGCATATCAATGATGTTCCTACTTGCCTTTGTATGTACAAATGAATGGATTTGGAAGATCATGGTCCGCTTCCCAAGCTGCCAACTGTGTGGACCAAGATTCCACCACTTCCGGTGATTTTAGACCCTCGCTGAACTCGAGATGGTTGATACTGTGCTCGAAAGCATTAGGAACAGCATCCTCCAAGCGCTTCAAAAGTAACTGAGCTGCAAAACAAATTTCAGATAATTGAGACAAAAGCCACACAATCAAAAATAAGTACCTATTTTCGCTGTTTTCTTCCAGTTCCAGTCGCTGAAATGATCATCCAGCGTGTCACGACGCGAACCTGGAGCCATCTCTCGGGTGCTGGGAGCAAGTGGGTTGCTTGCAGACCATCCACGTTCTACGCCCTCTCTGTCTGTCCTACCAACGTACTTGTTGAAGTTGAAAGAGTACCGTGTTTGACATGGAACAACATGGGCGGGTAGATGGAATTTGGGCACCATAAATCGAAAGTGCTTGACGTTTTTTTGCAATGCGGAAGGGTAAAGTGATATTCTGTTCGCAAGGTTGATGCTCCACTGGCAGGATATATCGTATGAAACAGTGGCCATGTGCTCAGCGGCAGTACCCTTCAAACTTGACAGAAATATATAGTCCATATTGACGTATCTAGGAGGGCGCAAGTTAGTGAATATATGATGTGCTCATAAAAAAGGGTCGTTTACCTTTCTCCCTTTTGTATGTCGCCCACTGAAGACCCCCGTTTGATCTCATGACGAACACAATCACACCCACCAATGCCTGAAGCTGCAAAACCCTCCATTGAACGTTCGCGGTTGACCGCATCGTGATTAGAGCACTGACTTGGCTACATAATTTTATATTAGTACATATACATCAACAATTTTAGCTTGTCGCTTACCTCTTGAACAATAAGCTTCCCGAACCTGTGTAAGAAATCCTTGTATCCTATTTCCTCCACAAAATAAGCCCATCCTTGTGAGAGACTTGGATCTCTCGCGTTGCTGGAAATGAGACGCCGTTTCAGTCGAAAATTGGCATCCATGCCGAGAAACGTTGTATGAAGATATCTATTGGTGTGTCAATATTAGAACTCTGCAAGGGAAAATAAAATGAAATATAATGATGTACCTTTTTTCCGCTGGCGCACTCTCCCATCCAACGGACATGTTTTTACCCTTCTGAGGACACGCTGGACACAGTACTGCGCACTCACCGGCTTTGGTACCCAGTGCACCAGATGGGTCATGCCCTCGTCCTGAACGCTTGAGTAACTTGATGTGGCGATATTTACGAATAACGCGAAGGAGTGTACTATATCTATCCTGTAGTAAAAACGATCAGTTTACTAGATTCTTGTACATAATGATGTATGAACTTGGCACTTACTGGCACTGATTCAGTCCCTGTATTATCCGTAAGGCGGCTGATGGTCAAAAAGAATTCATACCCAGTTGATTTTGATTCGAAGGACAAGATGTGAAAAAATTTGAGCATGCGCAGTGTAACGGCCGTGCGAGGTGAATGAACCGTAGCCGGAAACCAGCCTAAGCGAAGGAGCTGGATGAACAGATGTTCTTTCTTTGTGCAGTTGCAATAATTGAACCTAACTTGATGGATGCCGTTTAAGTCGAGAACAGTCAAGCTACCCATGTTTGCAGGAGCAGGGATTGGGCAGCATTCGCCAAGAGGGTGTCCTGCTTGAAAGACGTAACCCAAATCCATTGTGGACGTCTTAACGAAGTAGCCATTGTCGAAGTCCCATCTCTGAAAACAAAAGAAAAAGTCAGACCTAATGACCTGGTCAACCACATGTACAACTTGCTGACCTCTAAGCGGTGCAATCCTATCCGCTTGTGCCCTTCCAAGATACACGCCCTGCATAGCAGGTCCAACCCATCGCAGTCCAGACATCGATATGTGGGTATTGATCCCTCTTGACGGCATTCTGGACATTTGACGACACTCTCGTCCCTTCCCTCCATGCGAATGAACTCGGATAGAAAGTAGTCTCTATCCTTGAGCCAGTCTGCCAGAGGTTGTTCCTTCTATAAAACAATGGTAAGATGGCATTCGTCAGAAACATATGAAGTCGCTCTTACGATGGCGTTTCCAGTTACACGGGGTTTCTTTGCGTTAGGTTCCACTTCACTCTCGCTTGAGGCTGGCTCGTCATAGGTATCATGGTGCATAGGATAGTCATGGTTGCTGGCAGAGCCCTGCATGCCCTGTAGGGCATCAGATTCATTGTCAATGGTGACAGTGTGAGACCGAGCATGGAGGTATCTGCCATTGGGCTTGTAATGTGTCGAAGTGACAGATTCCCCCGCTAACGCCGAGTTCCTCGGATTTCCTTCAACTTCTCCGTCACTATCAAAAATGACTAGCTTCTATGGTTTTTTCCTTCGGTGCATTGAGAAAAAAAGAGTATTGAGAGACACTCAAACAGAAACAAGTAAATTTTTTGGTATATACAGTGGCAGTACAGTACATACTAAATAAAGTAAGAATTTTATAATAATTTCATCATATCAAAGACAATTGTATCAGTCACAAAAATCCTAAGGGTAGTATTTCCTTGATGAAGAAATTGAAGGGGAGGCGTCCCACCCGCAGCCAGTTGTTTCGAGACTGAACGAGTGACTCGCGGTGTCATGCGTCA
>CAXHKQ010000013.1:0-12534 GCA_964017145.1 Agrocybe praecox
AAAGTGAGTTTTTTCCAAGTTCCCAGCTTAAGACTCGAGACTCAAACTCAAGAAATGTTATGGCTTTGTTTTCAAAAACCACCTCTTTCAGGGGATCAGAGCCACGGTGGGGTTAAGTATCCAGGCACATGACAATTCTTGAAGCTAAGTTTTTGCCCCGATCGGGTCTTTTTGATACCCCTCTTTCAGGAGACCAGGGCCATGATGGAATTAAGTAGCCAGGCTACTTACTTGGCTTGCTAACTAAACTGCTCGTGGCTAACTTGTAGTGATGTAAGCTAATTTGCAGCATTTTGGTTGTCATTATTACGACGCCCTCCAGCTTTATAACTGCTCTGATGACAGTCCATTGTCTTTGAATGTTCAGGGATTGGTTCTGATTGATCAGTACTCGGAGGGGAAGTTCTTTTTCGACATAGGAATGTCATAATTGTCAGAGATTTGCTGCGGTTCCTCGGGTGGGCCCAGGTTATTACAACGCCCTCTATTTGGCTTACAAGAATAAGGTAACCACCTTATTCTGCTTAACGCCACACTATGGTGCCTGTACATGTTATTGTGCTTACCCCACCATATACTGCCTTACCACACCAGATTCCGTCTTTTCACCCCATAACCTGCATTGTCAAGTCTTATCCTGCCTTGCCACCTGTTATCCTGCCTTTTCATACATTTTCCTGACTTGCCCCTCCTTATTCTGCGATAATATTTATAGATTAATATCAAAGAAGTTAGTCTACCACCCACTTTATCAAGCATCAAACATACCACCCATCCGAACCAACCAGTGATTATCTGACCGAATATTATATCCAAATTCCAAATAGTGACCCAAAAAGAACATCTAGCCTTCCATCAGTCAAAGAGCCAAAACTTACTAGTGTCCATTATGATAAGTCATCCTACCAAGCATCCGATACAATTAAATAACTCACCCAAACCACCCTTACTCGATCTCCAGATCCAGAATTATCTGCTTAATTTTCCTATCCAACCGTTATTTATGGTCCAAATAGCATAAATGAAAAGCTTCAATCGATCCTTCAGCCAAAACATGCAAGTGCCGAGTCCAATAAGTCTGCATGCCACCCACTTAACCTCCAAAATACTTTCTGTCTGGTCTGTCTGGTCTGTCTGGTCTGTCTGGTCTGTCTGGTCTGTCTGGTCTGTCTGGTCTGTCTGGTCTGTCTGGTCTGTCTGGTCTGTCTGGTCTGTCTGGTCTGTCTGGTCTGTCTGGTCTGTCTGGTCTGTCTGGTCTGTCTGGTCTGTCTGGTCTGTCTGGTCTGTCTGGTCTGTCTGGTCTGTCTGGTCTGTCTGGTCTGTCTGGTCTGTCTGGTCTGTCTGGTCTGTCTGGTCTGTCTGGTCTGTCTGGTCTGTCTGGTCTGTCTGGTCTGTCTGGTCTGTCTGGTCTGTCTGGTCTGTCTGGTCTGTCTGGTCTGTCTGGTCTGTCTGGTCTGTCTGGTCTGTCTGGTCTGTCTGGTCTGTCTGGTCTGTCTGGTCTGTCTGGTCTGTCTGGTCTGTCTGGTCTGTCTGGTCTGTCTGGTCTGTCTGGTCTGTCTGGTCTGTCTGGTCTGTCTGGTCTGTCTGGTCTGTCCGGTCTGTCTGGTCTGTCTGGTCTGTCTGGTCTGTCTGGTCTGTCTGGTCTGTCTGGTCTGTCTGGTCTGTCTGGTCTGTCTGGTCTGTCTGGTCTGTCTGGTCTGTCTGGTCTGTCTGGTCTGTCTGGTCTGTCTGGTCTGTCTGGTCTGTCTGGTCTGTCTGGTCTGTCTGGTCTGTCTGGTCTGTCTGGTCTGTCTGGTCTGTCTGGTCTGTCTGGTCTGTCTGGTCTGTCTGGTCTGTCTGGTCTGTCTGGTCTGTCTGGTCTGTCTGGTCTGTCTGGTCTGTCTGGTCTGTCTGGTCTGTCTGGTCTGTCTGGTCTGTCTGGTCTGTCTGGTCTGTCTGGTCTGTCTGGTCTGTCTGGTCTGTCTGGTCTGTCTGGTCTGTCTGGTCTGTCTGGTCTGTCTGGTCTGTCTGGTCTGTCTGGTCTGTCTGGTCTGTCTGGTCTGTCTGGTCTGTCTGGTCTGTCTGGTCTGTCTGGTCTGTCTGGTCTGTCTGGTCTGTCTGGTCTGTCTGGTCTGTCTGGTCTGTCTGGTCTGTCTGGTCTGTCTGGTCTGTCTGGTCTGTCTGGTCTGTCTGGTCTGTCTGGTCTGTCTGGTCTGTCTGGTCTGTCTGGTCTGTCTGGTCTGTCTGGTCTGTCTGGTCTGTCTGGTCTGTCTGGTCTGTCTGGTCTGTCTGGTCTGTCTGGTCTGTCTGGTCTGTCTGGTCTGTCTGGTCTGTCTGGTCTGTCTGGTCTGTCTGGTCTGTCTGGTCTGTCTGGTCTGTCTGGTCTGTCTGGTCTGTCTGGTCTGTCTGGTCTGTCTGGTCTGTCTGGTCTGTCTGGTCTGTCTGGTCTGTCTGGTCTGTCTGGTCTGTCTGGTCTGTCTGGTCTGTCTGGTCTGTCTGGTCTGTCTGGTCTGTCTGGTCTGTCTGGTCTGTCTGGTCTGTCTGGTCTGTCTGGTCTGTCTGGTCTGTCTGGTCTGTCTGGTCTGTCTGGTCTGTCTGGTCTGTCTGGTCTGTCTGGTCTGTCTGGTCTGTCTGGTCTGTCTGGTCTGTCTGGTCTGTCTGGTCTGTCTGGTCTGTCTGGTCTGTCTGGTCTGTCTGGTCTGTCTGGTCTGTCTGGTCTGTCTGGTCTGTCTGGTCTGTCTGGTCTGTCTGGTCTGTCTGGTCTGTCTGGTCTGTCTGGTCTGTCTGGTCTGTCTGGTCTGTCTGGTCTGTCTGGTCTGTCTGGTCTGTCTGGTCTGTCTGGTCTGTCTGGTCTGTCTGGTCTGTCTGGTCTGTCTGGTCTGTCTGGTCTGTCTGGTCTGTCTGGTCTGTCTGGTCTGTCTGGTCTGTCTGGTCTGTCTGGTCTGTCTGGTCTGTCTGGTCTGTCTGGTCTGTCTGGTCTGTCTGGTCTGTCTGGTCTGTCTGGTCTGTCTGGTCTGTCTGGTCTGTCTGGTCTGTCTGGTCTGTCTGGTCTGTCTGGTCTGTCTGGTCTGTCTGGTCTGTCTGGTCTGTCTGGTCTGTCTGGTCTGTCTGGTCTGTCTGGTCTGTCTGGTCTGTCTGGTCTGTCTGGTCTGTCTGGTCTGTCTGGTCTGTCTGGTCTGTCTGGTCTGTCTGGTCTGTCTGGTCTGTCTGGTCTGTCTGGTCTGTCTGGTCTGTCTGGTCTGTCTGGTCTGTCTGGTCTGTCTGGTCTGTCTGGTCTGTCTGGTCTGTCTGGTCTGTCTGGTCTGTCTGGTCTGTCTGGTCTGTCTGGTCTGTCTGGTCTGTCTGGTCTGTCTGGTCTGTCTGGTCTGTCTGGTCTGTCTGGTCTGTCTGGTCTGTCTGGTCTGTCTGGTCTGTCTGGTCTGTCTGGTCTGTCTGGTCTGTCTGGTCTGTCTGGTCTGTCTGGTCTGTCTGGTCTGTCTGGTCTGTCTGGTCTGTCTGGTCTGTCTGGTCTGTCTGGTCTGTCTGGTCTGTCTGGTCTGTCTGGTCTGTCTGGTCTGTCTGGTCTGTCTGGTCTGTCTGGTCTGTCTGGTCTGTCTGGTCTGTCTGGTCTGTCTGGTCTGTCTGGTCTGTCTGGTCTGTCTGGTCTGTCTGGTCTGTCTGGTCTGTCTGGTCTGTCTGGTCTGTCTGGTCTGTCTGGTCTGTCTGGTCTGTCTGGTCTGTCTGGTCTGTCTGGTCTGTCTGGTCTGTCTGGTCTGTCTGGTCTGTCTGGTCTGTCTGGTCTGTCTGGTCTGTCTGGTCTGTCTGGTCTGTCTGGTCTGTCTGGTCTGTCTGGTCTGTCTGGTCTGTCTGGTCTGTCTGGTCTGTCTGGTCTGTCTGGTCTGTCTGGTCTGTCTGGTCTGTCTGGTCTGTCTGGTCTGTCTGGTCTGTCTGGCCGGTCGGGTCGGTCTGTTCAAGATGAGCGACAAGGTCGTTAATTGTCTTGAATGAAATAAGGACCCGATACCCTGCGAAAACTAAAATTCTGGTCTAAAATATGGCGTTTTGTGGAAATATTTTCGAAGCGTGTACCTTCCGAATGTTTACACTTAGAAAGCTCGGATAGAAAACAGAATGACGCTTTGGATGAATTGAACAATTCGTACTTTGGACAACTTTTGGAGAGGGGATAAATCAGGCGCGAATTTAGGAAAAATTTTAATGGGGGGCCGCCATTCGAGAGTTTCTTAGAACATTTTTGCACTTTTTTAAGATATGTACAACTATTTTTAAAATTTTTGACAGATTTTTCCGAAATTTACTTAAAGCAATTGAAAAGCCCGTGCTAGCGGGAAATTTTCAGGTTTTTTAGCGTTCGATTAGCAAAATGTCCTGTTGTGTCTTCCAGAGGAAGACAATATTCAACTTCGTCTCTATAAATTAGCGAAAAAATTGTTGCGTTAAATTCTATGAAGAATATATCTTTTTCAGCTATGGGTGAAAAAATCTACTGCCAGACAAGGCTAAACCATTGGATAAAAGTACAAATAAATCTCAACTTCCTTTAATAAATAATGCCTCTCAGACCACAAGTAATCTGTAAACAGTTCAATGTTAAACTTAAAACATTCACCTAAAAATCTTCATTGAATATTTTATTAAAATATAAACGTAACACGAAAATTCAATTATCGCTCCTTCAGTTTCAACCAAATACCATTACAAGACTTCAAGGTTAATGCTGCTCCTATCAAAGGATCCCATTCACATCTTTCATGGGATTTTCTTTTAGAAATGTCAAATATTCCGGGTGATGAAATTTCCTTTTTCGGTGGAAGGATGATGTAGTTTCTGATGACTTTCGACATGACTGCCTTGATTTCCATCATAGCAAACTTTTGACCTATACAATTCCTCGGTCCAGCACTGAAGGGAACCACATCAAAAGGATTACAGCCCGTTCTATTTTCGTTTGTGTATCTTTCTGGTAAAAATTCACAAGGATTCTTGAAATATGTGTCATCATATCCCATTCCCATAAGTAACATAACTATGGTACTGTTTGTTGGCAGTTTGGAACCGTCTGTAAAGAGCAAAGAGCAAAAAAGTTTAATTAACCAAGATGGGTTGGATATAATGGAAAGCTAACTCACTGACGACAGTCGAATTTTGCAAGGTTCTTGCTATTATAGGAACGCTAGGGAATAATCGCAGAGTCTCTTTTATCACCAGATCCATGTATTTCATCTCCAGTATGTCTTCGTATGAAGGTTCCCACTCCTTTTCACTAGATAATCTCATTTGCTCCTCATACAGTTTCTCTTGCACTGTGGGATTTCTGGATAGACAGAAGAACATGAATGAAATTGCTGAAGCGGTTGTGTCGTGACCTTCAAACAGAAATGTTGATACTTCTTCGAAGATTTCTTGGAAAGTTAAAAGTCTGTTGTCGATTTCAGCTGTAAGAAGATTATCTAGGAAAGCCATTTTACGCTTTTTGTAAAACGATTCCTCGTGGTTGTTGTTCTGCAGATTTATTTCTGCCTTTTGGGAAACAATCATCCGTCTTTCGTCGATTATCTAAAAAGAGTTTCTTTTACTTGAGAAAGTACGGGATGGGAAATGGATTCTGTACAACCAAACCTTCTTCATGTAATCTTTGAGGATTTGTATCTGTCTTTTCTGCTTCCAGTAACTTGGAAATAACACAAACAACATATCAAAACGCTTCAGAGCACTGAACATTCTCTCCGATACTATGAAGCAGAGACTGTGGAGAAAGCAAGGGTATTTAGCTATTAGCTTGTATCAAAATATTGTTAGTTAACTTGTATATTTATAGATGTGGCATCATCATATGTTTACTTTGTGAGGTATTGATTTTTGGTTGGGATTCTGAAGCATGTGTTAGTGGTAGTAATAGGTGTAGTAACGGCAGCAAACATGCGGTCACTAATAGATTTATGTATGTCAGTTCAGTAACAAGGACTCTTCTTACTCTCATCATCAAATATTAGCTACTGGCTATAGACAACATTTGTAGGACCGATTCTAACATTTGAATGCATTGTCTGGTGGAAAGCAGTGCGGAAAATCATATCTTGAATATGTGCAGAGAGCGGGAGCAAGTCGGACTACTACAACTTGCTCATTAGAGATATTGCTAACATTGCACTCATAGACCTATATATAACCGGACTTGCCACAAAAAGACCTATGAGTCTAATGTTAATAGGAAAGTTCAAGGAAACAAATTATGGACATAGTGCAATCACTCAAGTATACGAGGAAGATATTAATGTTACAAACTTAGACCAAGGATGGGAACATCATTTCCACCGAGTTAATAACGCGGCGTAAATTACGTGTTTTTACAGTATGTAAATAATTATTACTCCTCCCAGTCATGTATTGCTAACTTCATTCATATAACCACTTCTTCAAGTAATCTTCTTCCAGTCCCTGTTTCGGACTTTTTTGGATTCTATAACAAAGGTCTTTAATAAAACGTGCCATGTCATATGAATTTGACGTATGTATTCAAACGTCCGTGCTTTATGCCCATTCAGGGATGATTGCAAAGGATCAGGCATCTTCTCTGAAAGATTGGAACTGACCGAGTCTGGTAGACTACTTGATAAAAACATGGTTTTCCGAACAGAAATTATGGGAATAGTTCAAGACTAGTAGCAGAAAGAGAAACTATCATCCATCTTTGTGCATAGTAAGGCTGCTATCAAGTCCCTATCCTCTTGTGAAACAAGATCAAAGCTTTTATGGGATTGTAAGATAGCCAAGCTGGAACAACCAAATAAAGTAAGGATTTGTTTGATACCGGGACACGAAGGTTAAAGAGGTAATGAAATAACCGATGAGCTTTCAAGAAAGGGCTCCACTCTTCCCAAGTGTCACACCAATAAGGATTCCAAACTACCTATTAGTGAGGTCAAGGGCACAGGTGGATAAAAGAACGGAAGAACTGCAAATTCAAGGTAGCAAAACTCGAACACATGCTACACTAGTAAACTTTTTTGGCAGCATTTCAATGTTGGAAGAAGCAAGACATACATACATACATACATATCCAGCGACGATCCTTATCTCGAATCCGCTTGACGTATTATTGATGCCCAGGATGATCGGTCTTTAGATGTTGACTGCCAATCTCTAATACCTATTTTCTTGGTGTCTCGTTCTACTAGGTCTCTCCACCTTTTACGTTGACCTCCTATTGATCTGGTACCTGATGGGTTGGTGAATAGTACCTTTCTGGCCGGCAAACATTCGTTCATTCTGTTTACGTGCCCGGCCCATCTCAGTCGTTTTGTTCTGATGTTCTTGTCGACTGGTTGTTGGCGACTCATGGTGTGTAAGTCTTCGTTGTGGCGTCTTCTTACTTCTCCGTCGATGTTAACTGTGCCATATATCATTCGAAGGACTTTCCTTTCAAACACATTAAGGAGCTGCTCATCTTCTGATTTGATAGTCCAGGATTCACTACCATAAAGTAGGACTGGCAATATGAGCTCATTGTATAGCTTCAACTTAGTAGCTCTTGATGTAGTTTTGGACCGCATGAATTTACTCAGCCCATAGATACACTTGTTTGCCAGTACGATCCTTCTCTTGATTTCGCTGGTGACGTCATTATCAGATGTTATCTCAGAGCCCAGGTATACGAACTTTCTTACCGTTTCGAAATTGTAGTGGTCCATGTTGACAGTTGGGTCCAGATCCGAAAGGCGACTCTTAGACCTTGTTGTCAGTAGGTACTTCGTCTTTTCTTGGTTCACCTGAAGGCCAATGGAGTTCGCAGCTCGTTGAATCGACAGAAAGGAATGTTTCACATCTTCCTTAGATATACCAATAAGATCGATGTCATCTGCATAGCCGAGGACCTGGTTAGACTTGTTGAAGATTACGTGGCTTGTGTTGATGTTTGCTACGTTCATAATCAACTCCAGAATGATGTTAAATAGGCCACATGAAAGTGCATCACCTTGCCGCAAACCTCGGTGAGTACGAATCTTACTTGTGGTTGTGCCAGCAGCTCTTACACAACTCCAACATAGCATGCTTTCTGGATTATCTGTCTTAGCGTGAAGATCTGATCGGATGTGGATTTCCCTGGCATAAAACCACATTGGTAGGGACCAATGATTCTGCGATGATTGACGAGAGGATCTTATACGCGATGTTCAGAAGACTGATACCTCGGTAGTTTGAGCAAGTTTGAAGCAAGAAGCTTCTCTCAAATAGAAAAACGACACACTTGTAGCTGTAGAAATGGGACGTCATCTATTAAGGAAACAGTCCAAAAGATTCGAACATATTAATACAGACGAATTTCGATTTTGTGGTGCACTCGATTCTAGCGATGAATCTGTACACTTCCTAACAAGCTGCGATGTTATCAACAGAACCAGACAACTCAGTTAAGATATATTAATGGAAAGTGGTGTTCAAGTTTTGATGACATTATCAAGTCTATCTCTGCAAAGATGCTACTATCTTCAGGCTTTGTAGTCACCAAATTTGAAACCCATTGACCCAAGCTTTATTTTCCATTTTTTTCTAAGTTGTGAAGATAAATCTACTTGACTCTTCTAAACACTAAGAATTCATCATTCAACGGTAAATTCTACAGGTAATCTCTGAATGACAAAAGAGATTATGGAATTCCGATGCAAATGCAATCTTGCTTTCAGGGCGTAGAAGCGTTTCGAAAATTCATGTCCACCCAATGGTGTGCTCCGTCTAAGTGGAATGAAGTCCTCGTAATCGACGTTACACTTGCAGTTCTTTCACTAAAAAAATTTGATTCTGTTAAAAGTGGTATTTCATTAAAGTTATTGAAATGAATTCGTTTAAGAGCTGACTTCATCACACAAAACCGCTTATGCTCTTCTCAACCGCTTCCAAACTGGATTTTGCAGTTTTTTTTTTCATCTGTTTCTATTGTGAAGACATAGATTCTGCCTTCAATCATCTGAAAGTTCATCATTATGCTGACTACGCTCACCTTTATATTAACTGCAATCCTGTTGATCTCAGCTGTGCTGTAGATCGTATCAACTACATACATACATATGATGATTGTCCGATCCACGAATGAATCTCCAGTTACCTCGGTCCATCGCAACGCTCTTTCAGTTGGTTATGTCTTTCGCAGATAGTTCTTTCTCGGTGTAATCTAACCATCGGAGTTTCCGACGCCCTGGTTTTCTGGTGAGTCGTCTTTTGTTGCTGGTTTGGCGAATGCAATTTTCCTTGGTGGTGCTTGGTCATGCATTCGATTTACGTGTCCCAGTCATGGCAGTCGTTACCTTGCCGGAAACCTTTGGCTGTTGAAAAATGTTTGGACGCTTTCCGGTTTATACGAACAGCACTCTTGGCATCTGCTAGGGTCATCCGACATAATTGGATGAGTCTCATCGGGATGCCCAGGTGTTCCATTGCAGTATAAAGCTTATCTCTATTGATGCTGTCGTATGCCTGCTTAAAATCGATAAAAAAAAAATGATGTGTATCGATTTGGTACTCACGTGTCTTTTCCAGTACCTGTGGCAGGATGAAGATTTGATCTGAGGTGGACTTTTTTGATCGGAAACCGCGTGCCCCATATCTTTTGGAAAAGTTGATGCAGATGTTGCACTAAATCGACTCCAGCATGTTTTATGAGCTCGGCGTAGATTCCATCGGATCCAGGGCTCTTGTTTGCTTTGAACTTTCCTACGGCCGCTACTATCTCAGCAATCGAGGGTGGTGGTACTGGCTCGAGATTTTAGCTGGCTGTTATCGAGATCATGCCGACTTAAACTTCAGCAGATGGCGTGCTGTTTTCAAGGAGCTCCGAAAAATACTCTTTCCATCTAGTAAGAACATCATCGTCGTTGGCCAAACTGTCGATAAACTCGTTCTTTGCGAACATTCCGGCTCCTATTCTTCATGGCTCGTTTGGTATGATGCGTGAGCTATGTTACTAAGACGTCGCAGTGCAAATGTAATTTTCATGCTAAACTGTTAATTCATCATCCTATTATAACAAGTGCCTAGGCCTCTGACACTTTGAAATGTCTCCGTTAGAAGACAAGAGGGGTTGTTTGTTCGGAAGACCTGCTTAGATGAAAGCCTATTACTTGAGTTCCTTTACTGTTAAAAGTTCTGGTGTAAATCGTTAGTAGCAAAAAGGAGCACGACTTATACTTTACTTTATACTTTTGCAGCTCACAACGTCTTTCGGGGCTTAGCTTGCTGTATAAGGTTCCTCCATTCGTCTCTACCTGCAGCTTTCCTCTTCCACGTCGATTTCACTCGAAGCTTAGTCAAGTCATCTTCCACTGATGCATCCATGGGCAAGGAGAACAGAGTTTTACTTGGTGGTGCTTTCTCATCCATTTTGAATACGTGACCAAGCCATCGCAGTTTTTGAGCTTTGATTTTTTGAACAATCGTTTCATCGGTGTCTAGATCATAAAGTTCATGATTGTATTGTACCTGCTCCTCCATTCTTCATTGATGCAAACCGGGGCGGAGATTGTTGTTCTTGTTTGCAACGAAATAAGTTGTTGAGACTGTTAGACATCGACTACAAAGAACTATTCTTCGGATGATCTCCTCTGAGGTGTTGTTAGTGGAGTTCATTGCGCTGCCAAAATATATAAAGTTCTTCACTGTTTCGAAATTGTGCTGACCAAAGTTGACATTATGGCTCGGTAAGTTGTTTCTTGAAGCTAGCATATATTTGGTTTTGAATGCATTCACCCTTAGACCCATGACCTCAGCTGCCTTTTCGATCTTGTTGTAATCCTTCTTTACATTCTAAGGACTATCCCGAATGAAATGTTCGCTCACATAAACCATCATATCTTCTGAATCATTTGATCAATTTCAAAAAGAGAACCCATTTCAGAAGCGTAATTTTATTACAAGATTACTTCCATTATAGCTTTTATTGTGTCCTTTTTGACGTTTTCCTGGACTGTGGTCCACTTTCTTTTCAACTCTGCTGAGTTTCTGGTCACATGTTTTGTATCCTTAAGTTTCCTTTTTACCATTGCACAATATCGCTCGATTGACCTGAGTTCTGGACAATTTGGTGGGTTAGCTTCCCGTGGTACAAAATTGACCTGGTTTCTTTTGTACCACTCCAAGGTGGCCTTACTGTAGTGGCAGGAAGCTAGATTCGGCCAAAAGAACGTGGACACTTTATGATTACGTAAAAATATATATAAAATATTTCCGAGTTTATAGTGCTAGAAGCCACGAAAAATTTACTTCTTTCCCCACAGGAACAAATCGCCTGCCAGATGAGAAACTTCTTGGGGAACTTGGCCTGTTTCTTAGTTCTAAATTCTTCGTCGACATTTTTTCTTGAGTCGGCAACATAAAATTCCTGTCCAGGAAACTGCTTGAAATCAGTCAAGACGTACGATTCATCGTCCATTACGCAGCAGTGAAATTTTAAGAAAAAATCCCTTTTCAACTTTTGAGCTCGTTTTTTGGCGTCTTCGTTCTTTACAGCATTCCTGTCTGGGACTTTTTGTACCTTGTACGTTTTTAGTGGTTTCTGTTTCTTGACTCTTTCAACGAATTTCTTCGAGCAACCTGCTTTTTGAGCCACTTTTCCAGGATCCTTCTTAAACAATGAGGTTACTTTCGTGGCCGTTTTCCGGTTACGAATTCCTTTTTTTGCTCCAGAACCATGTTTCCTTCCGACAATCAAGTCCTTGTGGAATTTTTTGATAACTTTTGAAACTGTTTCCCGACAAACTTTTGATTTTCTCGCGATGTGTTTGAAAGTCCACTTAGGATTTTCATGAAAAATTTCAATAATCAATTCACGTGTTTTCAATTCACTTGACATTTTGCGACTGAAACTTTAAAATCTGCGGAAGATTTGGTATCAGCTGATTTGTACAGTTATTGCAAAGCTTGCTATGAAAAAAAAAATCATTTTCTTGCCTTACGACATTACTTACGAGCATGAAGGCTTGCGAACATTTCATTCGGGACAGTCCAATAATGTCTATGTCGTCAGCGTAACCCGACAGTTGAAAAGGCTTGTTTTAGATGCATCCTCTTTTCTCATGGGGATTTTCCGTGTCGCGGATGATACGTTCAAGATTGAAGAGTCGAACAAGTGTTTCTTCTTCATGGAACCTGAATTGTCAAGCCTAATTCTTATCCAATCAAAGATAACCGTATTTTGTTTACATTTTTGTCTATGGACAGGATTGGTTATATTTGACAAGAGAGAGGGTTATATTTGACAAAAGAAAGGGTATCCAGCTGGAAGGTTGTTCGAATCTGAATATAAATAGACTTTGGTGTTGATTGCTACAGAGACTTGGTTCCGGAGTTATTTGCTTAAGAGCATTTATGTGATGTTTGCTGGTTCATCTTCGTTGAAATCCTAGCGCGAAGTAGTAGAGGTCAATATGATGTTTCTTATCCTCACGATGTGTTTCCCTTTCTATCTTAGCTTTTGGAGTGCTGCTGTCTCCATCTTGTAGCTTGAGAGGACGGTCTTCAGTTCCTTGAATTTGCAAGCTGTTCGTTTACGAGTCGAATTCCGCT
>CAXHKQ010000014.1:0-10162 GCA_964017145.1 Agrocybe praecox
AAATCGGACCCTTCCTTCTATATTTGTTGTCGATTTTTTAATTCAGTGAGTGTCCGATTGCTGGAGAATCTACTATAAGATATCTCCGGATCGATAAATTTTGATGCCAGGTTTACGATCACGTTTATCGAGAAAAAAAACAGTAATTCTACCGAGAATGGTTTGATACACAAGAACGATATTCTACAAACTTGAAGAACGATAAATGATGTAGAAACAACTCTATTTTCGAAATATGTCAAAATATTATATAACGCATGCGCTCGACGAAAAGCGACGTTGGTTTTATATATAAATACTTTGTTTTGACAACATTTGAGTTATGAAATTTCGTCTTTGAAAATCGGCTGGAGAATTCCACCTTATCGGGTGTCTTAAGATAAGTGTCCAATTGAAGAGGCAACTAATCTAGTTATGATCAACATAGATAAATATGAAGAAGAAAAAAAATAATTTAAAAATAAGAAGTTTTTCTTAGCTACGGTTTATATAATCCACTATATCAAATTACCGTTTTCTACAATAAAATGTCTCTTCAAAACGAAACATAATCTATGTACAATTGAAAAAATTCTAACGACAATAGTTCACAAATGAATCATCAGAAATCTTCGGGATTTGGAAAAATGATGCAAAGAAACCGGCTGGAATTTTGTGTTAGGACAACTAAATTCTCTTCTCGTATACTTCAACTAACCACCATCATCCAACTCCATACCTTCCACCCCCCGCAGCTTCGCCCTCCTCTACATCCTACTCTGCTCCGCCGTCTGGATGATCTACTTCTGCACCGACACCGGTCCCACCCACCACCACGTCACCATCTCCGTCGCCTTTGCCGCCCTCATCGCCGGCGCCGCCTCCCTCCTCTGGCTCACCTACGCCGAACTCTACCGAGCCTACACCACACCCATCTCCGCGGGGACCGCCATCTTCCTGTGCGCCGTCTCGCTGCTCTTCCTCGCCGGCACCGGCGACTCCTTCTCGCCGCTCGGCCACTTTGCCATCTGCGTCACCGTCCTGATGCTCATCTACACCGTCATTCCGCTGCACCTGTGGCAGAACGTCGGCATCGCCGCCGCCTATTCGGTGGCCTTCGAGACGCTCCAGCATCAGCTCGCCAGCAATCACTACATTGCCGGCAAGTCGGCCGCCTTTGGGCAGCGCATTCTGCTGCTGCGCTGCCTGCTGCAGCTGTGCGTTCATCTGGTCGGTGCCCATGTGCTGGTGATGAATGTGGTGCGGATGCGCGGCACCTTCATGAAGGTCGGTCAGAATCTGCTGGTTCGGCGGCAGCTGGAGATGGAGAAGCAGTTGAAGGAGAAGATGATCCATTCGGTGATGCCGCCCAAGGTGGCGGATATGCTGCTGAAGGAGGTGGCACCGGGGGTGGGAGGAATGGGACATGGAGCGATGGGACATCATCCGCAGCAGCATCAGCATCAGCACGGCAGGCAGCGGCATTCGCAGCGACCGTATCGATCGTCGAACGATGTCAAGTCGCTGTTCCGGCCGTTCCACATGCACAGCATGGAGAATGTGAGCATTCTGTTTGCGGACATCGTCGGATTCACGAAGATGTCGTCGACAAAGACTGCGGAGCAGCTGGTGGAGATTCTGAACGATCTGTTCGAGCGCTTCGATGAGCTGTGCACGAACAGCGGATGCGAGAAGATTTCGACGCTGGGCGATTGTTACTATTGTGTTTCGGGATGTCCGGAGCCGCGGGCTGATCATGCGGAGTGCTGTGTGGAGATGGGACTGGGGATGATCGAGGCGATGCGGGTGTTCGATGTGCAGCGCAATGAGGAGGTGCGGATGCGAGTGGGCGTGCACACGGGAACGGTGCTGTGCGGGATTGTGGGCACGAGGCGGGTGAAGTTCGATGTGTGGAGTAACGATGTGTCGTTTGCGAACAAGTGAGTACGATCGGTGATTGATTTATGAAGATTGGAGTGGATTGGACCGATAGAATTTTGACTTACACTGGTTAAACTTGAGATAGAATGAGGTGTTCTAGAACTTCTGCTATTGCTCACTTGAGTTTAAGATATAGAGGAAGTTGATGATTGCGGTTGATCTGCTCTTAACTCCATCAGTTCGAGTCACAACTCGATCGGTTCGAACACTTATGTACTTCCGTCGTGTTATTTGAATGGTGCTAATTGTTGTTGTTTTGATAGAATGGAGTCGAGTGGTCGGCCGGAACAGGTGCACATTTCGGAGCAGACGAGTCGGTTTCTGGGTGATCGGTACCAGCTGGAAGAGGGCGAGGAAGTAGATGGTGAGTGTTGACAATATGACCAAGTTCTAAGCTAGAAGATATTCATATATTTCCACAAATGGACATCATAGTAATTTTCAATAATCTCCAGACTTCCGCTGGAAATGAATATTAGCAATATAAGGTCGATTTTAGACAGGTGTTACTTCTTGGCATGATGCTCGAATATCGTCCAATGACCTACCTCTAGGTCATCGGACTCGGTTTCTCTATTGAACTTGGTTCGTCTATTTAGTGTGTTTGTGTTCGGTGACCTTGTTTGCTATTGTGTAAACAAAATTGTATAACATTGAAGCTTTATCCCAGCAAAATTGGTTCAAGCGTGCTTTCGCTATCAATACAAGGTCTCAAATAGAGGTAGCTCAAAGCTTATTGACTGACTAAGGTCAGAGAAAATATTATAATATGGTTACGTCAGAGGTATTTATCCCAACACTGTTCCGTACAGTGTTATTTAAAAAAACGTGATAATTTCCCTCCTCAGCTTCAAATCGTATAGCACCGAAAGAATGCTTATCAATCGATGCTTATCTTATGACGTCAGCAATTATAATAATAAGATAACGCTAGGCGCCAGCCCTAGGGGGAGATGTCTCGTTCATCTTTCCTAAATAGTGTTCAGAAACATAACGTGGACACATTTATCTATGGAATGGTTTCCGCGTTAAAGAATTTCAAAGATCGGAAACGACCTAAGCAAATAAGTCGCTTAAACCTTTAGTCTTTTTTCCTCAAAGGCGTTCAGTCTGCCGACGGTAGCCCTTTGAAAATCTTGAAAAAAGGTTAACAAGGGGATAGGATGGAAGCAATCGAAGAATCCATATAGGGTAGACACTAGTTGCGAAATGAAGAAATACGTGTGTTAGGATTCTTGCCAATGAGCACTGTGGCGGAACTTATGAGCAATTCAAGATTGCGTTTTTGTATGGGAGTATCGAAATTTAGTAGAGTATCTTTATTTTGCATCTAGTTTCTACCCTGTAAGGGATTCTTCGATTGCTTCCATCGAACCCTGACGCTCCCCTTGTAAGATGTTCGAAGTAAGGGTCTTTAAAAACGACGATATTTTCGTTTTCAGCGTGTGCACTAGAAGGTTAAGACTATCAGAAAAGTTATTGGGAACACTCCAGATTAGTTTTCGAAAATTCAATACCAAGGCCCTATTCGATCTATATATTAGTCGTCTGATTATAGTACCTGCTTCACGTTCGGAAGGTCCTGGGTTCGAATCCCGGTATGGGTGCGGGTTTTTTCTTCCAACGATGATCCAAAGGAAGGATGTTGAATATTACCTAAAGTTCCTCTTAGCTCTTAGGATCGCTGTGCTAATCACATTGCATCTTTAAACCCGAAACCGATTATGAAGCTCTGCTACTCTTCACATACAAGGAGAGTATAGAAGGGAGGTCAAGATCTGTAATAGGTAGGGCTACTATTTAGATCCATGTGCTAATCACATAGCATCTTAGAACCCGAAGCCGGTTACGAAATCCTGCAACTCTTCAATGAAGGCTAAAACCCGTTATACGTTAATATTCCTATTGGAATATTGTGCGAAATTATTCATAGCCGTATTTAATGTTCTATTAGGTACTAAGGAGTGCGGCAGAAAAAAACGCATAACTTTTTTATTCTATAACTTATGAACCTGTGCAGCAATCTTTAAAAATGAAACGGAATATAGAAGATAATGCTTTTAAGATTTGTTTGATCTATAGACAGAACAAAAACATTCCATTTTGACAAAGGTATCAAGCTTTTCGGTATACCTTCAATTTTTCGTTTTTTTTAAAGTATCTGTAACCGCCATCGAGGATGTTTGTCATTGTTTTTCCAAATCTTTGATGTTTTGGCATCAGGAACTTGTTACCTTCAATTGTCTTTTTACTAGAGCTCAATACCGCCCAATTGGCCGGAGTTATGGACGATTCGGAGAGTGTGCTTCCGTGGGTACAAATGTCATCTTATCACCATTATACCAATCAATCGTAGAAGACTTATGATGACACTACGCAAAATCAGGCCAGACTAACTAGACACCATAGGCTTTCGAATGAATGGTAGGAACCTTTCCTAGAGGCACTCCTTGATATTTATATTTCGGTTCCATCGAGCCAAATATGATGAACGATATGCTAAAATAACAACACATGCAAATCGCCTGTCAATCCAGAACCAAACAAACAAACATTTGTATGGCTAGACAAAAATCGACAACAGTTTTCACGGGAGTCTTTCAGCCACTTGACGCTTCTTCGCGTTCATGTTCAGTGTTTTATACTCTTCATTGCACCTTAGGCCTGACGCTGATTTTTTTTGCGCATTGTACTCTCATCGCAAACCCATTTTAACTGCATAACTGCGATTCGACAACCTCGGATTTTTCTTCACGAGAGCTATCACTTTCTTCGCCTTTCCTGGCCTTGCGATAATACTTTTTCTTCCAGAACTTTTTTTTCTATGAAGATAGAAAGTTATTTTATTCGACCCGATAATTTTCGAGACAATTTATTGATAAACTTCTGATTTATTGGCAAGGATCGGAAGACTCCACTGCGGATTATCAATAAATTTTTTGATGACGAATGCAAGGGTTTCAAATATTGATGTCATTGTGATACTGTGATATATTTCAAAAGGAAATGATTACATGGTAAAAATCTTACAATTCATACTATCACTTTGACGAAAAAACCATTTTATAAATCCAAGTCGTTTTTGAGCTATAGCCGAAAAAAGTTATGCGTTTTTTTCTGCCGCACTCCTTATAATACCTACTGCGACTTTTCTAGCACCGTCGAGAATACTCGTATATTCTTTCGTTCTGCACTTATACCAATTCCATCACTACCACCCCACCCGCCATCCAGGCCATCGCACCTACTTCGTCCTCGGCCGCACCAAGGCCGAACGCCACAACTCCAACTCCAACACCATTCACAGCGACTTCGAGTCCTCTTCGGTCAGCATAGCGGCCGCTACCGCCATCAATCAGCAAAGCTACCACCACCAGAACAACCACCATCACACCCATCTGCACCACCACCATCACCTGCACCAGAACGGCTACACCAACGGCGTCGCCCTGTCCCTAAGCGCCACCAACGTCTCTGCCGTTCAGCCCTCCGTTCCGCCCGCCTCGCCAGTCGGCCCGGCCGTCTCAACCTACGGCGGCGGTGGCGGCTCGGCCGCCACATCACCCGCCAACGGCGCTCCAGCCAACGGCCAACTCCCCCACGAAACCCATCGCTCGCTGAACCCCAGCCCAGTGCTGGCCCAACGTCGCCGACTCGCCAGCTTCAGCAAGGTCGCCAAATACCTCAAGAACACCTCAGGCTCCCAGAAGCAAACGGCGCCGGTGGCCACCACTGCCGCCGCCGCCGCAACCACCACCACAAATCCTATAATCGTCGTGTCGACTCGATCGCTGCCCGAATCGCTGGCCTCCGGCGATTGTCCGGCCAACGGAACGGTCCTCGGGATGGGCGGCGCAAATGGCCAGAGCGCCGCCGCCCAATCGGCAGCGGCCAAAGCACGTCGCGGCTGGCGAGTGCCCAAGTTCCTACAAAGGGGTGGTCAATCCGGCGGCCAACACAGCGACCCAAAGACTGATGGTCAGTCGGCCGAAGAGGCCGTTCCCTGCCTGCCGGCTTCCGAATCGTGCGCCTGCATTCCGATCGTCATTGAGGCGGCGCATTCGGTGGACGATGTGCTGATCACGGTTCAGGGACCTCAGCCGCCGATCGTCACGACGACCAATTGTCTGGACGTTCCGGGCGCGCCCGGCTATAACCGGCATCATCGGCATCACAGTTCGATCTCGTCGGGACGGTCTCCGGAGGGAATGGGCGGCAGCTCGTCGCCGCATTCGATGTACGATGTGGACATTGGGGATGTGCGTTCGTACATTTCGCAGTCGCGCAGCGATATCTCGCCGTTTGCGCGGTCCGGGAGTTACAGGTGAGAGAGTTGGAACTTAATGGACTTTTAAATTCTAAGGATGAATTCTATCGATTGAATGTTCCTGAAGATTGGATTAGTCAACTCAATTGAAATGATGAAACATTACACTAGACGACACTTCCATTTATCGGCCTACTTTATATTCTTTTCTGATTGTCTTTTATCTTCTTATCACGAATTCGAGGAAAAGAATTGAATTTCAGGAAGGATTTCGAAGATATTGGCGTAAGTTGTATTTTCCGATAGTTCTAATCAACAAAAGTAGAAAATAGTGAAAAAAAAGTACACACATTATGAAAATAAACAATTTTTTAGTAGAGAAAACTTAAAATATCGCCAGTTTTTGTTCATAATGTCTCTTAGCTTGAGTTTTTGCGCATCTTTCAAGCTGTCATATGATAATATCTGTTGCTAAATTCAAGTGTTGTGACTTGTGACATAGAAACCCTGCACAAATTGAACCATTTTCGTCCATCGAAGGAAAAGTAAACATCTAAAAGTAGTTCGCAGACCAAAACAGTAATATTGTTTTCCGAATTGCTCACCAATGTGAACAAAACTACATCTTTGGTTTAACTTTTGATGTTCCCATCCATCCATTCCACTCATAAAAAACGTTAAACATTTCATAGTTTAACACCGAATAATTTTTTTTTCATAATTTGTGCACTTTTATCGCTATTTTTTACTTTTGCCTTTTATAAACAATGTTTGCATGAATCGTAGCATTGTTAATCAAATTCAATCAACTTACGGCCGATCGGTCTACGAAAAATGATTATCTATTTTGATTCACTGTGTCGTGATTTGGAGATAAAAGCACATAAAAAAAGTTCAAACAGAAGGCCGATAAACGACATTACTTGACTTTTGTTACCTAGTGTTAGCGATTGATGAAATTTCATTATTGGAGCTATTTACATAATTTAAATCGACCAACTTTGAGACATCAGAACGACAATTTGGAAGGACCGAATCGAACGAAATTAACATTTAATTCGTTCACAAAGGATGGAACTAACTTTTATGATGTTTCTCTTTCACAGCTTATTCGGGGAAAATCTCAGAATTGCTGGTCAATTGAAAAATATACATAAAAACACTAAAATCGTACAACTTTGAGGCGCAAGATCGACTAACTAGAAGAGACGAATCGAACCAAATTGAAATGAATCCGTTCACAATAGATGGAGCAAACTTTCTTTATGATTCCCATTTTCCGAACTCAGGATTATTGAATTTAGCTTATAACGGAATACATGGCCTCCTAATCTTAAGGGGGTAGTCCCCTAAATATGACTGAAAAATATGTGTTTTTCGGAATTTTGTTTAAATACTAAAACTTAAGGGAATGACAAATTTGAGTATATATATTTATCAACCATATAAATAGCTTTCTGGAACAAAATTTGAGTTCTTCATCGGCCGCTTCTCGAGACCGCTGCACGAGGGGAAAGCACCCAGTGTTCTGCATACAAAAACGTGCACCGAGCAAAGATTTTTCAAGGTATCCAAAATCGGCTACGACGTAGGGGACTAGATAATTCAATTGTCAATGCAAAACGCAAAGTCCGATCAAAATCGGATGTGCACGTTATGTTGCACACTGATTCCTAGAACACCGTTTCGTGAAAAACGCGTTTGAAGTTTCGGGTTACGCTCGGTTTCGCATCCAAGCGCACACAGCGCGCTGGTGCACATCTTTGCATATCGCCTCATAACGGACGAACAACATTTGCGGCAAAGACGGGATAAAGTCTAAAATAAAATATACATTCCGAAGAACATTTAGAGCTAACAATAAAAAAAAATTCATACCAAAATATTATTTAGAGGACTACCCCCTTAATGCGCCAATAGCTGGTCCTTACCTAATCCTATTATTATCTGGCCCGAAGAATTTCGTTGCGCCTTCAATGTAATCTTTGAAAAATCAATTGAGCAGCGAATTGTCTTAGAAATCAGACTGGCTTTTCCCATCAGTTTTCAAAACTAGCGTCTACTTTTCCTCAATTCCAATCTATTCGAAAATTCAATCATACACAGGTCTCAGGCCAATGCCAACGTGGGCCGAACGACTACCGTCGAAATGTCTCCAGTGGGTCGACCTCGAGCCCTGACCGTGCAGCACTCACCAACTCTGGGCACCGCTGCCGCAGCCGCCGCTGCAGCTGCGGCCGCCACCGCCTCTGGAGCGGTTAATGGCCCGTGGGATATCCTGAGCATTTGCCCGTCGGCGCATTCGCGAAAGGATTCGGGAATACGGAGCAATAGCCGACGGTCGAGTATACAGCAGCAGATCTGTGCGGCTGCGCAGGCACAGCAGCAGGTGCATCAGGTGCACCAGCAGCAGCGGCAGCAGCGGGTCAGCGGGTACTTTACGAGTTCGGAGTCGAGTTTGGGAACAGCGGTGAGTCGGCGGTTGGTATGGAGTTTAATAGAATTAACCAGTTTCCATTTCCTGGGCTAAAATCATTGAAACTACCAGATATTCGTTTGTCCCTATTACACGTTATTGTTTTTGAATATTTTTTTCCTGGTCAGATTTGGATGGTGTGTTGTAATCATTCATTTTCGACTATGTTATGATTTCACTTGAAATTTTCATCGAAATCGGACCTCGGTTTTGTTACTAAAGAATTTCTAAATTTCTTTTGAAGAATGCTTGGTCTGCCTAGCGTCAACAAGCGATAACGACTAGATAAATAAAAATCAAAACACGCCGAATACAATTTGTATGTATTGGAGAAAGACTAATCTATAATATTAATTTTGTTCCATGTAGATATCTCTATCAGGCTCTCTCAGGCTCTCAGAAAGTTCATGGTCGATTAATCGACCAGTCGCCAGAAATGAGTCAATGTACTGAATTGTGCTTCCACAAATCACTCACAACATAACAAGTGCGGCAGATTAAAAAAACGCGTAACTTAGAAATTCAATAACTCAGGACAGCAATCAGTACAGCAATCTTGAAAAATAGAACGGTATATGAAAGAAGGTTTATTATATTTCAATAAATCGAATAAATAACAATTATTTGACTTTGACGAAGCCACTTTCTTGTAGACTCTATGACCATTTTTTGCGGCTGCGATCCATCGTTTTATTAAATCATCGATGTCCTTGGCTTTCAACTTCGTCAACTCGTCATCTTCAATTCCCTTTTAAATAGGGCCCAATATCGCTCTATTGGCCGATGCTCTGAACAATTCGGTGGGTTAGCCTCCCAGGGTACGAATGTGCTGTTATTATCATAATAATGATAATATCGTCTGAGTGGCGTAGGGGTAGAATACTTGTCACACGATCGGAAGATCCTGGTTCGAATCCCGGTATAAGTGCAAGTTTTTTCTTCTAACGATGATCCAAAGGAAGGATGTTAAATGTTGCCTAGGGTTACTCTTTGGATCGTTGTGCTAATCACATGGCATCTTTAAACCCGAAACCGATTATGAAGCCCTGCTACTTTTCAAATACAAGGAGAGCATGGAAGGGAGGCCAAGACCTGTAATGGGTTGTAGTGCCACAAAATTAGTATTTTTATTAACCAATCGTAGAAGAGCTATGATTTCATGACGCTAAATCTGGCCATACAAACTAGACATCATGAGTTGTCGAATAAATGGTCGGTGCCTTTTCTAGAGGCACTCCTTGACATATATATATTTCGGTTTCATCGTTCAACAAGTGATGAACGATATGCTAAAATCGATATGCGAATAAGATAATATCGTCTGAGTGGCGTAGGGAAAAAATTAACAAACATTCGTATGGCTTGTTAGACACGACTTCAGCATACGGGCGCTCTTTCTAGCCATTAGTTTCTTCATTGCGTCTCTGTTCAGCATTTTATACACTTTATAGCACCATAGGCTAGCCGTAGATATTTTTCAACCGCCAACATCGGATTCA
>CAXHKQ010000015.1:0-17500 GCA_964017145.1 Agrocybe praecox
GTTACATTCGTCGAGGTGTTGAATTGCGATGGCGATATCACTTTCTGGGAAAAGACGGAGGGCCATGTTATAATAACCTAGTTTCTGTGGGGCGCCTGAGTCTTTGCGCTGTAAAATCACAGAATATCATGTGATCGTTCCGCCATGGGAATTCACCATTATGCACAATTGTGTTTTCCCACACTTTCAGCTTATAAGGAATTTTAATGAGTACTGAACGGGAGATACTCATGAATTTAGAATTTAATTGGAGTCTATATTGGAATATATAACTTCTGCCAACCCTCTACATATGAAAATCATCACATACGGCTCTTGTCACAGTACTACTTGAATGGATGTAACTAATGGTAAATAGGAATACGGAAACTAGGAAGGTAATATAACTAGGGTGCACAAGCAGCAGTGGGGGCGGCAATAGTGCATTGTAAACAGTAAACAATGGGCGCCGCAATTCTCAATCTTGGAGCGCTCGTGGCCGGTACATTACCGTGGTGATGGTTGCACCACTGGCTACGCCAGCACGGATGCCGCTAGAAGACCACACATGTTTTAGCATTGTAGCCAAGGCATTCAGCAGCGAGCAGAAAAGGGTCGGGGGCAGGTTCTTCAGCTGCTTTTCTTGTCTTTTCGTCGAGTGAGAGGGCCACAAGGGAGGTGGAAAGGGAGGACTCGGCGGTGGAATCGACGGCAGTCTTGGTCGACAACGAGGGAGTGATAGAAGGGAGTCGAGTCGAAGTCGAGTCGACGAACTTCAGCGGAGATGGTGAGACAGGCTTCTGTTTAATTGTAACAGGAATCACAGGTACCAGAGTGGCTATAGGTGAAGGAGTAGCAACAGACCGTGGAGGAAATGGAGATGAAGAGGGATGCCAGTGGGGCGAACAGCGGGCCTCAGGGTAGTGCGAGCAGCAGCAGCATTGGTTGCGCGCAGAGTCTTCGCGTCTGCATTTTGCTGCTTGGCGCTGGCAAGAACACTTTGGTCGATGGTAAATTGAATAGCCTGAGCAGCAGGTCGGGTGCGCAGGTAGTACATGCCGGTTTTCAAACCCTTCTTCCATCCGTAGAAGTGCATGCTCGTCAACTGACCCATGGTAGGAGCTTGCAAATGCACGTTGAGAGAGTGGCCCTGGCAAATGGAAGCACCACGGTCAGCAGCAAGATCGAGGACCTTCTGACTGATTTCCCAAACTGTCTTGTAAATAGCCTTGACGTCGTCAGGCATGGTGTGGATGCTTTGAACGGATCCGTTATGTGCGATGATCATGTTCTTCACGTTATCGTCCCACAAGCCAAGGTCGACAAGTTCACGAAGGATCCAAGGGCAAACAATTTGGAATTCACCAGCAAGCACACGATGTGTGTAGATGTTGCTAAGAATTGGCATAAATATTAATCGGTAATACGTAAAAGAGAAAAACATACCTGGTATAAGGCTTGAAGCACTTGTTGTCACCCAAGAGCAGCGTGTTAGATAGTCTCAAAAATCTGGATGTTACACCTATAGCAGTCCTTTTTATATATGATGCATTGGTATCTGCCCAACACTATGATACATCCAGAATGGTACTTGCCTGGCCTGGCAGTTGCCAGTCCAACTTCATGTATATGTCTATTATCATGTGATAGTCATGTGATAGAGTGCACAGCCACCTATAGTCAGGTGAAAGTCATGTGATCTGGTGCACAGCCACCAAAAAATAAAGTTGTAGAGAAAAATTCAAAAGCTATGCTAAATATTTTTTATTACATAATCATCCATGGTTCAGCCACAAAACGCAAAATATCCGCAGAAAGCCGGATACAAATCAAAATAAATAATCAAAATATTTGTACAGGGCCAAATATTTGTTCTAAAATCATCAAAAAATGCGTACTATACCATTTTAGGCTTGATCTATCCAAATATGTAAAATGTTCTAAAAATAGATCGGGCTAAAAATAAATCTGTTCTAAAAATAGATTTGATCTTATTTGGTCTTGTCTTAGTTGCCATCATTATGTGTTGATGGGCCTTTATGCTAAAACCTCAAAGTCCAAAGTTCACTTGCCTTATTAAAGTACTTGGGTGTGACATCACTTAAGTTCCAAGTTGTTTGGTGTTTGGGTGTGTTGGTGGCTGATCATAGCATATTTATTATTTGTTTGTATTTGAGGCCATAAAATTGTGGCAGTGGACCCTGAATATATAAATAGAGGCAAGCAAAAAGTCATGCTTTTGTATTTTGATGCAATCAGTAACAACTAGTCACAGCACATGACCAGTCAACCATATATGCAGTGAAGCAGAGGAGTCTGGCAACTACCAGGCCAGGCAAGTACCATTCTGGATGTATCATAGTGTTGGGCAGCTACCAATATTCATATAGAAATGTGACTGCTATGGCTGTCATGCCTACCCGCCGGCATCTCCTTCCTCACCTTCCAACCTCTCCACCACTTGCCACCCCTGCCTCTGCATGCACCACCACGAGTAAAACCCAGCACGAACATGAGGAGGTGGCTCCCGAAGGACGGGAGGGGGTGGAGAAGGAATGAGAGGCAGAGGTTTGCGTAGGCAGAGCAGGGGGGGTTGGCTGGCGAGTAAGATGGATGACAAGTAGAGGGAACGGCGAGGAAGAGAGACATGCGAAATCGAGAACGCACATCGTTCTCGGTTTCGTATTCATCGTCTTTGCGCTCGCTTCCTTCCTTCTCGTTATTCTGCTTGCTCCTCGCTCTCTTCTTCTGCTCTTTTGAAATTAGTCAATAAATATATGTATTAGTTCAATGTACTGTAGTATACACAATAAAACAAAACAAAAAATTTATGAATTTTATATGTTTTAAGAAGGATGCACCAAAATGGCAGTAACTGCCAAATTGAGAAGAGCCACCTCAAAACATAGTTCGCTTTTTTTTCTATCTAATCTAATCTAGGCTACAAAATATATATGTGAAATAAATATAGTACAAAATTGATCATATCATAATTAAAAATAGTGCAGCGCCCAAAAGAATATTATAATGTCCAAAAATAACACGTCATCCGGTTTCGCTTTTGCGCATCCATCCCGTCATGTCTCTTTTTGGTGGGGCAAAGGGCGCCAAAAAATCAGCATTAATTATCTGATCCTAACCTCCCAACAAGCGCCTCAAACCACCCATCCATTCTTCCGTTATTGCCTAAATACTGCAAAAATGGCCAAATCATGCATTGTTTATATATGTTTGACTAAGGCATCTACCAATTCCGCCCACTCAGCCCTTATGGCCACTCTGGTGCGCTTTATAAGCACTCATATGTCACTGCCCACTTGGGCAGTTGCCCACCCTGATGTATGAGCCTTGTCAGTCAACTGCCCAGGTTTCATGTATGAATCTAACTGCTAAGGCTGCCACCTCCGCGTCAATGCAACACTGTACGCAGACGCCTGCCCCGCTTATCCCTCCCAAGCCTCGTCGTCTCTCTACTCCCCCATCCCCGCCCAAGATGATGACGCGCAGCACAAGCGAGGAAAAGGTAGACGTGCATGAGCGTTAAATACCTTCTACGCATGGGCATACGCACCGGCACCAGCATGCGGGGGATGTTGATTTTGTCGTCCATCGGGCGCGTTATGGAAGAGACAAGCTGGGGCTCGGTATGGGCATGAACAGGAATGCAAGCGTCAGACCTCCGTCGAGGGCTGGTGGGTTTTTGAGTCGGTTTGCTTAGATTGGAGGGGTGTTCCATGCGGCTCTTTCTGGATTTTCCTCTTTGGTGTTTTTTATTTTATTTGCCTAGATCCATTTTCGGACATTTTCTTTTGGATACCATTCATCCATACCCATCCACAACACTACGACTTCCCGTGTTGTCCGCTTTCCTGCCTGCCTATCTCCTGCCTGCTGCTTTGATATATCGCTTTCCGGTTACGTTTCCTCTCTCTCTCTGATGATAGACTCGCTTTTCCTTTCTCTCCATCAACATCATTCCCCGACCTACCATCCATCCATGATCTTTCTTACGTCATGATTCCCTACCCAGTCTCGGCTTTTTCAGTTTTCCATTTCTTTCTTTCTCTTTTTTTTTCTTCATGATCCATGTCTCGTTCCATCCCATCCACTTCCCTTCTCCCTCCCAGTCCATCCACGTCCTCATGTTTCTGTTTCTCTTATGTCCCATTGTCATCTGCATTTACCATGATCTTATAGTACCTACCTAGCTACTGTGTCTTATATACTTTACCTACGTGCTTCGCCATTACGCATTTACTTTTAATTACTCTCTCTCTCGCCGTGTCTCAGTATCGTTTGGATCGTTTTTCTTCTAGCGCTATGTTGGATTTCTGGATATTCTTCTTAGTTAGTTAGTTAATTTGTAGGTAGCTTTCTTTCTTCTTTTCCCCACCATTGATCCAGCTGTGCTGGTGTCCTTCCCTGCCTCTGCCTTCCTCGTCCTTCCTTCTCTTCTCATTCCTCCTCCCCGTCTTCTGCATCAACAACACCTTCGTCTCCACCTTTGCCCTCTCCGCTCTCTCCGTCTCTGCAACTACTACCACCACCCTCAAACATGATCCAACCTCCTATGCCCAGCATGAGTGGATCCGTCCGAGGCAATGATGTGATCCGCTGTGTCAGTGTCCGACACCCAACTCTCGGCAAAACGCACCTGTACTGCCTTCCATCTCCACCACCCGTCGGACCGACAAATGACTTTGAAGTTGATCCAGATGTCGATGTTGTACAGTCAGAGCTTATGTCCACCGAGAACAACACCAACTTTAGCAGGTTATATGGTGGGACGAACGAATCGGCATATGTTAAGGACACGTTCTATGATCACATCATCTCTTCTCACCGCCCTCCCAGCTCGGAATCGCAAGAACAGACCGCGTCATCATTTGGTGACGAAAAACCTAACTTGCCGGAAGAAGGCCCTTGCACTCTGTTCCCGCTTATGCCATCCTTCATCAACCCCGAGCAAAAAGGCACCAAATCAGGTGCTCACTACACTTTCGCCAACGTCCCTGGGCAGGGCGGATGCGCTGTTGTACGTCTCAAGCTCACTCCCTCGCATATCGGTCGCGATATCACTCTTGAGGACGAGATCGCTTTTGACGATGCGGTCGAGGAGAGGAGGCAAGAGGCAGATGGATTTTATAGCTCATTTGTATTTGGGCCCATCAGCGATGACTTGAAGCAAATCATGTGGCAGGCATTTGGTGGAATGTTGTGGACTAAGCAGTATTATCGATTCATTCAGAAAGAGTGGTTGGGGGGTGATCCGGCGCAACCACCACCCCCTCCTGGAAGAAAGTTTATCAGAAATCAAGTAAGTTACTACTTTCTGTGGAACTGGGGTTTTATTTTCGAGTTCTGACACTCGCTTTTCTAGGCATGGAAACACATGCATATCGAGGATATCCTTTCTATGCCTGATAAGTATGTTCCAGTTCATTTGAAAATATGTCACATATGTTAACCTATAAGTTTAGATGGGAATACCCCTTCTTCGCTGCTTAGGATACGGCCTTCCATTGCATACCTCTGGCTGTAGTCGATCCGGCTTTCATGCAGAAACAGCTAGATCAGCTTACACGCGAGTGGTACATGAAGCCTGACGGTCAGATTCCTGCATACGAATGGAATTTCAGCGATGTCGACCCTCCCGTCCATGCCTGGCCAACATTAGGATCTTCAAGATAGAGAGAAAGTCACATGGACGTGAGGACGTCCCGTTCTTGGAGAGGGTCTTCCAAAAATTGCTACTGAATTTTACATGGTATGTGCGGATTAGTTGTGCTACGGTTCAAGTCGTGCTTACGTCTCGTTATTTATGGAAGGTGGGTTAACCGAAAAAATTCGGAAGGTCGCAATGTTTTCGAAGGAGGGTTCTTGGGATTGCAATGCGTTAAATTCCAGGAAAATCGAGACACTGCGATTTCGATCCATCCATGGCTTTTATAGCTCATCTGCATCGTATCGCGTTTCTTTGCTTTCTTTATCGTATGTCGACTTTTCTTTCTTTTCTCTTTTTCTTCTTCATCCCCTACCCTTTATTTTCATTTGCACCATTACCACTACCCTTTCCTACGTCTATGTTTATGCTTCTCCATGCCTCCTCCCTTTTAATAATCACTATTATATTTTTACTTTTGCTGTCTTGTTATCTGAAAGAACGGTTTAGGCTCATTGTTTTTTTTTTTTGTTTCCTTTCGACTATTTTTATTCTGCTATTTATTGGAATGCATTTTCGATATTATGGAATTTGGGAGATGTTTTTAGGTTTTTTTTAGGAAAAAACAAAGGAAGGAGGGACCGAATCAAGGTCTCTGGACTTATTCACCTACGTACCTGCATGTCTATCGGTGGTGGTCTGCCCCTTGTCTCGTCTCGTCGATCCGTTGCCGCTGCCATTGGTTGACTGTTTTTGACGCGAGTCCTCGTTCTGGGTGGTTGGCGCCTTCGAAGCCTACTCCTTTTCTCTTTCGGGTCGGGATTTGGATGGGCGTTGGGTGCATTTTCGTCCCGTCGTGTCCATCGGTATAGGAAGGAATTGATGGATGTGATGTGATGTGATGCGCGATGTGCTGGATAATTGATGACACACTCTTGTACATTCCCTCGGTCTGTCTGTCGGTCTGGGTCAATGCCAATTGATCATGCTGGCCCCTTCGCTTTGGTTTATTGATGATGTTTTGCTCCTTTGCTCTGGTTTATCGATGACGCCTCGCTCGCTCGCTCTCCTCGTAGAAAATCTGTCCGCCAGTGGATTGGCCGTTTTATTCCAGGAGGACCGGTTATTCGAGGACGTAGGACTTGGACGAGACGAGACGAGATGTCTATGAACAGAACGGACTCGGGCCAATTGGATTTCTTTTCTTTCTTTCAGTTTTTTTCGTGCTTTTTCACTTGCTTAGGGTGCCTCTTGCTTCTTCTTCGCTTGGGTTTCTAATAGGACCAGGAAATGTGCTCTATGGATGGTTGTACAAAACATCATCACTATGGTTGGCCTTTTCTTGTCTGCCTATTTCACGAATAACCTAGTACGGTACTTTGGATTGTTTCTAATCAATGCAGGCGCCACTAGGTGCGTACCCGCAGTGCCTGCCTATGTGAGTTCATTTCTACCTTTTAAAATCTTACTTCACTAATCACATTGCCTGCCGTCATGATTCGCCTCTTCTATAACAGAGTGCTAATAATATCACCAATCATACGAAGTGTTCTGTGCAGCCAGTGACTATCCTGTCATAGGATACCTATTCAACGACACTTTCAATGCAGCTAGCTGGAATCTGGAAAAAATCAACCACGAACGTGCTCGGAGGATCTGGAAGCGTGAAAAAACCGAACATCAAACCTTTTGCTTGTGTATGCTCGCAGATGAGGCAACTTAGAGGAACGAAAGGATTATTCGAGATGTGAAACGTGAACGGTGGGATCGAGTCGAGAGGGAAGGAAGAGCTGGGATCCATCCATCCATCCATCCACCTCTGCATTTGCCTTGGGGTGCACTCGCTCGCTCAATACTCTTCCTGGTATACAGAGTAGGCTTACAGTTGACCGTTCATTTATAACCAGTTTCTTCTATATTACCTATTTAGTACTGACTTTTTTCCTCTTTCTCTTCTTCTTCATTGTCTGCCTCTTAACAAGTTAGCTCCTTGGTGCTAGCTAGACAATTTTTTCCTTTTCTCTTTTACTTCTTTCTTTTTATGCCCTTTATACGTTGACTGTGTATGTGTTTTGTACCTTTAAACAGTGAAATGCAAAATGTTTGAATTTTTGGACTAGTAGGACTTAAACATTAATCTGAATCTATTACAATGACCTCAATGACTTCGTTCTCTTCCCTCTGCTGATGGTCCCCTCTCTGTCCCTTCCTCTTTCTACTGAATAAGAATGAGCAGTGTGAAAATATGTCAATAAAATAGCTTTTACCATTTTTCAGTCACTTCAATGGCATTATGTTGGTTTGTACCTGGTTGGAGAGTTTTGAGGTAAATCATTGCCCAATAGTGAAAGCCGTATGATTTAATGCCAAGGCCACAGTTGGAGTCGTATCTCCATTCTGGTCCCAAGATGGTACCATGTAATGAGGCTTTCCTAATTGTGGGATGCTGGATCTCTAACTGTGGCCTCATAGCGACTTCAAGCCACTTGACCCGGGCTTTCCAATAGATTTGAATCTTGGCACCACCATGAAAGAGAAAAAGATCTCCGGTCGAACCAATGTTGGGAACTGAATCAACATCAAAGATGCTGTTGTGCCAGACTTTGTAGCGAACTTGGATTCCTCATGGACAAAGAAATTCCTTCTTTATGTGGGGGATCTCAATGTTGGTTACCTCCATGGTACAGGGAGGATGCTGGGGAATGACACAATGGGGTGCAAATGCCAGAGTGAATTGGAGAGCACTGACTCATGTTAACCAGGTGTGAGTGACAGTCACTACATTTGTCATAGTCACATCACTACACAGACGAATCTAGAACTGCGAGAACTGCAAAGATATACATTCATCTACACTGTGACTTCAGCTACAGCTACTTCGGTTCAAAACCTTAGAACGCTCCTACCTTCTCCCTCTCGATGGCTGTGTCGCTAAGAGGCTTCCGCACATGATCGTGCGCATTGCTGTTGGAATACACGGAAGGGACATTGAGCAAGTACTTCAAACTTACAACCTCATGTCGGAACGATACTTCACCCACGCCTTGATTGAGGCGCGTTTTTGTGCTTCGTTCTCTTCGTCTTGCTCCCGCACCACCAAACCCCAACCCCTTCGCACCCCTTCCAGTGTTTCTTTTTCTTTTCTTTTCCTTATCTGCAATGACACTCTGCTTACAACCTCATGTCAGAACGATACTTCACCCACACCTCGCCCACTCTGTTCAATGCCGGAACCCCTCACCCTCAGCTCAGCTCATGCTTCCTTGTTGCCATGAAGGATGATTCTATTGAGGACATCTATGATACATTAAAGACTCTGCTATGATTAGCAAGACTGCGGGAGGAATTGGCTTGAACATTCATAACATTCGTGCCACCGGGTACGTTTTTGTTTGTGATACAATTTACTGACAATTCGATGCTTACTGGCCTATGATTTATTAGATCATATATCGCAGGCACCAATGGGTATTTGAATGGTATCGTACCGATGTTGCGAGTGCATGAAGCCACTGCTCGTTACGTGGATCAAGGAGGCAACAAGCGTCCAGGTGCATTTGCCATCTACCTCGAGCCATGGCACACAGATGTCTTTGAATTCCTTGACTTACGCAAGAATCACGGGAAGGAGGAAGTTCGCTCTCGCGACTTGTTCTACGCCCTTTGGATCAATGACCTCTTGTAAGTTATGGATTATTTATTGGTTGCCTGACCGTTTTTAACGGAGTTTACAGCGTGAAGCGCGTCGAAGCTAACAAGAACTGGTCTTTGTTCTGCCCAAGCAAGGCGCCCAATCTGCACAAAGTTTACGGCACCGAGTTTGAGGCCTTGTATATCAAATACGAGGCTGAAGGACGTGCTCGCAAGGTCGTCCCTGCTCAGAAGCTGTGATATCAGCCATAGCAGTCACATTTCTATATGAATATTGGTAGCTGCCCAACACTATGATACATCCAGAATGGTACTTGCCTGGCCTGGTAGTTGCCAGACTCCTCTGCTTCACTGCATATATGGTTGACTGGTCATGTGCTGTGACTAGTTGTTACTGATTGCATCAAAATACAAAAGCATGACTTTTTGCTTGCCTCTATTTATATATTCAGGGTCCACTGCCACAATTTTATGGCCTCAAATACAAACAAATAATAAATATGCTATGATCAGCCACCAACACACCCAAACACCAAACAACTTGGAACTTAAGTGATGTCACACCCAAGTACTTTAATAAGGCAAGTGAACTTTGGACTTTGAGGTTTTAGCATAAAGGCCCATCAACACATAATGATGGCAACTAAGACAAGACCAAATAAGATCAAATCTATTTTTAGAACAGATTTATTTTTAGCCCGATCTATTTTTAGAACATTTTACATATTTGGATAGATCAAGCCTAAAATGGTATAGTACGCATTTTTTGATGATTTTAGAACAAATATTTGGCCCTGTACAAATATTTTGATTATTTATTTTGATTTGTATCCGGCTTTCTGCGGATATTTTGCGTTTTGTGGCTGAACCATGGATGATTATGTAATAAAAAATATTTAGCATAGCTTTTGAATTTTTCTCTACAACTTTATTTTTTGGTGGCTGTGCACCAGATCACATGACTTTCACCTGACTATAGGTGGCTGTGCACTCTATCACATGACTATCACATGATAATAGACATATACATGAAGTTGGACTGGCAACTGCCAGGCCAGGCAAGTACCATTCTGGATGTATCATAGTGTTGGGCAGATACCAATGCATCATATATAAAAAGGACTGCTATAGGTGGGCATGAAGCCTATTGCTTCATCCTCATCATGGCCGTGTGCGTACACTGCCGTCGTCACCGCTGTGCCTACGTCGCTGTCGTGGTCATTGTGTGCTTACACTGCCATTGTCGTCGTGTCCGTTGTGTTATCAAGCAACCACTCACGTCCCTATCCAGGGGAGGCAGTGGTCAAGTGGTGGAGGGAAGGTGAGGAAGGAGATGCCGGCGGGTAGGCGTGTGTCAGGGCAACACTAAGATCAGTGTGACAAGGCCACCAACAAAGACAAAGCAAGAGAGAGAGAGAGAGAGAGAGAGAGATGAAGAGAGAGAGAGAGAGACACTCAATGGTTCTAAGAGATCACACCAATGATAGTGGATATCCTAAGAGATTGAAGCTGGGGCTACAGCTACATACATGTCTAGTATATATACCCTACAGCTATTCTAGAATATTCCTCTATGATATCATAGAAGGGAATGATGAGTAAGGCAATGACATCATAAAGAAAGTAAAAGAATGATGTGGAATGATGTAGAATGAATGAGGCTGTGCTCATGGGAAATCAAGTGATAAGTATCTAATCAAATGATAATCAAGAGATAATCAAAGATATGAAACAGATAAGATATCTACACATCTACAAAAGGGAAAAATGCGAAATAAATATAGAAAAATAAGGGAAAATAAGGGAAACCCTGACATCACCCCCTCTCTAAGGCACATTTCCCGCAATGTGCACATGTATGACTGAGTTTGGAGGGTTTCAGAGGAGGTGGAGGTTCAGTAAAATTAATTAGAGGAGAAAATGAAAGTGTATCAAAAGTTAAGGCAGAAATCTTTCTGGGAGCAGCTGGGTGTTTTGCATGGAATTCCTTGATTGATTTAGCTGCCCTCTTCAGATTTTCAGCAGGTTCCCAAGTACTTTCTTCATTTGGGTAGTTTTTCCATTTCACCAAGTACTGCAGCTTATTTCTGAATAATCTGCTGTCCTTGATGTAATCAACTTCCCATTCAGGGTTTTCTCCTTTGATAACTGGTGGAGGTCTGGAAGGGGGCTTTCTACCAACTGGATCAGGATGATGAGGCATGAGCTTGACCACATTGAATACAGGATGGATCTTCATGGTAGAAGGCAATTTCAATTCATAGGCATTTGGACCAACAACTTTGGTGATCTTGTATGGTCCATATCTTTTGTCCTCCAATTTCTTGGAAGGCCTATCAGTCTTCAAGTCCTTGCCATCTAGCCAAACCATGTCTCCAACCTTATACTCAGTAGGTGCACCTCTGTGTCTATCATAGAATTTGGCCATATCATCAGCAGCCTTTTTGAGGGCAGACTCTGCTTCTTTTCTGGCCTCTTCCATGTTTTTCACAAAGGTATCTACAGTGTCTATCTTGCTGTCTCTAAGGGGTTCTGTGCCCATCCTGGGATGTCTACCATTATTGAGCATGAAGGGTGTTTGCCTAGTGGATGCTTGAACTCTGTTGTTGTAGGAGAATTCAGCTAAGGACAACCATTCTACCCAGTCATCTTGTCTATGGTTTATGAAGAGCCTGAGGTATTGTTCTACTTCTTGATTTACCCTCTCAGTTTGACCATCAGTCTGAGGGTGATAGGCTGTAGATGAAGCAGTCTGAATACCTAATAAGGAGTTGAGCTCTTTCATAAACTTGGAGACAAACTGGGGACCTCTATCACAGATTATTTTGATGGGTAGACCATGCAGTTTCCAGACATAGTCCCTGTAGAGCTTAGCAGTACCTTCAGATGTGACCTCATCTGTGGTAGGTATGATATGGATCATCTTGCTAAGCCTATCTACAACTATCATAATGGCATTGTACCCTTGACACTCAGGTAATCCAGTGATAAAGTCCACAGTAATGGTTTGCCAGACATCAGAAGGAATTTCAGTAGGAGTCAGAAAGCCAACAGGCTTAGCTGGAAATGTCTTTGTCCTGTTACATCTATCACAGCTTCTAGTGTAGGCTGCAATGTAGTGAGACATTCCTGGCCACCAATGATTTCTAGAGACAAGCTCTATTGTCTTCCATTTTCCTGGATGTCCAGCAATGTAGGCATCATGATGTAGTTCCACAATTTTCCTTCTAAGATCTTTGTCTTTGGGAACATACACTTTCCCTCTGTAGAGAATAAGTCCTTGCTCTTCTGCCCATTCCTGTCCTTCTATCTTCTTGGTTGAGGATCCCTTCAATTCCTGTACTGCCTTCACAACCTTTTCATCCATGTCCTTTGCTTCTCTGATTTTCTTAAGAAGATCAGTCTCAGGACCAGACAAAATGGTTTGCCCCTGTTTGAGAGCTTGGATTTTGAAGTAGGAAGGTTTGAGGAGAACTACATTTTCATTATCATTCTCCCCTTTCTTATGATCTGATCTTCTTGACAGGGCATCTGGCTTTAAGGATTTTATACCAGGCCTATGATGAAGAGAAAAGTCAAATCTGGACAAAAAGAGTGACCATCTGGCCTGCCTTCTGCTTAGCTTCTGGGCAGTCATAAAGTACTCTAGATTTTTGTGGTCTGTCCAAATCTCAAAGGTATGTTGAGTCCCTTCAAGATAATGTCTCCATTCATCTAGTGCCCTGATAATTGCCAGCATTTCCTTGTCATGAATCTCATAATTTCTTTCTACTTCAGAAAGGCTCTTAGACATAAAAGCAACAGGATGCCATTTCCCATCTGATCCTTCCTGAGATAAGACAGCCCCAGTAGCATAATCTGAGCTATCTGCTTCAACTTTATATGGCTTATTATCATCAGGAAAAACCAAAACAGGGGAGGATGTGACCTTAAGCTTTAGCTGGTCAAAGGCTTCCTAATGTCTAAGTCCCCATCTCCAGACTGTTCCCTTCTTTGTCAATTCATGCAGTGGCTTGGCAATGTCTGCAAAATCCTCTATGAACCTTCTGTAGAAGTTAACAAATCCCAAGAATGATTGAACATCCTTGACATTTTCAGGTTCAGGCCATTTGGAGACTCCCTCTACCTTGACAGGATCCATCTCAATCTTGCCTTGTGAAATGATAAGTCCAAGATATTCAATCTTTTCCTTTTCAAATTCACATTTTTCTGCTTTGAGGTAGAGTTTGTTCTCTTCTAGGATTTTCAGAACCTTCTTGACTACTTCCCTATGATGTTCAAGAGTCTCAGTGAAAACCAATATGTCATCCATGTAGACAATGACAACATTGCCATCAATGAGCTCTATGAAGATATCATTCATCATAGTTTGGAAAGTGGCAGGACTATTAGTTAAGCCAAAGAACATGACCAGTGGTTCAAACAGCCCTCTATTGGTTCTGAAGGCTGCTTTCCATTCATCTCCTTCCTTAACTCTGACATTGTTAAATCCCCATCTGACATCCAGCTTGGTGAAGTATTTAGCTTTACTGAGTTTAGTGATTATGTCAGAGATGAGAGGCAAAGGGTAGGAGTTTTTGATGGTCATTTCATTAAGCTTTCTGTAGTCCTGAACTAGTCTAAGAGAGCCATCCTTCTTCTTGACAAAAAAGACAGGGGATGCCATAGGTGACTTAGAAGGTCTGATTCTGCCAGATTTCAGATTTTCCTCTAAAAAAGCATCAAGTTCTTTTTGCTCTTTAGGTGAAAGAGGATAAATCTTGGATCTATATGGCTCTGAACTAGGCTTCACCTCAATAGCATGATCCCAAGGCTTTCTATCTGGTAGCCTATCAAAAGATTCCTTTGAGAATACCCCTTTGAATTGATGATAATGCTTGGGGACAGCTTCTTCAAAGGATTTCTTTGGGGAATCAGCTAGTTGATGAGATTCTTCTGCCAATTTTTGGGACACAGTGGAGGTGGCATTGATGTACTGGTTCTGAGGATGTAGACAAGAGATAAAAATTCTATCCTCAGGCTCAATATCTGAGTCAGGTGACTGATCTACAAGATCTACACCTTCATCATCAAATTGAGGAAGCTGCCTTCTTTGCACTGCAGCTATTTTTTGCCTCTTCCTCCTGGCTCTAACAACTTCCATGTGACAATCAGGTGGACATCTGAGAAATTGAACATCCCCTTTCTGCCAGTCAACATTAGGATTGTGTAGATAAAGCCAGGTGTGTCCAATAATAGCAGTTTTATCTCCTAAGTCACATATAGCAAAGGTAGCCTTTTCTGTATGGTTTTTGTAGATCATAATCAAATCAACTTCTTCATGAATAGAGCCACTCTTGTTGAGGGTTCCATCTACATTGTAGACAGGAATGGCTCTAGGAAGTTTTCTTGTGTTTAGATTATGATATTTCACAAAACCAGTATCCAGAAAAAGACCAGTGGCACCAGAGTCAAGCAAAGCATTTACAGAAAGCCTTTTTCCTGTATCCATTGTCTTTAGTGTAACTGACAGATAGGTAGAGGTCTTAGGCTTGTGGTTCAGAATGTAGATTCTTTCAGGAGGAGAGGAAGAAGGTGAATCAGAGGGCATGATTTCTGTATCAGAATTTGAAGAGGAGGGATTGGTTTTATCACTTTCATCTTATAATACATTAAATCTATTCCATTGGGACATGTCTTTCACCAATGGAGCCTTTAAAAACTCTTCTGATTTATCCTTGGTTCCTTGTTCTTTCTTGATCAGTTTCCCATAAAAGTCTTTCAGCTCCTCATGGTTCATGGCATTGATGTTCACTGTAGATCTACAGTACTCTGCCTTGTGACCAGGTTTTCTGCATTTAAAGCAAATAAAGGGCCTGACTGACTTCCATCCTGAATCTACTTCCATAGGGACCACATCTGATTGCTTTGCCTGAGACACTTGACTCCTATGATTACCAGCAAAGGAAGATGAGCTGGGGGCAGCAGGCTTGAACTGAGGCTTGTTTGAAGAAGGAGCCTTGGAAAGTGGACAAGAAGAAGAGGAAGTAGATTTGTTGAATGCTTCCATCTGTCTCCATTGCCTGTCAAGCTTGGTAGCCCAGGAAATCCAGCCATTCAGAGTTTTGGGCATCTCAGGTACACTGTAGACCTTTTCCCTGAGAGATCTGTTAAGCCCAGTCTGAAACTTCTCAACCAATGCAGCAACATTGTACCCAGTATCAGCAACCAATTCCCTGAAGCTAGCCACATACTCATCAGCAGTTTGGCTTCCCTGCTTGAGGAGATTCACTTTGTGTCTGGCAGTGCTAGCAGGGTCTGGGTCTGCAAAGACTTCCCTGAATTCATGGACAAAATCATCCCAAAGGCCATCCTTAGGATAATCTTCATCTAAAATCTTGGTCTTCTCAAGTGCCCACTTCCCAGCAGTGCCTCCTTTCATGAAGGAGAGAGCACAAACAACTTTTTGAAAGTCATCTGTGATATTCTTTCCCCAGAAGTATAACTTGAGTTGACTGAGGAAGGCTTCTGCTTTCTGCATGGAACCATCAAAGGTTTCAGGAGGAGAGATTTTAGCAGAAGAGGAAGTGACAGCATGAGATGAAAGAACAGAGTAAACCTCTCTAGCAGCAGAGAAGAAAGGTGACTGAGTGGTGGGTGTTGTGATAGACTGTTGTTGCTGCTGTTTCAAGAGATTTAACTCCTGGGTAAGGAGAGTGATCTGGTGCAGGAGTTGCTCCACAGTGGCAGAAGGAGTGGTGATAGGTTGTGGTGTGGTGTCCATAGTAGAGGCTCTCTGATGTGTGTGTGGGAGAAGCTATCTACAAAAAGTGCCCTTGAGACTATACTAGGTAACTAAAAAAAACTATATACTGGATACCCAGTTGTCATCCCAAGCACAGTGGGTCTAAACCTAGGATCACAGGGCTGACTACCTGGTATTTTCCTAGACCACCAAAGACAGAAACAGTTGGCCTGAATCTGCCCCAACAGTTGGTATCCCTATCTACAAGTTCACACACAACACACAGCAGAGAGTGAGGAATCCAGTAGAAAGAGGGGTGTCTTGAGGAGATGTTGAAATTGGAGAGGGAGAAATGATTTAGAAGATTGGGAGGATATTGGAGGTTGAAGGGTTGGTGATGATGATAAAAATGATATAGGTGGTGAGAGGATGTGAGGGGAAATGGTAGAAAGAGGGATGAATGGATTGTTGTAGATAAATGTAGGTTGGTGTAGGTAAGGGTGAGATAGTAATTGGTGGAGTTGTCTGGGATAGCTTCAATCTTCTGTCAGGGCAACACTAAGATCAGTGTGACAAGGCCACCAACAAAGACAAAGCAAGAGAGAGAGAGAGAGAGAGAGAGAGATGAAGAGAGAGAGAGAGAGACACTCAATGGTTCTAAGAGATCACACCAATGATAGTGGATATCCTAAGAGATTGAAGCTGGGGCTACAGCTACATACATGTCTAGTATATATACCCTACAGCTATTCTAGAATATTCCTCTATGATATCATAGAAGGGAATGATGAGTAAGGCAATGACATCATAAAGAAAGTAAAAGAATGATGTGGAATGATGTAGAATGAATGAGGCTGTGCTCATGGGAAATCAAAGTGATAAGTATCTAATCAAATGATAATCAAGAGATAATCAAAGATATGAAACAGATAAGATATCTACACATCTACAAAAGGGAAAAATGCGAAATAAATATAGAAAAATAAGGGAAAATAGGGGAAACCCTGACAGTGTGAAGCCTATTGCCTCATCCTCATCGTGGTCGTGTGCGTACGCTGCCGTCGTCACCGCTGTGCCTACGTTGCTGTTGTGGTCGTTGTGTGCCTACGCTGCCGTTGTCGTCGTGTCTGTTGTGTTGTCAAGCAACCACTCACGTCCCTATCCAGGGGAGGCAGTGGTTTCTGGCGTCGTCGTCGTCGTCGTAGGTGCGTAGTACAGCCCACATCCCTGTGGAGAAAGGAGGGGCTGGCAGGGATGTGTTGGAGGTAGCGATGATGGTGGTGATGAGGGACAAGAAGGAAGAAATCAACCAATGTGCGGTTGATTTCTTCCAAATCCGGCAATTCCCACGCCGGTCCGGTTGGTATCCGGTCCGTGCTCATCGTCGAATAACCGGTGTTCCCACTGCCAGAATTGTTAGATATTTTTATAGAAAACATAGATCTACGTCACTCATTAAATTCGGGCATCAAAACAGAGGTAGT
>CAXHKQ010000015.1:22500-63439 GCA_964017145.1 Agrocybe praecox
AGCTATCAGATGTGGTCCCTATGGAAGTAGATTCAGGATGGAAGTCAGTCAGGCCCTTTATCTGCTTTAAATGCAGAAAACCTGGTCACAAGGCAGAGCACTGTAGATCTACAGTGAACATCAATGCCATGAACCATGAAGAGCTGAAGAACTTTTATGGGAAACTGATCAAGGAAGAACAAGGAACCAAGAATGAATCAGAAGGGTTTTTAAAGGCTCCATTGGTGAAGGACATGTCCCAATGGAATAGATTTAATGTATTAGAAAATGAAAGTGATAAAACCAATCCTTCTTCTTCAAATTCTGATACAGAAATCATGCCCTCTGATTCACCTTCTTCCTCTCCCCCTGAAAGAATCTACATTCTGAACCACAAGCCTAAGACCTCTACCCATCTGTCAGTTACACTAAAGACAATGGATACAGGAAAAAGGCTTTCTGTGAATGCTTTGCTTGACTCTGGTGCCACTGGTCTTTTTCTGGATACTGGTTTTGTGAAATATCATAATCTAAACACAAGAAAACTTCCTAGAGCCATTCCTGTCTACAATGTAGATGGAACCCTCAACAAGAGTGGCTCTATTCATGAAGAAGTTGATTTGATTATGATCTACAAAAACCATACAGAAAAGGCTACCTTTGCTATATGTGACTTAGGAGATAAAACTGCTATTATTGGACACACCTGGCTTTATCTACACAATCCTAATGTTGACTGGCAGAAAGGGGATGTTCAATTTCTCAGATGTCCACCTGATTGTCATATGGAAGTTGTTAGAGCCAGGAGGAAGAGGCAGAGAATAGCTGCAGTACAAAGAAGGCAGCTTCCTCAATTTGATGATGAAGGTGTAGATCTTGTAGATCAGTCACCTGATTCTGAAATTGAGCCTGAGGATAGAATTTTTATCTCTTGTCTAGATCCTCAGAACCAGTACATAAATGCCACCTCCTCTGTGTCTCAAAAATTAGCAGAAGAATCTCATCAACTAGCTGATTCCCCAAAGAAAACTTTTGAAGAAGCTGTCCCCAAGCATTATCACCAATTCAAAGGGGTATTCTCAAAGGAATCTTTTGATAGGCTACCAGATAGAAAGCCTTGGGATCATGCTATTGAGGTGAAGCCTAGTTCAGAGCCATATAGATCCAAGATTTATCCTCTTTCACCTAAAGAGCAAAAGGAGCTTGATGCCTTTCTAGAGGAAAATCTGAAATCTGGCAGAATTAGACCTTCCAAGTCACCTATGGCATCCCCTGTCTTTTTTGTCAAGAAGAAGGATGGCTCTCTTAGACTAGTTCAGGACTACAGAAAGCTCAATGAAATGACCATCAAAAACTCCTACCCTTTGCCTCTCATCTCTGATATAATCACTAAACTCAGCAAGGCCAAGTATTTTACCAAGCTGGATGTCAGATGGGGGTTCAACAATGTCAGAATTAAGGAAGGAGATGAATGGAAGGCAGCTTTCAGAACTAATAGAGGGCTGTTTGAACCATTGGTCATGTTCTTTGGCTTAACCAATATTCCTGCTACTTTCCAGACCATGATGAATGACATCTTTATAGAGCTCATTGATGACAATGTGGTCATTGTCTATATGGATGACATATTGGTCTTCACTGAGACTCTGGAACATCATAGGGAGGTAGTCAAGAAGGTCTTGCAAATCCTTGAACAGAATAAACTCTACCTGAAAGCAGAAAAATGTGAATTTGAAAAGGAAAAGATTGAATATCTTGGACTTATCATTTCACAAGGCAAGATTGAAATGGATCCTGTCAAGGTAGAGGGTGTTTCTAAATGGCCTGAACCTGAAAATGTCAAGGATGTTCAATCATTCTTGGGATTTGTTAACTTCTATAGAAGGTTCATTGAGGATTTTGCAGACATTGCCAAGCCACTTCATGAATTGACAAAGAAGGGAACAGTTTGGAGATGGGGACTTAGACACCAGGAAGCTTTTGACCAGTTGAAACTTAAGGTCACATCCTCTCCTGTTTTGATTTTCCCTGATGATAATAAGCCCTATAAAGTTGAAGCAGATAGCTCAGATTATGCTACTGGCCAGGCCGTGGCCTCAGTATATATAATTTACATCCATATCTGGCAACAATGATTTGTGTTTTGCATACAGAATTATGTTGTTTTATTATTTCTTCGTGATTTTGATTGTATACTGCCGGAAATATATGACATAAGCAATCCATTCTGGGTTGTCTATCATGATGGACAGATTACATAAGCTTCGCCGCGCTCTGCTTTTGCTTTTTTATGTGCTAAGGCTTGTGTAAACCTTTGGGGATCACTTTTATGTATACAATGTATTATTTATTAACAGTTTACAGGCATGAAGTCACAAAAAAAAGACTACACAGTTAAAATTCTGTTTATGGTAAGAAGCCACGGCCCAGGCCAAAGCCGAGCCTGAGCTGGCCCTACAAAAAGCTCAGAGCCCGGGTATAGATATTCACAAGCCTGAGCCGCTCAAAGCCGAGCTTAAGCCGGGGCTTTCAGGCCGAGCCGAGCCTGTACAGCACTACTTATATTCGCTTTGTAACATCTCAACCGCTTCGGAAACGTATTCACCTCTGCTGGGACGCAGCCCGAACCTTGTCTCGCAACCTCAGAGCACCTCACAACGATTACTGAGTGTCTCTTTTGTTTTGTTTTTGTTTAGCTCACGCTTCGAACCCCTCTCTTATTTCTGCACTCAGTTCATCGTTCGCACATCAGTGGTCCAGCGAATCTTTGGTGTATACAAGAGAGAGTTTGGAGTGTTCAAAACAGTGCCTGAATATCTTATGTGCAATTCATAACTTCATTGGTGTCCATGATCCCAACTCACAAAGAAACCTTCTTGAGGAAGGCATAGATTTTACTATTGACATGCTTTTCCTTTTCTCTAATGTCAGTATATATGTCAGCAATATTAATATGGTCAGTAAAAAGGTCCATAATTGCAGTCTCCTTATTTGACGAATAAGCATCATCTTCAACCAAAACCCCGAATGCTTTTTGTCTACAAATAGGAGTTGAAAGAGCAGTCACAGCCGTAAGTGCAGATGCAACTGCACTCATGGTCTGACCTACGTTGGTGATGGAATCTGCTTGAGTTGTGTGTCGTCGTCCGTTTTGGTGCTGTTTTGTAGACACCACAGGTGACTCTGTAGGTGCATGCACATGTTTGCTAGGAGGGCAGGAGTAGCCTGATTACATGATTATTTAGCACATTGTTTCAAAGTGAATTGAGAATGACTCACTGGTATAGCTGTATCATCATCCATCATGGTTTTCAATGATCCAGAGATTCCCAAGGATGTTCGAGTCAGTCAAGATCCCATTGTGCCATCATGAGGGTCATCCAATGGATCAATTCCACTATCACTGGATGCCCGGTCATCATGGTCAGCCGTTTGCGCTGGAGACCATCCGGCGTAGAAGGCAGATTCCCTGCTATGCCATTGACCAAGAAAAGCATGTCATTGCAAAGGGGGAGGGAGGGAGTATTTCTTCACTTCTTGGCCCCAGGATGTGCCTTTGACGAGGATAGTTAGCAGGTGGAGCTCTCAAAAATAAAGAACTGAGGACATACCTTTATGCAGGGTTGCCATACCCTTTCAGTTGCCATAGCCATCTTCAACTCATCATCCCACCCAAATCCAGAGGCACTCTGATGTGCATTGACCTCAAGAAACTGTTTTTCAGCTGGATATCAATCAGTGGGGATCCAAAAACTGAAATAACAAAGAAATTGATTTACATTTGACCAGTGATCAGCACATTTGGTGGCTTTTTTGGTGTACCTCCAGTTGAGAATTCAAAATGCCACAAACATCACAATGGCTGTACACAATGTTGAGGGAAATGGAATAGCAGCCATGTCACTTTTTTGTCACCATTAGGCTGAAGCCAGGTGTCAACCAAACACCTTTCAAGCTCTGCTTCAGTCTCAGAGCCTGAAGATCGGTTGCGAGGACTTGTCAGCTTCAATTTTGGCTGACATGCTTTGTTGGAGCTGAGATCCAGACAGGCCCTAACCTGGTGCCAGTGACCCTGAAAAAAAAAAAAAAAAAAAAAAAAAAAAAAAACGGTATGGGGCTGGGTGGGGTGCCTGAGGTGGGAGATGGTATTTGGTTATGCATATGAAGTAGAAAGTAAAATAATGAATAATAAAGACGTCCCGTTTTACGGGCGTTATATTGATGATTGTCTGGCAATTGTATACGCTGACACGATTGAACGCGCCGTTCAAATCGTCTCTTGCGTCCAGATACACACCTGTGTAATAGAATGGGATGCGTCGCCTACACATGCTCCGTTTTTGGACATGTTCCTCTATGTTGAAGATAATAGAAAATTAGAACATAGACCATACCGCAAGCTTCGCAACCACCAAGAAAGAGTTCCTTTCGCAAGCCACCATCCCTACGACGTCAAACGTGGTACGTTCTGGGGTGAGATGGCTCGTTTAGCCGTGCTAAGTAGTAAATTTAGCGACTACCGAGATGCCTTACATTCCTTAGCAGGTCTGTACATCGCACGCGGCTATCCGCAGGATATGATATATGGCTGGCTTAAGTCTGACATTTCAAAACGATGGGATAATCGCTTAAGCGTTAACTCTCAACATCGCGATAACGACGCGGGCGTTTTGGTACTTAAAGGCAGCTTTAATACAGCATGGAACTATTTCAACGCAAAAGGATATATTAATACTATCTTCAATTATTGGCGCGAATACCTCAATAGAGGTCAGCGTGATGGCGCGTTAACCCTGGAAACAGGTCACTACCGCTACGAGAATCATATCGATCATTGGCCTAAACAGTACACTGACATGTATTCGGAGGTTAATACTTCCCTATATGTGCGGCCAGGCTGGCAGACCCTTGTACCGGATGTTACTAAAACCGATATATTGAATCGTCGACTGATCGTATCGCGAAAGCGTACACGAAATCTGTTCGACTTAACTAGTTCTTGGAAACAAGAAGTATTAAATGTTTACGAGAGGGAATTGGCGGATCATCCACCAATTGCCGTCCTTCCGTTCGGCTTCGCAGAAGCCCCAAACGAACCCGGCCGGGTTCGCGACGAACCTGCAGAAGCTGGCGATCTGGAATGGCGCCCAAGACTGGAAGATACCCTCTTCGCCAACCTAGGTGGCGGATATGGCAGATAATAAAAACTGTGCTACTAGATACGACTGATTCCCCGATCCCGTAAGAACTCGGAAGGCGTCGGCGGTGGTCGAATGTGTGGTATAATAAAACTGTAGAACGACTTCAGATTGATTCGGATCGATCTCGAGTACGCGCGACGTGTCTAAATTGCTCGGCATTAAAACCTTGTGATATTCACCCATTGCATAGACTATGTAGCTGCTTGGTAGCCGATTTAATTGGCCAAAGACAACCAACGGCATAGACTAGTAGCGCTTGTGCCCAAGCAAACCACTCAAAGGCCATGCCCTGTCGGGGAAGGATTACGGTTAATCGCGAGATAATGCGAGACGTTACCTGACTTGTGCAGAACCCGCGGCAGATAGCAGGTATAAGCTTGGCTGGTTATTGACCGGCCGAGGTGGTCCCTTCGCCCAAGCCTTGAACGAACGTTAGCCCTTACTTCGGTTCGGGTAGTTAGTTGCTTTTAGCCGCAACAAACACTTGATTGATGCACGCATCTCGTCGTCGAGTCTAACACATCCTAGTAACGCCCTTTGCGTTTAACAAATAAAACCCTAAGTTATTTAATTATATAACAAAAGGACTTTCGTAATTGACTGGTTATCTTTATTGATTATAGCCTTAGCAAACCCAGTCTGAACATAACAAGTTCGCTTTAGAGAAATCTAATCTATTGGAAAAACGCTTTCCTAACTCTAACTCTAACGTAAGTCGATTCCTTAATCGGAAATACAGTAGCTAACTACTTAACGAATGATTCGGCAGCCTAACCTCTAACCCGAACCTAACCTAAGCATAGGTATAAAAATATCGCTGAGCTGCGATATACTGCGGATTACATAAGCGCGTAACAAGCGCCCATCATCACGTGACCCCTTACCTTCCGCATTAGGCCACTACGTTAAGTATTTATATCCATCGATCTACTTTGGTCGTTGTCGCTGGAAGTGACAGCTTACTGATACTGCGGCGTTTCGCTGATTGATATCGTGCTTCTGGCCGATTATTGGTCAGCGATCCCGCGGGATGTAAGACTTCACAGCTACTAATTGTTATAGAACATCGTAATCAGACTTACCAATGAGATCGGTAAGCGCGATGGTTAACAGATCTAACCGATCTAGCTATCGAGAAAAATAGGACCTGAAGAGCTATAAAAGCGAAAAGGTCGTGCAGTAGAATTCCCTACTACACCTTTGTCCTTTCTCACTCAGCACCTTCGTTCGGCCTACGGCCTCACTTCGGCGCTTCGTTCGAACAACCCTAACCCTAAACCCTAAGAGAAGACGTACCGAGAGATCAATCGATTGGTTTCGTATACAGTGAATGTGGACCCAGAAAACAGAAGGATAAAGGATGAATACATGATATAATAACAGCAGCACAGAGGATAAACACAAATCCACGGCAGAATATGCCTGGTGGATAATGGCCATCGCGCAGATGACCGTAGCCTCGGAACCGGACTTAGTGGCTGTGTTGACACTTAATGAACTGGTACCTGATCAGATAAGCCTGCAGGCGGAGTTAAAAGTGCAGAGATAAGAGGACAAAGGGGCCAGATAAGATAAGATAGGGATTATATACCATATATGGAATATAATCTTTTCCGTGAGAATGGCCTGGAGGCAAATTGAAAGGAGCATGGCCCGTGCGCGCAAAGCAGCAACGGGTCAAAGCACAGTGAGCAAGGGACCCCCTGATGATGCCCCGCGGATGACGGAAGGTGCAGACACCGATTTCCATATAAGGAACGGCGGTCTGATGGCGGTCCATATACACGGGAAAGGGCATACGGCAATTTCTATATAGGGAATGGCGGTCTGATGGCGGTCCATTAAGGCGGGAAAGCGGGGATGGCCATTTCCGGCTGACTGATGGCTGACTGATGGCGGTCCATAGCCGCGGGAAAGAGAGGGACGGATATTTCCGGCGGTCTGATGGCTGGCTGGCGAGGCGGTCTGGCGGGGAAAACGTGGACAGGCAACAGTAAAGAGGCGGGGAACAGGGGTTAGACAGCCAAATCTCATGACGTCATCGAAGTCGCGTGAGGGGCAGACAGCGAAGACAGCCAAATTAAATGACATGCTGCTGACCGAAACGGGATAGACCGCCATCAGCGCTGATCTATTTTTAGTTTGGCGGTCTCGCTGCTGTCCAGCTGCTGTCCATTGCTGTCCACAACTAGTATTTGACATATCCCGCCATCCCCTGGACGGAATTTAATGATTTTACCAACCTAGGGGGGGTATTTGAGGTCAAGGAATCCGAATATAAAGTCAGAATTTCAAAATATCTACTAGATACATGGGATTAACGAAGCTACAAGAATCCAGCAGAATGAGGTTAGGAGCAATTAGAGACCTTAACGCTCTCTATATTCAGCGCGGTTATCCCGAAAAACTTGTCGCCGCTTGGTGTAAGAAGAACGTACAAGAACGCTGGGAAAAGCGTTTTGCACAACGCATTCGTGAGCATGACGAAGACGTTCTTGTACTTAAATCTCGCTTCGATGATGTATGGAACTGGTTCTCAGCTGCTGAACTTGGAAAAACCGTTACCGAGTATTGGGCGGAGTGGTACACTCGCGCTGAAGAGGGCCGTTATGGAATTAACGCTGCCCGTCCTTTCCCTTACGAAAGCTTGGACGATGAACATGACATAACCGACGTGAAAGCGGACCTGTACGCAGTTGTTCGTGGAAACGACGGTGAAGAAATGTTTGTCCCTGATCTACGTAAAATCGGACTACTCGGAAGTTGATGGATAGTCAGTCGGAAACGCAACACTAATCTATTCGACCTTGCAAATAATTGGAAGAAAACTGTATTTCGTAAACTGGATGAAGCCATCGCCCAAGAAGGTGGTGTCGTTCCAAAGTTTCAAAACGATGCTTTAGATAACTTACTTGATGCTGACAGAGCCACAGCACAAGTCTTCGACAATCAATCAGACGAAGAAATTATACTACATCATCGCAGTTCGTCTGACGACGAGGAACATCCAGAATTCGGCAGAACCGGAAAATCTCATAATCGGTGAATTAAGCAATACATACTACTTACGGTAGTGCAATCTAACCCAAACCCTAACCGTAAGTGCTTAACGAGTTACATAGTCACGATATCGACTAACAAACTCCATATTGATCTATAATAGCTAACCTCTAACCCAAACCTTAACCGAAAGGAGTAACATACTCCGTCGCCTGGTGTATTTGATGCCAACGTGTGACCGGGCCGCTAGTAATAAACCGTTGGACTGGAATTAACTCCGGACCGGCTTAGTAATAAACGCTGGTTTTAACTGGAAGTGCAAGTAGCACACCGGGACTTAGGAAATTGGTAAGCAGCTATTTTTATCTGATGACTAATCAAGTTTTCTGTCAGATCGTCGACATATCGAATACGGAGCGATCAGATCGACACAGATATATTCAATATGACTCGTTATTGGTAATCGATACCACGACGATGACTAACAGGCTAGATCGGCCTTAGTAAGATGCCCGAAGACCCGCGCATATGATTACAAAGTCATCGCTTAGATTACTAACGATAACCGATCAGATTTACTAAGCGAATCACGACTCTTACTCAGATCGCTTAGATAAGGTAACAATATCTTGAAAGTAATAGCTGCTGATGAGCCTATAAAGGCGAAATAGCTGGCTTGGAGAAAACTCCCAAGCTATTCAGCTACTTTCACCCATCACCCTCACCCTGCAACCCTATCGCTCAGCACCTTCGGCGCTTCGCTCCCCTAACCCTAACCCCTAACCCTGAGATCGGTAAGCGCGATGGTTAACAGATCTAACCGATCTAGCTATAGAGAAATATAGGACCTGAAGAGCTATAAAAGCGAAAAGGTCGTGCAGTAGAATTCCCTACTACACCTTCGTCCTTTCTCACTCAGCACCTTCGTTCGGCCTACGGCCTCACTTCGGCGCTTCGTTCGAACAAACCTAACCAGATAAAATTTTAAATCATTTATCGGAAGACTTAGACGCCCGACGCACCTCAATACTTTCTTGATCTGACACATTGGGGTTGGCTGCAAAAGGACCAAGACCAAAATAGGGGGGATAATCGAGCCGAGAATGCGAGTGAGGTTCAGACGGACCCGATACTGGAAGAGGAGCTGGCAGGATGACATTTGAGATATTGGAGGAGAGAGGAAGCATGCCAAGAGTAGAGGAACACATCAAGGGTGGTGTCGAAGAGGTAGTATTGACGCTGCTGGCATTGTTTTCGTCAGTTCGAGGTCGTCGTCGTGCATTGAATAATCCTTCGAACCGTGGTCTTCGCGTTTCTCGGGGTGAGAGTTGAAGTGCGCGTCAATGAAATCTTGGATCTTTTTCTTCGTGAGTTTCTCTTTTCCAGAGTGCGTAACCTGCCTGATTCCTAACGCATGGGCAATGTCGACGAGATCTGGCTTCAATGTTTCAACTTTGAGCCCAACGCGCCTAGGAAAACATGATTTGGATCCCAAGTAAGTCGAAGGCGCTGTCGCTCTGCTTCCTCTGTGTCTCGCTGGTCCTGGACTGCTTGTTTTTTTCTGTCGCTCCGCCTCCCGCGCTGCCTCCTTTTCCGCTGCAGTGTTCCTTCCATATAACAAAGTCAACGTTCGTGCCTCAACATTTAACTTGGGTCGCTTTCGAGACTTGTTGTCATGGGTATTCTGTTTCCGCTTAAGGTCCTTGATATCGTCATGGGCCATGGAAAGGTGAACTTGCATCGTAACTGCCTCAGCCTCAAGCTGTTCAACACGGGCTTCCAGCCTTTCCAATCGAGTTTGGGTATGTCGAGTAGGGTGGTTCAAGCAACGGGGCCGTGAGGTAGGATGTGGTATGGCTGATTGTTCTGGGATAGGCGATGGATGGATAGAAGTAGGCGATGGAGGAATGTGAGGAGGCGACGATGACCGGGATGAATTTGTGAGGAAGCCAAATGGGTCATGAGGCGCCGGAGGTAGTGAGATTTGACCCATTCCGGAGCTGGTGGGCTCAGAACCGTGGGCTGCTTCATCTTCAGCTTCATCGTTGTCATTGGCGGCAGTGTTGGCATCGTTATCGCCATTCCTGCTGTCGCAAGGCATAGGATTAGGCAGGGATTCATCCTGAGTCACTGTCCTCATTCCGTGGAGCCACCAACTCGTCGTCTTCATCGTCAGTAACATAAAAGACATCCTCAGTTGGTGCTGGATAGCTGGGAGGAATGTGACGGCCAGATGTAGAGGTTGAGATACTCGGGGCAAAGTCCTCTTCAGTAAAAACTGATGGATTGACTGGGTAGCAGCCGCTTTTCTTGAATGCCGCTTTTATTGTTGTCGGTTTGAAGGTCGCAGACCGCACGGCCATGTATTCCTTGACAAAGTCTTCTCGTGGCATTTCCGAGCCCGTGTCATCGGTGATTTCATCGCAGCGGTCAGCCCACGCTCTTGAAAATGGTCCAAAGACACCAATAGCAAGAGCCTGAAGCATGTGTGTTGTGTGCGGGGGCAGACAAAAAAGGATGATGCCGTGTGAGATGGCCAAGTCGATGATTTTGAGAGTGTCGTGTGATCCATGACCGTCGTAAACAAGTAAAATTGGCGTTTTCGAGGAATTTCGAGCGGTTGTGGATGGCATGTATCTGAGTAAAAATGGATCCAGTCAACAAGGACACGCTCTGCTTCTGGGGCAAGGAGCTGCTGAGATGCATGGGCGTGTCTATAAGAACGAGTGATTCCAAGGAAACGGTTACGGAGTGTATGATAAGGAATGACAACACCATGATGCTGGAGAATGTCTGCGCAGACAGTAGTATAGTTCGGCTTCTCCATGAACTTGAGGAGCTGAACACCCTCGACAAGATGTTTTTCGACCTTCTTGTCATTGGCCCGAATAACTTTCTTGGGGGACATACCATGTCCGCGCAGACGGTCGTGTATGGGTCGTTGATCAACAAAACGCATTAGCCGAATTATATGAACGCGTCGCGCAATTGAAGCGGAGTTTGAAGTGTCTGAGTGTGATCCTTCGAATTGTCACAATTTACACTGCTTCCTCTATAGAATATTGCAGGATGCTGATAAAAGGCTGGAATTTTGCATAGTAGATCTTTTAAGTATATTACACGAGCTGTCGTATTTTGAGGCAAATTGACGTGCTTGACGAGATGAGAGTTTAACATCAAATTCAAATATGTCGACTTGTAGCTAAAGATAATGAAATTTGAATATAATCCCACCTACCTGTTCTTCCAAATTTCTGACATTTATCAATGCGAGATATGTCAGTTGAGGACTACAAAAAGATTTGGGTCGTTTGTAGCGAATCTGGGTCCAGAAACTGGATTTTTGAATCTCCCTGTCCGTTTGAATCCCATTGTCAATGATAGTATCATTAGGTACACTCCGGTTCTATGCTGAATTAAGCGCATGTGGCATTTACATCGTGAGGAAGACTTCGTGGAATACTGTAGTTTATGGGTACATAACTGTTAACAACTGTAATTTTAGAATTTATATCCTGTAATAATACCCGAACATCCGACCTCTGGACATGAGATCCCCGTGAACTCGCAATCAAAGAACAACGCAATTGAATCTAAGATCTGACGGCACATGCTCGAACAAGTCGTTATTTCATTAACTTCAAGAAACCTCGGCGGCTCGCTAGCGCGGAAACCAATTTCGCGTTTTGGAATCGATAACTATATACAACTTTGTACATTTTCCGTAACTTTTCAGAGCCCGGAGAGTATTGGCTTGCTGTGTTAACAGTAAGGTTCCTGTCCCCGACAATTCACACGTATAAGGAAATAAAATGTTGCTATCACGTAAGCATACCTATTCAGGCGTCCCATCCAATGAACAAGCGAGCTCTGCTCCCCAAATTCATACCACAAATCCTCTGGGGAAAACCCGTTTTGTCTCACGCGCCGGTCAGAATAGTACTCACGTATTCGGCTAAATAAGTGTTAGAAGCTGAGCTAGCTCGACTTGAATGTATGAACACGTACATGTCTGCTCATTCAGTTGCGTATGTAACTTGTTGGTTATGGGTCAAGCGGAGCTGGCGGAGACGAGACCTCGTTCGACCCATTTACAACGCATTTTGCGTTATACATCCGTCGAATGACTTATAACGATGCCGAGAAACTACGTCCAACGTCACCATACTACGTTCTAAATATATATGACATAGTCCTGTGACCGGGTAATAAGGCTGTTTTTTTGTCAGGTTAAGACGAGTCCTTGTTTAGGTCTCGTAACTAGTTATTACATACACGGTGGACATTTAACTGTCCAGTCACGCCGCCCGTGATAGTAACTAGAGATCAGTAAATTAAAATAGCGAACAGAAATCGAGACGCGTTGGCTCTTTTTCCTACGGCCCTGGACACGACGCGTGTGTACCCCTGCTTTTGATGGCTGCCTCTTTCCTCCTCCTCATCGTCCGTCTGGCCGTATCCCTTTCCGTTCCTTCTTCCCTTCTCATTTCTCACTTATGCGAACGAACAACATGTCCAGCGTGAAGGACCTCCTCACAAAAGCCGACGCAGCTCGCACCTCCAACCCCAAGCAGGCCGAACTAACCCATAAGCAGATATTGTCCGCCAGGAGTTCATCGACTGCGTATTCCAGGGAACCAGCACGGGAAGAAGAGCAGGTACAGGGGCTGCGAGACCAGGAAGTGGCTTTGGTTAAATTGGGGAGCTGTACCGGGACCATAGGTGCGTACACATATGACATGTAACCCAATGACCAAACGAAGTATGTTTATTAACTTCACAATTACATAGGAATGCGCAATGTCTCTCGAACATCATCACACAATTGAGAGCTTTCATGTTCTCAGCTGCAAATGCCAAAGCCAAAACCGCCAAACTCAGTACGTACTTATCGTGATTTTATATTGAAGTCATTTATCTCAATCTCACATTTACCTTCTTTTGTACCACTAGTCCGAAGTCTTCTGGACTACTTCAACTTGAACGCCATTCCCTAAACAGTCACGAAACTCGTCTCGTCGGCCTGTTAGTATTTTTGTTTTCTCTCTTGTTTTAAGTGCTGTTCTGAGTCAACTAATTTATTATCTTTGACTATAAACAGGCAACTCGAGTTGAGACGATACGCACCAGCCCTCGCGCTCGTCGACAGCCTCCTCACCGAACTGAAGCGTCCAGACGACAAGATGATTCTGACAGGGTTACTGCGGGATTGGGAACATGTCCAAGGCCAAGGTTAGTCCTTTTCTCACCCTTAATATTTCCCCCCCATCCTCGAACTCCGGCTTACACCATTTCTCACAGGCCGCTCTCACATCATCACGAACAGCCGCCAACTCTCCGCCCTCCCTGCAAGCTTCCTTGGATCTTCAGTTCAGTATCTTACACGCCGAAGAGGAGGACTACACGACCACCTACTCCTACTTTTTCAAAGCATTCGAGAATCTCAGTTCGCAGGACGACGAGTCCACTTGGAGGCCTTAAAGTACATGCTTCCGTGTAAAGTCATGTCGACAGTTGAACTTCGTGCGTTCTCTCTCTTTTCTTAGCACATAATATTTTTGTTGAATTTCCTTGTTACTCCATTTCTACTACAGCCCGAAAATGTCAACTCGCTGTTGACTATTAAGCTGTCATTGAAACACGCCAAATTGAGCGAGGTCGAAAGTTTGCGCGCTATCGTCCGTGCGCACCAGAGTCGTAAACTCGCGGATTTCGAGAGCATTGAGGGATTATGAAGAAGGTTCGTGTTCGTGTTTTCTTCGTGTCCTCCTAGCCTCAAATAATAATAAAAATAATAAAACCGATTTCAATTCCATGCAGAAGTCTCCTCCACCTCGAAAAGAACTTCCTGCGCATCGTCCAGCCTTTCGGCTGTTGAAGCCAAGTATGTGCTTCTTTCTTTTTGTCTTTTTTTTCAACCTTGAGTAGCTTGCTGATCATATATCCACCCCTTTTCTAAACACTTTAGGCTCTCGGAAATGATCCTCGACCAAGGACGCGGATGATTGATCGTGTACGAGCCCCAAGACAGAGTTCGGATAGATATTGTACGTGAAAATAGATAAGAGGATCAACCGCCAAGGAGATGAAACGATGGAATTTTACATAAGGAAAAGGGAGATGTATCAAGTGGTCGACATGTGGACTAAATCACGGATTCGATATATCATCTTGGTAATAATTTACATTGCTGAGTCATGCAGAAGAAAAAGAGACCCCATGATGAAAAAAATGAGTCAGTGCGAACGCAGAAGTGGAGGTACAATGACTGGAGCTGAGGAGATGGGGGGAAAGAGCCTGAGGAAGTGTGAAATAGAGAGGCCAAAAGACCAGATAACAATTAGCGGGGAACGCAAATCGAAAAGAAGTGATCGACGGTGAGATCTTGAGACACGACGATCCATGAATTCAAGGGATGGGCGAAGAAAAGAAGTTTTCGGGCACTTGGGAGTCATAAAGCGCATGTCAACGGGAAGGTAGGACCGAAGGGATCGAGTGGAGGCATACACAAGCGACATAGACGATATAAACTAAAAGAGGTAGGTCAGGGGCGTGCCAATATAGAGGAATGACACGGACGAGCGACACCTACACGTCCAGGAGACCAGAGACGGGGTGATAGTGAGATTAGGGTGAAGAAAGCACGAATAGCGAGGGTAGCACACAGTAAAAGAGACTAGACACCCCGATCGCAGAGGGGAATGACGAAGAACGAAAGATGTTCAAGACATCATTGACCAGAGATTCGAGCACACTTAGAGCGCGGTGGACATTTGAACAATTACGGAAGCAAAGAGAACACAAAGAAAAGCAAGGCGGGCACGAAAAAGAGCTATCCAACGCAGAGAGAGAAAAAAAAAACATACAAGACAGAACGGAAATAAATCTAGGACTTGACCAAATAGCGACGAACAGGACCCGTACGACGAACGGACGACTCGGATGCAAGGACAGATGCGAGTGAACTATCCGACTGAAAGACACGGGTTTTGATCCGAACCCTAACCCGAGATATCAGCATAACTTGATCTTTCATTCTTTATGTATCCTCGACTCTTTTCTTCGATTTGAATCCTACGCGTCAAGTTTCTGAACGAGCAAGTTATTACAGAAGAGATACAAAAGCTTTGGAGGACGTACACGAAACGCATAACACAACGAAGAAAATGGAGGGGGCTTGAAAGCGGTACAGAACGATACTGCTATTTCTGGAAGAACTGGGAACGAAAGATAGGGCCCTAAGGCCTAGGGACCGGGATGGGAGAGTTGTTGGGACACATGGAACTTTCGAGCGCCTTGGAAGTCCGTGTCTGGTTCATCTCCATCACTCCCACCAGTCCACTTCGCTTGCAGCAGCAATATTCTTCTTCTTCAAGTCATTCCCACTCACGAGCTGGCGGCGGCGACGACGCAGGAGGACGACACACGTACACCGCCATGCAAATACCCCCGACACAGAGCCCACCCGCGCATCCAAGCTCATACTATAGATGCCAACAGGAATGCGCCACTCTTCGGGCCAGCGGGATCACCAACAGATCCAGTTAGCGACCGCACACCCCAACTCGAACTAGTCCAGCGGGAGCCCGAACGCAGTAGCACTTGCCCAGGTGCGAGAGGGCGAGTTTGAGAAGTTCAAGCTCGGTCTGCAGAGATATCGAGGTTTTGGAGGTGTGTTTTCTTACTCTATCCTTTCCTTTCTTGTATGGGCCATCCTCTTGCGTTCAACGCTATCAACTGCGAATAATTTTAAAAATTCCTTTTGCCCTAACCTCTATTTGCTCGTTTTCTGGCGCCAGTAGTGTAGCTGCGGCCTTTGTTCCCTTGGTGCAATTTTCTTTTCTTTTTCTGTTTACGCACCAACTTGCGTTGTTTCTTTGCAAATTGTTTTACTAACCAATCCTCCTGCTCCATTCGCAGACGCTCAAATAGTCCGACTATACGACGCTATTTAAACCGACTAATACATCGGCATAATTCTCGAATGGGTCTCCAGAGGCAAATCATTCGACCACATCCTCGCGCACCAATACCTGCCCGAAAAAGTTGCAACCAAAGTCTTTTCTCAACTCATCTCGGCTGTCTGGTTCATCCACCAAAAAGAAAATAGAGCCTCGCAATTTGGAGAAGCACGCGATGGAGCAGCATCAAGGGGAAGCGGCAATGCGAACGTTGCGCCGATACCTTTTAGAGCACAGAGCCATCGTCAAGAGGCGAGGAGCGAGAGGTCGGGGTCATCCAATGTTATCCCGGCGATCGTTACCACCGCCATCGCTGGTCAGACCAGCACCACCGCACCCATGCCCATTCGCAACTGTTTGACCCAATCTGAATACCTCTACGAGAGCTCGCCTTCGTTACCCATTACTGGCGTTCCTATCGACCCCTCTGTATCTTTCCTCACTTCTCCACCCTCCATCGTTTCCTAGCCGGCTGGTAACCAACCTCAGCCAGCTGCACTGCAGAACAAGGAAAGCGCTGGCCAGAGGAAATTCGCCAGCCCTGCTGCTTTGGGTCTGAGCGAAGACGATCCATTCGCATCCGGTCTCTGGGCTGCTGCTTCCACCTCCAACGCTTACAAGGCTTCCATTACCCTCTCACAACACGGTCGATTCCCTGGAGATAAAAACCACAAGGAGAACGAAAGCCCATCTGCGTTCAGACATACCATCTAGGTCGAATACAAATCAGAGCCGAAGGAACGAGGAAAGAGACAGCCGAGTGGGGGTAGGCGCAAGGAGTGGAGCACAAACAGAGTTCTACGGATGAGAAGGTCGTGCCTGGTCTGCCTCCTGCAGCAGCAGCTCCATCGACAGCTTATCATGCACCTGCGGTTCCAAGGGCATCACACCAAGCACCAGCGTCTGTCTCGGTTCCTCCTGTCCAAATCTCTGCGGCGACGGCTCCGGCTGTTCCTGACACATCCGTATCTGCAGTTTCCGCAGAAGCAAATTCGAATACTTCCTCAGTTGGTAAAGCTCAAGGAACAGGCCATAAGAAGGGAAAATCCAGCATCGATAGGGTCGGGCTGGACAAGATTTTTGGGGGCAAAGATGCTGGTGCCAACGCGAAGTTGGGCAGTGGAAGTTTGAGCATCAGTGCTACCTCATGTACGGCATCGGGCGGGTCTCAGCGTTATTCGTCTATAGATTACTGCGAACAACGGAGAGAAGAGGGCAGAGACGGGAAAGAAGAGGAAGGAGAATAGGAGAAGGAGGGAAAAGGGTACGAGTGGGAGGAGGAGCACCCTTAGCGGTATGGTTGAGCCTCTCAGCAGGTCCGATAGGAGTCGGTCTTGGGACCAGAAGACGCCAATTAGCTCTGTGTATCTCGAGGGCATCACTCCCGCCGTACCCGTACCAGCTATAGCCAAGAACGCCAACGCGAGTTTACAACCCCCACCAATGCCCACGTCCATGCCATTCCCACCGGGTGCAGCTGCACGTTCGACGTCCATGAACGCAGACCCTCGTTGCTCCTGTTCAGGTGGTGGTTACCACTCCAACTTTGAATGTTTCGCCCCCTGCCCCTTCCACACCTGTTCGCAGCAAGACGGCAGCTGCTGCTGTACCCACTATAGCTACCATACCCGTTGCATCTTCCTTGGTTTCTAGGTGCATGAATAGTGTTACTGTGGGCAGCAGGGACCGCGAACGTCAACGACAGACGTCAAACAGGCTCGGTGCTTCCTATGGGTTTAAGCACACTGGCTCGGGCGCGGTTGGACCAGCATATGGCGATATCGCAGGACGCTGGAGATGAAGTGCGGTTCAGCGTTGAGCTGACGAGGCTGGATAGATCGAATGAAACGTAAAGTTTTTGTATGATACGTTGAGGCAGTGCGTGTTGTTTTTATTTTTATTTTTTTCTCCTTTTTTTCCATCCTTCTTTTTCAATTCGCATTTTCTGCCGGTGTCGACACCAAATTCACGCATCAACATCAACACCTGGTATCTTCTCCATTTCTTTTTCTTGGGTTCCCCTTTTGTCCGCGCCATCGAACATACAAACTGATGTTTTTTTTTCGTCCACAGGCGTGTGGACATTCGGCTGCTCGTGCCTAGATGGCTAACGAATAGGATATATATATCCTTACCAAGAACCCAGCATCGCCAATAATGCAAGTCGAAGGGCAAGGAAAGTCTCGCTCCTTGCCCCGTTACGCATAGCATGGAGGACTCGGATGTTGCCAAGGATATAACGCGGACGAGCCAGAGGAAGACACCTATTGCGAATAGGAGTAGATACTCTGCTTTGAGCAGCACCGTCAACCAGCCTGGCGAGAAGGATGGAAAGGAGCAGCAGCAGAGCCTCGTTGCTCCTCATGTTCAAGTGGTGGTTAGCACTTCAACTCCGAGGAAGGATGCAGTCGTCGTTCTATCTGGTTCAGCACAAAGAAGGAAAACCGTCAGGGTTGGCTGTGAACACTATGATGGACCGCCTGCAGCTTCCAACGGTGTCGATAAGCGCGGATCGATAAGCGCGGATATCTCGTCTGGTATGTTCTCAGCCTCGATGAGCGGGGTGCTTCGTGGGTTGTTGATGAGGAGGCAGTCGTCCCATGTCGCATCGGTTGTTCCTCCCACGTTGTCGGTAGCGTCATCCCACCCTCAAACACACTGGCACTCGATGGCAAACATTCTGTTGTCGATGGCGAGCCTTTGCCTTCGACCGGTGGGCTTGTGGGGTCTTCCAGCGTGGATCCTATCACCTCTGTTATGTCGCCTGGACAGGGGGCATTCCCTTTCACCACTGGCTGGTGTTTCATTGCAGGACAGTGGTGATGCAGTACGGTTCAGCTTTGAGCTGACGAGGTTGGATAGGCGGAATGATACGTAAAGCTTGGATATAGAAGGTTGACGGGAAATTTGAAGAATGATAAAAATTTTGTATGATACGTTAGAGGCAGTACCTTTCTTTCTTTTCTTCGATTTTTTTCTTCGATTTTTTTTTCTTCATTCTTTTCCATCCGCGTTTTCTGCTAGAGTTGAGACTGGGCTCGTACATCAACATCTAGTATCCTCTTGATTTTTCTCGTGTTCTTACATTTTGTCCGGGCCATCGAACATACAAACTGATGAGCCAATTCATGTTCCCCTTTGCACCATCGTCAATTTTAGGAATTAAATGTTATTTTGTCTAAGTAGGGAAGGCTGAGCACGCTAGGGGGGAGTGTGTGTGTGCATTGACATAGTCGGAAACGGAAACGGATGGAACAAAGGCGGAAAGGACAGCGGAGATGGCAGAATAAAAAATAACTGACAGCCTCAAAGGAGGAAATAATCGCTGGAATTGTAATTATATAACAACTTCTATGTAACATTTTGATGAAAAGCAACAGGGAAACGAAGCAACTATAGGGAGAAAAAGGATTGATACGAATATGGATTTGGATGAACAAATACGGAAAAGAGGGTGAAATGTTCGTATGAAATAGATAATAAGTTCGGTGCATCCTCTTTGTGAAAAGTACACAGAAACTTGATATGAAAGAGGCCAGAAGAAAGAAAGATGAAACGAGCTCGAGGAAGGAGAGAAGCGAGTAGTAAAGTGAGGAGAAAGTCATCGGAGGAAGGGGGGGCAACAGATAGAGTGAACTGAGAGGGGGGGAAGGGAAAGAGGACGCTGTGTGCGATAAACCCAAGGTGGGAATAAGGCCAAGTGGGACGGAAGGGAGGGGAAGCGCGAAGTGGGCAAGCAAAGAGCCAATAGACAAAAAAGCGGAGAAAGCCATAGACGGCAAACAGGAAAGACGAGCCACAGGGGCCGGGTGGAGGTTATTCGGGAGGGCTCAAGGGACAGGCGTCTAGATGAAGATGAACTCGGAGGCACTGGTGCGCTCTGTGTCGGGGGCATTGCGAGTGGGAATGATTTGAGGAAGAATGTTGGGGTGCAGAGAGCGAGGTTGGCCGTCGGGTGTAATATAATAGCCCAACTGATTATGTCCGCTGTGTGGTGGGGTGGACGAATCGGGTTGTATCTGATGTACATGACGTACGTCTCTTTCTTTCCGCTTTTTCCTGTTTTCTTCTTCTGATTTGATTGTACCCGTGATTAAAACATGTACAGAGCTGCTATCAAGACTCTGAGGCAAGTTAGCAAGGTCGTCGAATCGTTGTATTGGAAGGTAGGTATGTTTTTGATCATATTCTTATGAGGAGACGTAAACTAATAGATGTTGTATGTTTAGACCGTCAGGATCGCATGATTTGACGACAATTGGATATTGGATGACAAGAGATTAAACACGATAAGTAAGATCCAGAATTTGGGGTCACTGGAATAATGATTTAGTGCCAAAGAACTTTGTACCAGGACGTAGGATGAGGGTGAAATTTTGATACTGTATACTTACATAAAAATATTCCCAAGAAAGGCATTCACATCCAAAAGTTAGACAATAAAAACAAAAAGTAAAAATTTATTATCTAAACTAAGAAACTAAACTAAACTGACCTTTTCTAAACTCTGAAATTTCGCAGCAGTTTAGTTTTTTTTGAGTAGTTTAGATTTTCAGTGGCTCAGAGTGACAACACCACGTGCCGCCGCATATCCCGCCAACCGTTGACGCGCGTCGCATACATTGTGCGCTGTGGTGAGCGCCTTGTTTGAAGTTTTCACATCAACGCTTGCATTCATGCTCTGTTCAACTCTCCTCTGTTGTCCACGTGATTAACGCGCACGCGTGTGAATTAAATACAGTGATAGTCAACAAACAACTGAAACATTCTTGTTTCTTACATGTCACTCTCACTCAACTGCTTGGTTCTCGGTGACGACTACGAACGGTCCTTCACTGTCAAAATTCCGAAGACCGAAAATGTCAGCATCCTCAAAAAACTAATCAAAGAGGAGAAGGCTCCTCACCTCAACCATATTGCCCCATCAGACCTCCAACTCTGGCAGGTCTCCTTCCCTCCTGAAGATCTCGAGACGAAACTGGCAAATATCAATCTTGCTGGCTATCCGCAGTTGTCGCCACCTAACAAGAAATTAACCGCATTCTTCACGGATGTCGCGGATGATTGTCTTCATGTAATCGCAAAGGCCCCAGGTACGTCGCGACAATCTTCACTTTGGAACCACATCTAATCCATCCAAAGATGTTCAAACAGTGGTAGCCCATGATCCCACCCAACTTCTTTCGCTCAATTGCTTTATTATCGGTGACAACCCCGAACAGACCTTCACTGTTGAAATTCCCCGTACCAAAAATATCAGCATCCTCAAAGATTTGATCAAGGAAAAAAACCCTTCGTCTTTGGGCAACATCGATGTTAAAAATATAGAACTCTGGAAGGTCTCATTTCCCATCGACAATCTTCCTTCCAAGTCTCCACCAACTGTTGGACCCAAGTTGAGATCGGAAAAGTTGTTATCGAACGTGTTTCCCTCGAAACTTGATATCAATCATATCCATGTCGTTGCGCGTGTTCCGGTTCAAGGTGTGTCTCATATTCACTCTGATTCGATTTTGCTCATTATTCCACCAAGGTGTGCCCTCTCCTAGCTCGGGGGCACCGCCATCTGCATATAAATCTCCAGTCGTTTCTACCGACCAGGTAGGTCGGGATCGAGAGAAATTCTGCAGCCAGCGAAAGTCTGAAGCGCCTTCGAATGGTGGGAAGCCTAAAACGTTCCGCGCTAAGCAAGACAAAGCTGAAGAATACATTCCATGTAATCGGCCCTACGGTGGCCCCACGGCATTGCCACTGAGTCTGATCCATCCCATCTTTGGGGAATACCTCGACAACGCCGAGACGTACGTGCCGACGTCTGACGACGTTCAATTCTTTCTTGCATTCGTGCAGGCTATGGCGAATATCTATGAAAAGGAGAACGCTCGACGGGAAGCTATTACGTGCATATTCAATGCCCATAAAATGCACATAAAGCAAACGGGGATTGGTAGCTTCACCACAGATGGCGATCTGTCATTTGGTAACTTCAGATTTGTGATCACCGAATTCAAGAATGAAATCGGGTCCAGTGCCACTGAACCGTTCTTTCAAGCCATCCTCTACTTCCTCGAGGCAACGCGGATCCTTGCCACTCAACATGTCAATTCCGTTCTACCGTGCATAATCGTACTCATCTTCGGTTCGTTGTCCTTTCTTCGGTTCGTTGTCCTTTCTCAATATCAGCTTCATTATGTCTCATACCATTTAGGGCCTTATGTCGCATTTGCCGGTGCTGCGTGGACCGATCGTCCGACCGTACAGATGCTGTCCCCTGCCATCCCGTGCCATTATCAGGAAACTGATATCAAGATGGAGAACATGCTCATGCGCCATCTTGGAGCTCTCCGACGTGCCATTCAATCTCTCGATAGTTACTATCAGGACTATGACGCCAATCCACGTGGGCCTTTGCGTAATCCGATCCATCCATACCCAACCTCTTTTACATCTCCGGATGGCTCGGTAAATTGCTTCACATACCGTTTCCACATGAAGGGTCGCAACCTATTCTTCGGCCTTACGGACAACGGCGCTCCAATCTGCATTAAATTTGTTCCTCGCTATTGCAAGGAAGGTCACGAATTTCTTGCTGCGAAAGGCTTTGCGCCGAGACTTCATGCTTTCAAGCGCCTCCCTGGAGAATTGTACATGGTCGTCATGGAGGATGTCAGTGAAGAGTACGTCAGCTTGTTCAGCTTGATTCAGGACGACCAGGGTTTGTTATCGGAGGAGCATCTGGATTCTCGCAGCCTTCTTTCGGAGAAAGTAGGACAATGCTTGCGGCAGTTTCATCAGGCTGGGTTTGTGCACGGGGATATCCGCGATACAAACGTTATGGTGAAGACTCTGAATCGGGGTGGTTTTAAGGATGGGTCCTTTTTGGTGGTAGATTATGATACATGCGGTGAAATTTCAAAGCAGGTGCGATATCCCTTTAATTTAAACACTACGTCTGTCTGGCGGCCGCAGGGAGCAACTGGTGGGGCTGTTGTCGAGGCGGCACACGACCTGGACATGCTGGATCACATCTGGGATCCTTAGTCGGTCGTGATCTTGTAGTCAGCTTCGTTTTTAACAATTATTCGCGCCGTGTATATGAAATGACCTGCCCTTTCGGGTACTGTTGAGTTGTTGACCGGGGAATCTATCTCGTTCACTATGAACCCCACGGTGGGGAAGTATTCTCCGTTGGAAACCTCGTCCCACTGAGAAATATGGCCCGATACTGATGTCTGTGGGTGAAATTTGAAAATGATTAAAAATTAAATCGAAAAAAGAAAAGAAGGAAAGAGGAAAAGAGAGAATTGTCTCCCTGATATCTCTGGCATGATTACCGCTCGGGCACACAGCCGGGGACCCTCTGATGGCACTAGTCTCCTTGAAATATTACAAATAATGTAGACTTTTATCAAATCTGATGCACATAATCAGTATCGTTATCATTATCATTATCTAGTTTAGTAGTGAATCTAATCCAGTATCGAGTATATAGATGAATCTATGCGAGTTTCAACCAAGTATGATACATTGCAAATGGAGGAAATCATGTGCTTTCTTAGCATAACTGTCCTCTATTTCAACTGGTATCCTGTTAATCTCATTCTCAAAGCTTGGACGAGAGACTGTTAGAATGCAATTTTCAACTTTGCATAGTTTTAGATTTAAAAGAATAGCAACCCTGCTTGAAAGACTGGGTTCCGGGCATCGGAGTTTCAATCAATGTAATCGCTCCAATTTGTATGCTTGGCGTTAAGGTTTTCTAGAATTATTTTCTATTTTCTAAAATGGTGTGGCGCTCCGACCTGATAAGGTTTGAAGACAAATCTGGAATTCTAAACGTTAAGGAAAGTCATCCAATCACCCCTGTTAGGAGAAATCAGTGGATTTTCGCCATTATTCACGTAAATCTAAGCGAGTATCCATGAGAAGTGTCCATGGACTATTTCCGTCCGACGTTTGAACACGGCTTCAAGTTTGGCCAACATCATCACACAATTGAGAGCTTTCATGTTCTCAGCTGCAAATGCCAAAGCCAAAACCGCCAAACTCAGTACGTACTTATCGTGATTTTATATTGAAGTCATTTATCTCAATCTCACATTTACCTTCTTTTGTACCACTAGTCCGAAGTCTTCTGGACTACTTCAACTTGAACGCCATTCCCTAAACAGTCACGAAACTCGTCTCGTCGGCCTGTTAGTATTTTTGTTTTCTCTCTTGTTTTAAGTGCTGTTCTGAGTCAACTAATTTATTATCTTTGACTATAAACAGGCAACTCGAGTTGAGACGATACGCACCAGCCCTCGCGCTCGTCGACAGCCTCCTCACCGAACTGAAGCGTCCAGACGACAAGATGATTCTGACAGGGTTACTGCGGGATTGGGAACATGTCCAAGGCCAAGGTTAGTCCTTTTCTCACCCTTAATATTTCCCCCCCATCCTCGAACTCCGGCTTACACCATTTCTCACAGGCCGCTCTCACATCATCACGAACAGCCGCCAACTCTCCGCCCTCCCTGCAAGCTTCCTTGGATCTTCAGTTCAGTATCTTACACGCCGAAGAGGAGGACTACACGACCACCTACTCCTACTTTTTCAAAGCATTCGAGAATCTCAGTTCGCAGGACGACGAGTCCACTTGGAGGCCTTAAAGTACATGCTTCCGTGTAAAGTCATGTCGACAGTTGAACTTCGTGCGTTCTCTCTCTTTTCTTAGCACATAATATTTTTGTTGAATTTCCTTGTTACTCCATTTCTACTACAGCCCGAAAATGTCAACTCGCTGTTGACTATTAAGCTGTCATTGAAACACGCCAAATTGAGCGAGGTCGAAAGTTTGCGCGCTATCGTCCGTGCGCACCAGAGTCGTAAACTCGCGGATTTCGAGAGCATTGAGGGATTATGAAGAAGGTTCGTGTTTGTGTTTTCTTCGTGTCCTCCTAGCCTCAAATAATAATAAAAATAATAAAACCGATTTCAATTCCATGCAGAAGTCTCCTCCACCTCGAAAAGAACTTCCTGCGCATCGTCCAGCCTTTCGGCTGTTAAGGCCAAGTACGTGCTTCTTTCTTTTTGTCCATTTTTTCAACCTTGAGTAGTTTGCTGATCATATATCCACCCCTTTTCTAAACACTTTAGGCTCTTGGAAATGATCCTCGACCAAGGACGCGGATGATTGATCGTGTACGAGCCCGAAGCTGATGTACATGACGTACGTCTCTTTCTTTCCGCTTTTTCCTGTTTTCTTCTTCTGATTTGATTGTACCCGTGATCAGAACATGTACAGAGCTGCTATCAAGACTCTGGGGCAAGTTAGCAAGGTCGTCGAATCGTTGTATTGGAAGGTAGGTATGTTTTTGATCATATTCTTATGAGGAGACGTAAACTAATAGATGTTGTATGTTTAGACCGTCAGGATCGCATGATCTGATGACAATTGGATATTGGATTGATGATGTTTGCTGGTTCTTGGGTGTCCATGTCCGTGTGCTGTATAAATAGAATTCATAATTTTTCGTGATTGTTCTCTTTGTTCGACAACGTCTGAGTCTTAAACCAGTCTATTAGAAGCATGGATTAAGATGATATCTATGATTCAATATTTATGATTCGTTTCTTATATTTTTTACAGACTAGCTACGATTACAAGGAGCACAGAAAATACAAACAATATATGCACAGAACACATCCATATCCATTGACATCTAACACAAACCACTCCGTCAAGCTCCTCTTAACACCTTTAACCACCAACACAACTCTTCCACCCTTCCCCCCACCTTCCTCAACCCTGGTCCCCACCCAATCATCGAGAACTGCATCGACATAATCAGCCCTACGAAGAATGAGACGAGGGTGTCGAAAATCGCACAATTGAAAGACATCCAGTGGGAAAGCAGGATGCTTTCCAGCATTAAGATATTGACGAAAGACGGTAGTCTGGTCTCAACGTCCTTCATTTCTCGAACCCTGGCGGCGCTTAGGAAATTAGAACCACTAATAGCTGCGAGCGCCGAACGTGGCGGTGGCAAAAGTTAAACGAAGTTGAACGCGACTAAAACGAAGACCCGTTGCTGGGAGAACTCCGCCAAAGGCCCAGATAATTGGGATGCATAAGCGAGACAGATGTAGCTTTCCAGAAGCTGCATTAAGTAGAGGAGGTTTGGGGCGGTTGTAAGCGAAAAAGAGAGGGGCAGAGAGCCAAAATTTGCAGAACGACATGAGACACACATTTGCACTGTTACGAGTAAGTGCATAAAATAGAATTAGAGAAAGACTTAAGATAAGGAGAGAAACAAAGTTACTAGTACTAGGTAGCAGAGCATGTCCAGTTATGTATATATATCGTCCCTTCCACAAAGAGAGAGAGAAAGGAAAGAAAAAATCGTAACTCTTAGCGATACCCGAGCTCAGAGAAGGGCATAGAATTGAGTCCGGGAGGGGATTTCTCACGCTCTGGTGTGGCCACTACAATATGACAATTATGCATTGAAGCGCGGTACCTATCGAAAATGGAAGTCGACCAGTTCCCGAGGCGTAGCAAGCTGTGTATGCCCAAGAAAGTTACAAATCGGTCAGCGTTCAGCCAATATTAAGCGGGAGAAAAAAGAGAAAAAAAGCGAAGAGAGTGCTGAATTGAAATGGGAGTGAAAAAAATGTACTCGAGCATGTGTTGCAAGGTGTTACCCCGATTCCTACGATCCGTCACGAATTGTAAGCGATGCCCACAGCTCCATACAGAGCGGTGTCCCAAGAGATCTGTTCCTTCGAGGTTGATGATTTTCCTGCTTCGTTTACGAGTCACCACCTCGAACGAAAGTTCTGCCTTGTCGTCTGCCTTGTCGTGTTCAATCGTATGCGAAACCTAACAAGCCAAATTTCCAAATGAGTATTGAGGGAAAATGGGAAGGTTTAACACTCACCGCATTCCTCCACATATACCCCGCTCCGTATATATGGCATGCACTGCACCAGAATCGTTCTTCTCTTGCGTCCATGTCAGCAGCGGTAGACGTTTGAGGGTCCAGCCCGACCAATGCCACAAGTTTCTTTGCGACATCGGAGAAGTTCTTTTTGAACGACAGCGTGATAGCTTCTGAATTCACACCCTGCTCGTAGGCCCACGTATGACCTCTAGTGGGTGTCGCAAGATTATAGCCATCGGAAGGGCAAGCATGTGTCAAGATATGTTGGAAGCCCGCGACGACAGGTTCCCCCATAATGATGATATGCGACACAGGTAAAGACCGATGTGGCTAGATCCAATTTCGAGCACGTCCCTGCTGTTTTAACTCCTCAAATTTCTTATTTGCATCCAGATGGCGCAGCTGGATATTCTTCTTGAGCTCGGCAGATCGTTGGATCATCTTTTCGATGACATTCCTCCAGAAGAATTGGCTCTTGCTGGAGTATCCGTGACTCCAATCGCCAACTATGCGAACGGGTCGGCTATCAAGGCATATTAATAATCGAAAAAGTGCTGTGTACTGTTGGTAGCTGGAATTAAGTTTAGTATCGATTTGTCTTGGTGGGGATACGACCAGCTGAACCTTGATTCGACGGCGAGGCTGTTATAAGCAAGTCAGCAATTGCATAATTAAAAAGAGAAAGGGAAAAAAAGCGTACCTGGCTTTCTTGCAGTTGGTGCAAAGACGAAGCCTCAGTAAAATATCGACTTCATGTATATTTCTTGCAGAGCAAGTCTACATTGTCAGGCGTTTTTCAGTAGGTTACAAGTCATTATCATACCTGCCATTCCGGTTTTCCGAAAAGTAACGCAGTCCAGCCAGCCCAAGACATGTAGCTAGAACGTTCTGGTGTTGCGTAATATTTCCTAGCAGATTTCCACACCGTGACAGCACTAGAAAAAAGGAGAATTTCTTGGAATATATGAGAGGTCATCGAAAGGCTGATAATATCTCTCGGACGCATATGACCAAATATCTGCATCGGCAAACTTGAGTTGTAGAATTGGAAAAAGATACAACGAAATTTGCGCACCTCATACAAAACGTCCAGTGGCACGGTAAGCAGCAAAATCGAGCTCTTTTCTCTCTTTCCTGTCGCTTTTGTTGGTCAAGAACCTTTTTTCGCAGTCCTGAGGGTTATCCTGCCGACCTTGGCTCGTTTCGTAGGAGACTTTCCACCGTTCTTCTTTTTCGTGCCTATACAAATCGTCATTTATTGGCATTATTCACGCATTCAAGTGGGGTATACGGATTGGAACCATAGTCATCTTCATCCTCGTCCTCTTGTGTCGCTTCATGGTCGTCGTTCGAGTGTAAAGTGTCTTCGTCTTCTAGGCCGTCTTCGTCATTTGCATTCCTCTTGCGCTTGCTCGGGGTATCTTCTTTATCTTCAGGTTTCGTCTTCCCGGGGCTGGTGCTGTCAGTGGTTGTGGTACTAGCTTAAACTTGGGTTTACGCCCTTGCTTGGGCTCGCGTCACTCTCATTCTAGTCGAATATGTAAATAACACAAAGCTCTGCTTTCTCTGTATTGCAGAAATCAGTTAGTAAGAACAGGCGTTTATATGTTCGTCCAAAGGTGCAAAGTCGAGTCGAGCCGAAGTATTATGATATGGAAACGGACCTGAGTATGTCCTGCAGCGAATGAGAGTGAATGTTCAATGTAGTGTGATGAGTCGTGACTGGTCTAGCGTGGTGCCTTGCCAAGAAATGGAATACATATGTATGGGGTTTTGTTTTGATTCGTGTGGTGTGTCGCAGTACGTGGAAAACACTTCTTCGACACGGTCGTATCAGAAATCCGCAGTCTAGCATCTAACATAAGTTGCTTTGCCATAGCAGTCCTAGGTACGTATGTACGATGGAAGCCTTAAACGGTTTCTTGTGCCTGCATTAATTGTTCGTGAGTCTCTAGTTACATCCCAAGTACATCCTACGTTAAATACATACCGCACGAATCCAAGGTCCTCGTATTCATTATTAACTTCGATCCTGTTTCCGAGCTCATCCTTAGGCTTTCAAAAATTAAAATTAGCTAGAGCCGATGCCATCACAAGCCAGAGCTACGTACAATTGTGTCAACTATCGATGCATAACGAAAAGATAAGAAATGGATGCAAAACTTACTGTCGAGCTCGAATAGTAATAGTAGGAGAGGTTTCATCTTGAGCTTGGTGAAGTCGTTGGTCATTAACCTCGGCCTCAGGATCGACAACAGGTGGTGGAGGGAATTGAGGTGATATCAATGCATAATTGACAGAGGAGCTACAAAGAGCGCGATTCTGTGAAACATGCAATGTACAGTACAGTTAAGTGACCAGTCACCACACGTTTGAGAAAGTATCTTGAAAATGAGCGCACCATCTCTAACTTGCCTTCGGTATATTGGGCACCAAGGGGCCCGTTTCTGGATGAATCTCCACCGAAAATATTCACAACATGTTTTCCGCCGGTTGACATCTGGGTTTGATGAAAAATAGTCAGTAACCGGGGTAATGCAACGAATTATTTGGAAATGAGGTATTTATGACGCAGGCGCTTACCGGACTTTGCATCCACCAGTAATTTCAATCCACATAAGTTGCGAGGATGAAGGAGTATTCGTAGAAGCCTCAAGCGGATTCCGAGGTGTGGCGAGTGTAGACTTTTCATCCTTACACAGTCAGCCAAGTTTTAACAGCTGAAATCAATGATAAATAGCGTACACCGACAGGTGTCACAATTCCGTTCGTATTTTGTGCGTGAAGATTGAGTTTCGAGTTTGGAAGCTGTCCAAGAAATCATAGTAAACATTTCAAATACCAAGTAGACAGAGGCTAAGAGAACGAACTATCAAGAATATGTATACCTATTGAATAATAGTGGGAGCAACACCATGATCCACTCTGGGGTCGGTTTCGCGCAATGTTTCTCGATGGCCTGCAATGGACACGACGTCTGAAAGCGACGTCATTTTTGCCTGGAGAGGCTCAAGTCAAAGAAACGTTTCTCCTGGTGTAGCAGGGACGATAGTAAGACGGAGAGACAAGCGGGAAACTCTATCCGTTGGATCATTTTTTGATGGCAGCCACAGGCATGCTAAATACTGGCAAACAGAAACTGCAGACACAAAAATTATTGTTTGAGCAGAAAGTCAACAGGAAGTAATATACAGTAGACAAAAAAAGGAAGAATAAGGTATACGGCCAGCAAGATACAGTACGATAATATACAGAAAAAAATACTCTGAATTACGCAGAAGAATTGTACTCGGAATCTGATTCCCCAGAAGAATCGGGAGACAAGGTGAATTGATATGGTTTCTTCCCTAGTACCTACTACACTCTCGCGTTGAGGATGTATGGTTAACCGAGGACGTGCGGAATTTTCTTGGGCTAGAAAATCCACAGGCTCGTCTCCTGAACCAACACCTTCATTGCCGTGGTCATCGTCTGCATCTGGGAGAGCATTCGATTTGGTCTCCTTGATACCACCGCCAGACTTTGCCAGTGAAAGTTTGCTGTTGGTTTTGCTACCAACTTTCTTTACGTTTACGGCGCCCGCGCCAGTAGCGAGATTCTTTTTTCCTAACCGTTCCCAGTATTCAGCTTGTACTTGCCATTGATTGAATTCTCAAGCCTTCTCGTTGTCGTACGCGACGCACTCCACTTTGATGACGCCAATTTTCTGCTAGTTACGGAAGAGAAGTATCAACCTAACGAATATAGATTGTCAAAAATTTATGCAATATTTACCTCATCTCCACGTTCGAAGGCCTCAACAACATCTTGTTGTGTTAGAGAGGAAACGTAACTGTTGGTTCTGATTAGCGCTGCCCCATCGTTTATTTCTTCTCGTGTCGGTTCTCTATCTGAGTTCTGCAGTGAGAAATTATTTCGCAGCGATAAACAGGATACTTCTTATGCTTAGCGATCTTCTCGTCCCATACGAGTTTCACCTGGAAAGAGTCACCAAATATAGTCTAACTCATGCGGAGAGAAAAGAAGGAACATACAGCCTCGTTCTGCGAAATAAATTCCTCCTTACGCAGCGAACCAACGAGGCTACACATGTACTCTCCGTGTATGACCATATGACCTTCCTGCTACCGTTGTCTAAAAAGTGTCCAGTGTCCATCTCTGCACATCTCGTCTCTGCAGCTCAATAGCAACCCCGGCTCACCCGCTGCGCGTGGCACATCAGGATTGGTCACGTATATAGGAAGCATGGATCGGCGTTTCTTGTCTTTTGAGGTCCAGAGGAAGTCTATGCCAGGAAGAACGTACTTTGGGGTCGATGCTTATCGAGAGATACCTTTACGAGATGGTCTGTCTCGACGCGGAAAGATATGGCGTCGCCCAAGTATCTCGAGACAAGTTCAGACGGGGCAAGAGCCATCCACCTTCTTCTTTGGTGTCTCTTTTCATTGGCTTTCGTGGAGGAATTTTGATATTAAGAAGTGAATCATTGATAGTGGAGGTTGTGGTTTCTTTTTCCCTACCCTTCCCCTTTTCTTCGGATGCGTTGGGGGGAGGCGTTGATGAGTCTATGTTCTTTTCGAACTTCCCTGTTATCCGTGTTGAACCGGGTGAAGAGAGTGCATCTGAGAGAGGTGATGAAGGGTGCCTCATACGTCTTTCTTGGATGATGTCAGAGCCTCTCGTTTGTTCTTGGGTGTTGACAAAACTTCCTTCTTTGGTGACATAGCTTCTTTTTTCAGACTTCGACTCCGGCTCTGGTTTTCTAGGGATTGCTTATCAGACTGCGTGAGGGGTATGCGTGAGGCCCCGCGAATGACTCTCCGCACGCGAGGAATATTTTCGAGGTTGAAAGAGGATACAATAACCTTTCTTTCTTTGCATGGGGTGGAAAAAACCTGAGAGTGGCTTTAGCAGAGAACAAAGGAGAAAATAACATTATAAGCGTACATTCGATGGTAATGATTTAGCTGGACCATTAGCTGGGCTTTCAAAGTCGATCTTTTTCTTATGTGATATGGGCGTAGCATGAGATGGAGGGTTGAAATAAACCTTGATATTGGGCTAGAAAGCGATATGTTCATGCGGATGTTGAAGGGCGGAAAATTAAAGGACATACCATCGTCTTATCCGCCTTTGGAATTTCCACGCACATCCTTTGTCGTTTCGTAGCAGGCTAGTCATTGATAACTAGTAAGTCAATACTTTGGTCCACCAGAAATTTCAGCGCTGACTTACCAGAGCTTCGTCATTGTCATTATCTGAACATAACAATCACTCTTTTTGAAATCGGTCTTCAGGCAGATGTGGAGGCTTGACGAGGTCCTGGTTCATTCGTAATCGTAGATGAAGAAGTTTCTGTTTCCTTTAAAATATTGACACGCTCAGAACAAAACAAAAAGATTTCATAGACAATCTTACAGCACCAGGAGTATGAACAGGACTTCCTCCTGCAGCTTCCACGTCCTAATAGTTTCACTAATACCATCGATTGCAATACAGTTCAATATACAATACTCGGAGACTCACTGATAGGACTCTTCTCTTCCTCTCGTTCACGTATTTTATTTTCAGTTCCAGGAGTTCCCTCCTCCTTCGCGCATTCTCGGCCTCGGCTTCAGTGGCAATAAGTTGACAGAATTTAGGGGTCCCTTTGCTAGCGAAGGGTTCTGTTCTCTTGTTCGAGTTGAGCGTTATGCGCACGGAGAGCGTCCATATTGCAACAGAAAGGTATCTTATATTCTTCCCAAACTCGAAATGTTGTAAATCCTCCTCAAGCTTGAGGAGACTTTTAAGTGGAATCCGAGTCAAACGAATTGGTTGCAGTTTGGTCCAGGACTCACCTTGTTCGCCTACGTAGTTGGACCGGATCAAAGGCGGGCCGGGAATAACTTGGATTCAAAACTTGAAAGAGATCTTTAAGCGATCATAATATCTTTGTGTCTTTATATTTGAGATATATTTGAACAGGGAAAGTTAAAGGAGGAAAGAGAGGGCAAGGGCAATAGTATTATTTCTTTTGATTCCCTTCTCTAAGTTGTCTTATCTCATACCCTAAATACAATTTTCTCGTGCGTTTCAAGTTTGAGGTGACCGAAAGACTTCAACTTGCCGGGATGAGTTTACTGCAAACCACATTCCTTACGCCATCGCGTGAATTTATAGGGCGTGGGGTAGTTGAATTATTGAACAAAGGAAATTCATGAACAACTATCTAAGAGCCAAAGCTATGGAAACCCGGACTGTCAAGCTTCGAAACTTGTAGCCAAACATGACCCGGCATTCGTTACCGAACATTCTTGGCTCTTGGCACATAGAAACCAAATGATGCATGTCCATATGGACGCGCATCAAAGCGCATCAGTGTGCGTGCTCTTGCCTTTTTTGGACTTTCAACATCGTCCTCAACGTTCCCGCACAACGAGATGGATATTCTCCTTTTTAAAAGCAGGGGAAATATGTTCACAACGGAGATGCTATTCCTTTTCAGGAACGATGGGAGGCTGGATACGAAACAGAGGTCTTTCTTTGCTTCATTCAACACGTCCAGTTTGTACAGACTCACGGACAGGCATACATATCAGATTTTCAAGGTAGTGTTGCATGATTTCCCTCTGTGATATACATCTCATTCTAATTTGACTTAATCAGGTGCTGGAGGCCTTTTAACCGATCCTCAAATTATGACAAGTCCGTGAGTGGTCCGCTCTAACTGTGTATTATGCTATATTAACCAGTATATTGACGTAGTGAGTTATCTGAGCAAGGAGAATTGCAGGATAACTTGTTTGGGGATGGAAATGTCGACTCTGCATTTGACAATTTCACTGAGCAACATGAGTGCAATATGTACTGTGAATTTTTGAGCTCCCTAAGTTAAGTGATGATGGAAATAATGATAACGAAGAGCTATAGTGATTATTAGATTAACAAGTAGTGTGGATTCCCCTAAATATGTATAGTTCAATTTAGAATCTAGATATGTTAAATGACACCATAACAATATTCAGCGTGCTTTCTGAACTCGTTTCCGACGGTATGACATATAATACATGACCTAGTATCATTATATTACCAAGAACTACTGCCAAACAGTTTGTGCGCCTGCAATGTAGTCCATCGATTCTGTAAGTGCGATTTCCCATAGTTCAAACTCCGACTGATTGATTTGGACATGCGGCGTGCCTCGCAGTGCCGTGTAGAAAACCTTTTCTTATCATTAAATTAAATTTACGAATGAGTGTATATGCATAGTATATACTCTACTACACACACCCCTATTTTTTAAAAGTAAAAAATCCATCTCGTTATGCGGGAACGTTGAGGACGATGTTGAAAGACCAAAAAGGCAAGTGCACGCACGCTGATGCGCTTTGATGCGCGTCCATATGGACACGCATCATTTGGTTTCCATGTGCCAAGAGCCAAGAATGTTCGGCAACGCATGCCGGTCTTGTTTGGCTACACGTTTTGAAGCTTGACAGTCCGGGTTTCCATACAAAGCCGCTGGAGAAAAGTTCGGTTACTGTTTTTGTTGTTCTCTCTGTTTAACAAACAGATTGGCTAAAATCAATAACTATACAGACAAGAATAACTTACAGGGAATGGCTACTTTCATCGGAAAGTAGTGGCTGAGTTCAATGAATACTCCGAGTCATGGAGTTCGTCAATCAATTATACTCCATAAGGATTTGACCAGCGTACCAGTTCAAAGTTCAATATATAGTATGATCGAGAACAAGTACTATAATGCGGAATTGACTTGGTATAGCGGTCCGAGATGCGGTTGAAAATTTGAAACCCAGTCACTTCTCTAAACTCTAAAAGCCCCGGGCTAGCTCGGTTCTGCGTCGCACATTCGGTTCAGCAACTCTGCCTCTATACCACACACCACCACAAGCTCAGCGCTCAGCCCCAGTCAAAAGCCACACGGATGTGGTAGGTTATGACGTGTCAAAATCGGATAGACATACCGTGTCGCGTGTAAACCAATATCGCCTAATTTTCTGTACTTTTAGCGCTCAGCACTCAGCATGTGCAGTGTGCACCTCTGGACTTCCTTGCCGAGACTGCTCACATCAGAGTGGAACCTTCATGGCATTGCGCCCCTCCCGCTTCAGGATTGGAAGATAGAAGCGTCGAAATTACTGGTCCTACGGATAGGAATATGGTCATCAATGCCCTAAACAGCGGGGCCAAGACATTCATGGCGGATTTTGAAGGTACGTTATCTATCTCCTGACCATTGAATGAGTGGGCTTATTCTGGTTTCAGATTCCAGTGTACCACCGTTCGCCAACATGGTGAACGGCCAAATCAACTTGCGCGATGCTATTAGAAGACAAGTTGATTTCGAAACTCGGGGAAAACAATACAAGCTAAACGAAGAAACGGCTGTGCTCATCGTTCGGTCCGTCTCTCCCTGCGTATCATCCCACTGTATCTATTTATTTTATTGACGATTTTTCTGTCTATTTTTGCTTATCTTATCCACTTTCAACCCCGCCCAATTCAATCCACTTGTTCTCCTTCCCGCCATTTCCCCGTGGATGAACCACGCATTACCGTTGATAACCAACGTGTCTCAGGTTCTCTGTTTGACTTTGCCATTTACTATGAGCTGGTCAAACGCGGACATGGTTCTTACTTATACCTCCCCAAGATGGAACACTACCTCGAAGCTCGTCTCTGGAACGAATCCGAGCGACCGTATTGATTGAAACTTTACCTGCTGCGTTCCAGATGGAGGAAATCCTGTTTGAGCTGAGGAATCATTCAAGTGGATTGAACTGTGGACGGTATGTCTCAATGACGCTCTAATGGTTTAGATACTTATACACTTCTATTTGTTAGATGAGACTAAATTTTCAAATAAGACGCGCCGATAGGAGTGTAGTCCTTCCTGACCGAAAGGACGTGACCATGACCGTCCCATTTATGGACGCGTATGTTCGCTTGCTTATCCAGACTTGCCATAAGTACGTGTCCTTTCTTGTATTTTTCGAAAACTGCTGTTTAGGAATGTTTGTGGGCGGAAAGTTGTAGCAATGGGAGGAATGTCTGCGCAAATCCCTATCAAGGACGATCCCAAAGCTAAAGAAATCACGATGGCAAAGGTCTGCTCTGACAAGTTGCGCGAGGTCACCGCTGGCCACGCCGGTTTGGATTGCTCACCCTCTCCTCAACAAAATTGCGCGTGAAGTGTTTGACCAAAACATGCTGAGCCCTAACCAGGTGCGTATTCTTCGCCAACAGGTTGATACCAACATAGCGCCGCACCGGAAACGTCGGCCCGCTCATCGAGTTCCGTTAACATACACATGAATTCAAAGTAGTTTTTTGTTGGACTTAATTCTTGTAACATATATTACAATGCCCCATCAGTTTCCAAATTTAATAATCTGTACAGCGAAAAATGCACGCAGTAGTATTTCTATAATATCTGAACTTCCGCATATCATAGCACAGTAATGCTTTGTTACATTCTACGACGTGAAATTGAATACGAGGATAGCATAACAGTTGTTGGGATGCAGAAAATAAGGAGTATTTCTGGTAGTATAGGATAAGGACAGGTTGCGTCGAACAAGAGAAGTTATATACGTATATCTGATATGATAGGAAAGATGCGTAAGAGTTAGTGGACCATAAATAACTGGTGTGGGATCTTACACTGCATCGGCCTGGCTAGAGATCAGTAGCCGAGTGGATCTATCTCGTGAGCAACGCCTTCAGATTTCTAAGGCGCTGGAGATCCGAGAAAGTGGGTTTCGATGCGTACCGATAGTCCTTTGTACTCTGGGTGGGTTACAATAAAATGGAGCCTAAATGCTTTGCACAGATTGATGTTGTATCGATGGTAGGTGAGTCCCAGAACGGGTGCATGAAGTTAAGGTTCTGCTGGTGAAATGCATCGTCGTAAGCCATGGCATTGGCTTCCTCTTCCATATCGAAGCAATATAGAAGTGTCCATTTCGAACGGCGATGACAATCTCATTATCTTGACTGATACAGAGCATCCCCTTCATCATATCCCTTGCGTTTCTCTGTGTAGTTGTTGTAAGCCTTCGTGTAGGATATGACCAATAAATTTGTTCTACCTTCATGACGTTATGCGGAGGAGCGCGTCGGTCGGGCTCTGAAGTCTCTATGTGCGGAATGGAATTGCTACGCAAGGTCTTGTAAACTTCTTGGACCATCATTTTCTTGATATCCTTGAAATCCAGTCGTCCTTTTTTCATCCTCTGCTTCGAAATTCTTATCTTTGTAGTCGCCGTCGTCTTCATCATTGCTTTTCTCTAATATCTTGTAGTCCTTTATCCCTTCCAAACCGCCCCATCCCAAGTGCCCACATAGCTTGTGGTGCAGGTGCGAAAAGACGTGGAGTTAATTGACGACGGGTAGATGGTCAGGCGGTGGGGTTCCAAGACTCTGGAGTGATGAAAGCAGTGGTTGCTGTATAGTGTGGGGAATCGTATCGACCGATACCACAGATGCGATCTGATAGAGGAGTCGAAGATCACAGATTGTATAGTTTTGCTAAGCGCCTTGGCATTCGTTCTCGAGGTGATTCGCGTCGCTTATTTCGAAGTCTTTATCTTCGACCTCGGGCATGCCCGTGAGACAGTCAAAAGCTCTCCCGACAGTCGAAGGAGTGACCAGGGAATCCTTATTGGATCTTTAGAATCTCTGCTTGACCAGTCTCTGTATATGTAGATATTATTAAGGGGCGAGTAAGGAAGTAATATAGACAAAAAGACATACCAGGAGGATGTCCTGACTGGAATTTGTCTCCGGAGGTTTTCCCAATACCTTGGCGGAAGGTGGTTCTATCTTACTGGTTTCATCATTTGCGCTCCCCGCTCCAGATTGGACCGTTTCGAAGGCCGAGTTCGGCTACAAGCATAAATCAGTATCCTTGTGAGCTTAAATGTGAGAGAACAATTACTCACCGACACCATTTCCGCCTCTTGAACGATTGCCATATCTCTGTGCTCGACCATCCCCTGAAGATTCAAGCAACGTTCTTACATATCTGAGAGTGAACGACTATATGCCTCCCGATCGGTGGCTATAATGTTTGTAGACGCTAGCTATTCAAGTTTGTTTGCAAGTCAAATTAAAGGAAGAGGGTATCAGACATATTTGAACGTACTAATTCCTTGGATTGATCTTCAATCCGACTTTCCAATGCTAAGTTCGTCCTTTGAGCTCTTGGATCTCTTTCTGACCGCTCTCAAGAGTAGAGCTCATGTCAAGGTTTTCTCCTGTCAATGCGTCGGTCCTCTCTTGCATGTCTGTGATTGTGGGCAGGGTTGAGCTGAGAATGTCTCCGACGTGGATTAATTGCTGTCTAAGCGCGTCGATCTCCGCCCCCCCTGGCTTGCTCTGTGATACGATGTTGAGCCTCCTTGGATTCATTGAGTAATACACTCTGTCGGCATTCATTTCCAGAGAGGGCGCTCCTCAAATCGGCGACTTTCCAGGGATTCATCGACACTGTAGATAGCGCCGGCACCGTATAATGCCGCCCGATAAATCATGGGGAAAAAATGCCTGTATGGTACCTATATATCGTACTTTTTAGGATGTAAATATTGGTGCTTTTGGCGGGAGTGATCGTCACTGAGTTTAGGTACTCAAATACTAGCTAATATTGGTACCTATGGGGTAGTTGTACCTGGTGTCTTCTAGGTAGCAAACATGATGAAGAAATAAAGCAATCGTATTTAGGGTCTAATTAGTAGCTTACTCTCGCCTCTTCAAGGCACTTAGGAAAACTGCTTTAGAAAGCATCATAATATAATGCCTATCTGGTGGCAAGGTTTCCCAGCTGAGAAGTGGTAAAAGTTACCATCATCAGAGCACGAAATTACTGTGCAATTTGTGCAGCAAGATATTGATGCCTTAGAAGTATCACATTCTCTCGCATTCAAAACATATAACTTTATTGTATTCAGTACAGTACAGCTTGTAGGTAAGAGCGAAGTCCTGAGTCAGCATAGCAAATGAGTAAAGAACTTCTCCATTTATCCTTTCCTACTCGGTATTTGAGTCGTTCGTCGTTCCGACATGATTCTTGGTGAAGGGTTTGTTCCTCATTTTGGGCTGCGGAATTTCACAAGGAGAATTGGCTCAGAACAACTGGAACAAGTCAAAGGCAAGAAGTACTATACCGGTGCGTAAGAATTATCCAGATTGATGACTTTCGTTGCGGCAAGAGATGAATTTTTCAAAACAAGAGTAAGTTTCGCGCTTCGAGCGGCCATTGTTGAAGGTCCCGGCCCAGCGACTGCATTGTGCCATCAAATGACTCATGAGTAATCATGGATAAGAGAGGCGGATGACGAGCCGATGAATGAACATTACCTGTGATGCAGTTGCTGCTTTTGCTTTTGCTCTCGGTACGGGTTTGATCCTTGGTATTTGAGGCTGAAAATTATAATTAGCACACATAATAACTGGAAGCAGAGCGAAGAAACAAACGGTGGCGTTGCGAGCTATCAAGCTCTTCATTATGATATCATCCATGCTCCCACTTTCGGTGTTGCTGTTGAAAAGAGACCCATACGCCCTGCTTAAATGACGGACATCCTCAGCTTCTATATCGGTAATGGTAAGGTCCTTGGAGATTAATAAGGAAATTGCGTGGGGGACGACAACATAAGTGATTATGTCAGTAAGGCCTGTTGCGCTAAGGTGCATGTACGCGTTAAAGTCCTTGAACCATTCCACCTGGAGAAATCGTTCTAGTTGTCCAGCGTGCACGTTAGTGGTGGTCGTGTAATGCTCTTCAATTCCGTTGGCCTGGCTGCGAGCGCCTACAATGACGTCCTCCAACACAACTTGGAATTCGGACAGCAAGTTGTCGGATATGTCATCGGGAAGAATATATTGCATATAAGCAAGAACGATTCCGTAACCTTCATCACCGTAACTAGAAAGCAATTAGATAAGGATCATAAATAGAAGATGCTCGCGACTCACTATCCACCATGTGTAGTATCGTACATTGTCGAAAGCTTGCTGAGGTTGTTTTGTTGTAAGAATGTTCTGAGAGAGCAGTTTGTCGTCTTCAAGACACGGAGAAATGTTGCCCAGGCTGGGCAGCCCTTTAAAACAATATCATTTGAAAGGATACTAACAATATCATCTTTGAGTGCTTCAAGACGGGCCTGAATCTCGGAGAAATTAATTTCGAGCGGCCATCCATTCTCGTGGGCATATCTGGACGATGCTTCGGATTCGCTTTCTAGGTTGATGTGATGATGAATATCTTGCGCTGCGATAGAAAGGTTGGCCGGTTTGGTTTTCGCATTTCTATGTTTCGTAACAAGTTTCTTGTGGGTGTCGAATAACGTCACGAGTTTTGTCGAAAGAGGTTCGCACGCATAATGCGTATTCTCGCAACCTACCAGAGGGCACATAAGCGCCTTCTATATGTACAAAAATCAGCTATGCAGATGGTTCATGACGGATTGCACACTTACCTTGGGTTTCTTTGTTGTCAATTTGTCAGAGGCAGTGTTCTTTGACTTGTGTTTTCCGTCCGCCTTGTTCTTGATAGGATTGACGATTTCTGCAGGCGATGGTTTGTTGCCCGAAGCCTTTGCAGGAACATTTTGCATCGTAGCTTGACGTTTTGGCCGCTTCTTGCTTTCTTGGTTATTGCCTTCTTCACTTGCGCCCATATCTGATTTCCGCTTTAGAGGAATCACCTTTTTGGTTCCGATGTCTTCGTCTTCGTCCTCATCTGCGTCGCCTTTGTTAGCAGCTCCAATGTCTTCGTCCTCGTCCTCATCTGCATGGCCTTTGTTGGTGGTTTGGACGTTCTTGGCCTCGACCTCAACCCCATCGTCACCCTTGTCTGCGGAGG
>CAXHKQ010000016.1:0-23274 GCA_964017145.1 Agrocybe praecox
ATGGGCATTGAACAAATTTGTACCACAGTTTTGAGATGTGGACTGTCTCTGGAAAGTTGTAGCCAAGTTGAAGTTATAGTATTATGAACTCTTCAAATGCTCATATCTTCGGCCCACAGGGCGCAATGGCAAGAGTCCTTTTAGACGGGTATCTTTATTTTTCCCCTAGAATCAACATCTAGACGCTCACTGTGATCCGTAACGACACATGCGTGACCTTCCCCTTGTTAGATTAATGTGTGTATAATCGAAAGATAGTCGTAATTCTGCACAAATCCTTTTCATTTGAAAAAATATTTCTTCACATATAGAAAAAATCGATCTTCTCTAGGACTTCACTAAAGCGTGAAGATTTTATCGCATGCGATAGAATGATGACGAATGAACAAAACTGCATCATTACAATTGATGTATACTCTTATTTTGCCTACAAAACGTATAAGAAGCAAAATTTCGTGTATGTTTCAAAATTTAATATTAGCTAGGGTGAAACAAGGAACGAGAAGTGCACAAAATCTTCAACATATTAGTCCAGACCTTCACTACAATACTTCATCAAAATTCCTGTGCTATGAGTAATTGGGGGATTGAGCTTGGAAACATTCCAGACTCATTATTTTGTCTTATTTCTCTCTATATTTTGATACTCGTTTTTCCCCCTGTCCCTGAATACTAGTTAATTGTTCCCTAGATAATAATATGAGTAGTTATTCGTCATAGTAACATTGTTGAACGTTGAATGTGGTTTAGATCAAATTGGCTCCCAGTCTACACTAGCATGATACACAATTCCGATCACCCATACAACATAAAACCTCTAACATAAAACCACACACTCACTCACGAACTCAAAACCCACAACACTTTCACACCCAAAAATTATCCATGCTCACGTCTGCTCTACGTTCTCCGCTCGTCATTCTAGCACTGACGCTCGACACTTCGGCAACGTCAGAAATCGTCGGCGGCCGCGTTGGCCTCCACGGCGTCAGCGTCAGCGATGGCGACGGCAGTCCACTGTGGAACGATCACATTATCCATCTGGACGTGACGCCATCCTTCGAACCAGCCACCCGCAGCGCCCAGCAGCAGCCGCCACATTCGGCCGCCCTCGCCGCCGCCGCCACCGCCGCCGCCAGTTCAACAGCAGCGCCACATTCTGCCCAACGCCCTCGCCGACCAACGTCATTTACACCGCCAAACCGCGCAAGGTCCCAGTCCCGTACGTCGAGGCAGCCCAAAATTCCGCCAACCACTGGAACTGGAGGGGTCGTTGTTGTCGTGGACGCCGATGAGGAGGAAGAGGTGGGACACGGACGCCGGTAGCCTAGCAGTTCATCATGCCGGCGGAGTGGAATGAGCGGCGGCGGGCGGCAACGGTTCGATGATCGGTCCGATCGTGATGGACGGCCGAGAAAATGACCTTGACAACCTTAACATGGACGAAGACGACGAGGACGACGACGAAGATGACGTTGACTTTTTCATGCAAGACTATGCGGTTCCGACGCCATTTATTGCGCAGGGTGGCAAGCAGCTGCGGCGCCTGGCCAGTTCGGCGACAGCGAGTCCGGCTGGTAAATCGCGCAACCTCCGCCGCCGCCGCCTCCGCCACCGGAGGCGCTCAACTCGCGCGCCTGCCCCGAAGTGCAACAATGTGTACAAGAATTTCAATCACATGAAGCGGCACATGCAGTAACGAGTGCGGCAAGGAGCCGGCGCTGATGTGTCCGCAGTGCCTGGCCAAGTTCAAGCGGCCCGACTCGCTGCGCCGGCACATGCAGAACTCGTGTCTGCGGAAGACGATGCCGCAGCTGCCGGCGCCGCCGGCCGCCGCAGCCGCGGTTGCCAAGTGCGGCGGCTCTGACGGATGCGGTGCAGCAGTCGTTGCTGGCGGTACACGTATTGAGATGGCGATGACGACGCGATTCGCGAGAAGATGAATAAATGAGAGCTACTATGGTTCATGTTGACGAATACACTTGGTATTACATACTATGGGTTGTGTTGGAATTTTTGTAATGCAGAGATGACTCCGGCACGAAATGACACTATCAACAATAAACTTTTTTTACGTAGAAATGTCTGCCTATGGAGGTAATTTGAAACATCGAAAATGGGATATATAAATAATAACTATTTTATTGTATTGTCAGTCCGCTACTATTCAAAAACGCATACAATTTTAATTCAATAACTCATGAACCTGTTCAGTCATCCTTACAAATTAAACGGAATGACAAAAGTTATTTCTTCTTTTATGATTATTCGAACTTTTAAACAGAAACACAAATATTTTTCGGTTTTTCGTTTTTTATGCTATCTTGAACCTTCATCTTTCCAAATCGTCGTTGTTTTTTGGTATGAAGAATTGGTCGACTTCAATTGTTTCATTTCTAGAGCTCAATACCCGCTACATTGGCCGGAGATTCACTACTGGTTTATTGGCAAGGTTAGGTCGAATTCAGTGGCGGGATCCAGGTAGGGGCTCAGGGGGCTCAAGCCACCCCCCCTCAGCTCTACCAAGTCATTAATATACAAGTACAGCTGTCATATAGAACAGTGACATCAGAAAAAGTTCGGCCCTTCGGGCCAATAACATAATGCTCTTTCATTATTTCAACATATTTATCTAAGCATTGAATATTTATTTTAAAATTGCTTTAGAGCACTAGAACACTCTTCAAAAATAAATCATATCGATAGATAACATATTTACTACCCCAATTTGTAATAGTTCGTCCACCCACGATGTTTTTTATTCCTGACGTATACACGCACATTGGGATGACATATGGAAAAGGTAATGACTCTAATTTGTTCATTGTGATGTTCTCCATAACATATTGAAATTTCGTTGAACAAAAGTCCGTCAGTATAGATACGCGCGGACCTTATGTGAAATATGTACAATTTGCATGCACAAAAATGTGCATACAGTGTTTTCATTCGAAGAGCATCAATCAATGTGTGCCTGGAAATATGAAGTTCTTTCGATGCAATAATGTTTGTTGATGTCATTAGTTTCCTGAAAGTCGCTAAGATGGTTCGAGGCTAACCTATTTGTGGCGAAGTTCGTCAGATGGCTCTGGAATATATACAAGAAGGATGTTCGCAGCGTGAGACAGCGAGGCGATGTAATTTGGAGCCCTCTTCGGTACTAAGCATCATCAAAAACTACGAGGCATCGAGATCGCTTGAGAACAAACCGAAAACAGGACGCCCTTGTACTGTATCGAGGCGAGAAAGGCATTTTCTGAGGGACATCATTAGACAAAACAGGCGTAAATCGACTAAAGAGGTCGCCGAACTTTAGGGCCGAAGTATCGAAAGGAAAGTGTCTAGTTCGTTGACCCTGAATAACGTTCATTTACTAGGGTATGGCTTCTACAAGGTATGTATATTCGCCTTCCATTCTGTTGAAAACTATTTCAGGTTTATATGTATTTTGAATAGGCAAAAGATAAGCCGCTTTTGACGCTGAAACAGAAGTTCAAACGGAGGAAGTGGGTTCAAGAACACTTAAACTGGACCGAACGACAGTGAAACTTCATTATATGGAGCGACGAGTCGCGATTCGAGGTGTCGTTCAACTATACGAGCCATCGTGTGCTTCGACTACCGAATGTACCATTCGCAAAGGATTGCGTGAACAAGAAAGTTAAATGTGCGCCGTCGGTGATGGTCTGGGGGTGCATGTCTGCGCAAGGGGTAGGTTCGCTGTACGTTGTCGATAGAATAATGAACGCCGAAAAATATCGCAAGGTCCTTGAAGATCACCTCTTGCCCTCCATTCCCTCATTATCAACGGAGTGTGGTGAGTTAATCTACCAACAAGACGGCGCTACTTGCCACACAGCGAAGTCAAACATGGCTTGGCTTGATGAAAAACATCTACCAGTACTGGCGTGGCCCTCGGGAAGCCCGGACCTCTCTCCTATCAAGACACTTTGGGGTAGAATGAAGAGGCATTTGCAAAAAAATCCATGTGCCACAAAACAAGCGTTGATCGACGAACTGTTCAAAATTTGGGGCTGCATAACTCCTGAATATTGCTCAGGGCTAGTGTCAACCAGGACGCGCCGTTTGAAGGATGTAAAAATACGTAAAGGCGATGTAACCAATTGGTGAATGAATAAAATGTATAAAAGTAAAACCGTGTTTTTTGTGATAGTTCTACGTAAGGTCGACGTGTACCTAAAGCGAAGGACTTTTGTTCGAAGGAATTGAAATATGTTCAAGAGTACATTATGATCAACAAATTTGTGTCATTACATTTCTCAAATGTGGATCCAATAGCCGTCTACACATCAAAGATCGAAAACATCGTAGGTGGACGAACTATTAAAAATTGGGGTAGTATTTTAACGAATTTTATGTAGTTTGATCTAAAGAATTCAGTGTCACATCTCTAAAATAGAAAAAAATGTGGCGATGTCTAATTGCTTGCTTCGTATTACCCAGATCTGCCCACTTCTGTATCACCACCACCTAATATAACAGTCTTTTCGAACACCGTTTGATAAATTCCACCGAAACCTTGTTTAACACGGTCAAAAATGTTAGAATACGGTATATTTGTGATTGTGATTGTGATTATGAGGTGCGATTTTAAGATAAAAATGCATATGACCGAAAGCATAGACCATCATTTTGCACAAGAAAACATACTTTCTTGATGAAAAGTGGTGTTTTAGAGTACATAATCCAAATATATTCGTTTTATTGGTGCTGTTGTGAGCTGCCACCTTGTATTCAGTGCTAAAAATTCGGGGAAAAAAGTGCTAGACCCCCACCCCCACCTAAATTTTGGATCCGCGCCTGGTCGAATCTACTGCAAATTATCAATAAATTGTTCGATGACGCAGAGGTTTCAAATGTTTATGTCATTGTGATACTAGTATATATTTCTAACTGAAATTTCCACAATTAATCAATCAATTATATAGTGAAAAAAGTTATGCGTTTTTTTCAGCCGCACTCCTAAGATATTTTTTCGGCTAACGATTGATGAGTTCTGTGTTCAGTGTGCTAATCCTGATTTCAACATGTTTTTTTTTCTCGATTTTCTCAATTTTCCTATATCCCGATTGATATTTTGAATTTTCGGCTCCGCTGTCTAGTTATACTTGTTATTATTGAAATTGAATGAGAAATAATGATACAGTCTAATGGGCACTCATTCCGCCGAACTAACGAGATTGACAATTAATTGAAAAAATATGCTCAACGTGAAGCCGCGTTAACAACCAGGTTATTCAAACTCATTCAAATATAATTCGGATGAACCAAACAAACAGACATCGCATGCGCAAAACTCAATGAATGTGCTATTGTCTGATGTTGACTAGAGTGCGCATTATTGTAGACGATGGAATGCAGCTTGACGAGTGTTCTGAGTTGAACTTAAGTGAATTTCGCACAGAATTCGCACAAAATAGGATGCTCCCACTCTCAACAACAGTATGCTGACGCAAACCAACTAAACCGTAATGCAATTTGTTTTTACTGAAATCGGCTTTACGTTCGTACGTTTATTTGTGGTTGTTCGAGATCAAATAGTAAACGCATGAGCGCGTATCACACATTGATTAAGTGAGTGCGTAAGACTTAATAAGAGTGCGATTATTTACGAGGATGTTCAGTTCGTCTAATGTTGTGTTCCAAACTTGTGTTCAATTTTGCACAGAATCCGAACCAAATTGGATGTACTCAGCAACAGCAGCTGTTTCTCACGGCTCACGACCGATGCAGACACACTCGCAAACACACAAACTCAACAGCAACGCCAGACAGAATGCAATTGCGCGCATATTCACGCTGCTGACTGAAAGCAGCTAAACGCTTGCGTTCGTTCAGTTTGTGGCTGCGCTTGAGACCGAACTTTTAAGCGCGAATAAATATTCGATGCGACGCGCTGACGCTTGGAAACTATTTTTCGCATCAGCAACAGGCGCATGAAACTTTGATCTACCGCCGCTGAAACGAGTTTGCATTCACGCATGCAACGACCTTCGGGCGAACATACTCATTCAATTCAATCCAGATACCAAATTTTCGCCAATCTCGTTCGATATATCGATCGACATCAAGTGGATAACTTTCATATCTCGTGCACGACTCGCATGTGATAACGATGTCCATTCTTCGTGACTGTCTAACCAGATTTGCGGGAATCGGCGGGAGGAAAAGGTTTCCAAATGCACGCACGCACGAAAATACGCACCAGTGCTCTTTGTGTGCCACGCACGCATCTACTACATGGGCTGAGATATTACGGGACAAACTATGAAGGAACAACATGTTTTATGGAAACTTTTTACTTATAGTTTTATTTTAGCACGATAGCCTGAAATCAGCGGTCCGACAACATCTCAATCACCTACAAAAAGTATTCGTCGCCAATCCAATATTGTTTTCCTCTACCATATACATTAGTACATGGAGAGGAGGGAGCCACAGATCTCCCTTTGTACACGACAGCTTTGCTATGGCAGAGCTTTTTGCTGTGTGATTGTTTGTTACTATATCGAGTTTCACATTTATGCATTAGACTTGATTTTCATGCAGGTAACGAATCGCAATTTCAAGTGTATGACCCGAAATTCTAAACCATGTACTGAAATCTTCTTGTTTCTCGTTTTGTAGGTCTCTCTGTAATATTATGAAAATTCCAATGATGCAGTCGTAACATGAATATTAAATTGTACAACAATCACATCATAATGACATGAGATAACTATACATGAACCTCAACGTGTGTTTTTCTATATGCAAGAAGCACATAGTTAGTCACATGTGTCATTTTCAACAATTTGTAGAGACCTAATGGTTTGAATTACATGAATTTTGTTTTCATAAAACGTTAGAATGACATTATCTCTATTCTTTAAAAATTGGAAGGGACTGTGGGAATGATGCGAGGCGGTGCGGATTTACCGTAGACGAAATATTGCGTGGTATATATTTCGGGCGATGATGATAGAATGATTTCAGTGCGATCGCTCTCAAGCGAGCGATCGCAGGAGATATAATATTTTGTATGTGTGTGTGTACTAATTTGCTTGTGCACTGGAGCGTGATGAAGTGTGGAGGGGAAATGTGTATGCAGAGTGCAGAGTGCAAAGTTTGCGTGGGTACAGTGGGTACAATTCCTATTGTGCTGCCACAGGACTCTAAAATTCTAGTATCTAGTAATACTGACATTAGCTTCAAGTATTGTGATTCAAATTGAACGAATATGAACATTTTTCCAGAAAATAAGCTGTAGAGCCGAAAATATCAAGTTCAAACATGCAAAATAACTTGTAAAATGTTAATTGATCTAAAGTCTAATCAAATGCAAAAAATTGTTACCCCCATGTTATAGAAATAGAAGTTATGCTCTTTGGATGGGTTAAGTTGTTCTCCCTGCACGTAGGTGGTAGGTGATCAGATACTCACTGCAAATAATCAAGAACTTAATAGAAGAGAAAGAACTTAACTTAATAAAAAGAAAGCTTGTCTTTGTCTCACGTTCAGGCCAATCGAACTTGTTACACTTGGAATTGTAAAAATATGTGTATTCATAGTCTCTGATGAAACCCCTATGGTCAATGAAATTTCGCATACTTGTTTCTAGGTCTCTAGCTTGGAAGTAAGAGCTAATTGGAATCAAGGTCATGTTGTAGTCGGTGCTCCTATGATGAAACTTTGTGAATATCAACTTTAAAAGGGTTGAAGCTCGAAAACATCTTCGGTATTGAGACCGCCACCAGCGTTGTTGGTGGCGCCCTCAAATCCTCCGGCCGTCTCGATGCCCCGGTGCACCTGCTCGTATGAGCGGAGCTAGCTCAGCGGCCGCACGGGTTCGGTGGAGCACCGCGACCGGAGTTTTTTCTCAGGTGCTTCTCATATTTGTGCCAAATTGGCACCACTGTCCCATCAAATCCCATCCTCTCTCATCCCGAACGCACTCAACCCGACCAACCTTTGACACACTTAGCCCATCATGATTTGTTCAATTAAACGTCGCAATTATATTTGCTCATCCGGAGCCTTTAGTTGTACATGAAATGAATGAAGATGAACTGTTTGTGTATGTGTATGTGTGTGTATGTGTGTGTATATGTGTGTGTGCGTCTGAGCGCGTGGGTGTGTGTGTTGGCGCTTCTGAGCGCGGGTGTGTGTGTTGGCGCTTCTGAGCGTGTGTGTGTGTGTTGGCGCTTCTGAGCGTGTGTGTGTGCTTTAGCGCTTCTGAGCGTGCGTGTGTGCTTTAGCGCTTCTGAGCGTGCGTGTGTGCTTTTGCGCTTCTGAGCGCGACGGTGCGCTTGCGAGCCTGCCTATGAAACTTCTACTTCCTAGTTGGCCAACCTAACCCCTCTACTCACTGTTACCGCTATCTCAAGGTGTTGTTGTTGTGATGGTGGTGGTGGAGGAGATGCGTGGCTGCTGCCGCTGGCGCGCTGTTGTTGGGGCGACGCTCTGCTGGCCGGAGCGGCGGCGCGCTGTTGTTGGGGCGGCTCTCTGATGATCGTAGTGGCGGCGCGCTGTTGTTGGGGACGTCCGGCTGACCGAAGCGGTGGCGACGCGCGACGTTGTTGTTGTGGCGTGGCGGTCAAGTCAGACGTGGACGCGCCGCGTGGGACGGCAATCGGCGTGGCAGAGCGCTTTGTTCTTGTGAGCCCTCGTCTGGCCGGAGCGGCGGCGCACTGTTGTTGTTGCTGGTACGTGGCAGACCAAGGCGGCAACGGACCCTCCGAGTTGTTGTTGGGGCTCGGCACGGCTGGATGCTCCGCGTGGCGAGGCGCGCCGGTCACTGCCGCTGTTGTTGTTGTGGCAGTGGCGGATGTGGCGAGTGCTGGAGAAGAAGATCCTGGGATCGACGTTCGATCAGAACGAGGCTTCGGATGATTTGGGGCGCACCAAAGAGCTTACCGGATGATTCGATGGTTGTGGTTGAGGAGCTCGAACGAAAAACTCGTAGTTTGCCGAAGAAGCGCAGACGAGAAAAGCAAAATCACGAATGCGCTGGCTGAGGCACGAGCAAAGAGTGAAAATTTCAGCGCGGCGACCTAACCTCAATCGAGTGACAGTGCCTCAATCCTCTCCCCGTTCTAAATCCGAGTGAAGTTAGCAGAACACATTTGACAGTCTGCCCCTATCTCTCCTATAGTCATTTTTGTGTCGGTATAAATCTAGGCGGTTAATTCCTTCGCTATTACAAACCGACCGCGTTTTCCGACCTGTCGAGGCAAACGCGCCGGCGTGTCGGATGATTCTCTGGAGAAGACGTGTGTACTTATGATTAGATAACAATTGTTTGCATGTGTGTGTATAAAGTGATTCTAAGTGTATATGTTAGTATATTTGAATTCAAACCCAACGTGGGGACGACCCAAACCCTGAACTCGTGTCCATGAGCCGGGCAAAAGAAAGAAAAGTTAAGATTCTCATACTTCATTGCTTGTTGCCATTTGCTACCGAAACCTGTCAACAGGTTGCGTCAACGTCCGCACAGGTGCTCTAAACTTAAATCTAACGCCACACGACGTGACCCGCAGATATGTCTCGAATGCAACAATCTTGCGATTCTACTAAACCGCCTCAGATCCCAAAAACAAAAGAGTAAACTAAATACTATCAAAAACTACAACACTACGTTAAATCAAACCATAACGGCTATCATCCAGCTTCGAATTCCAGCGCGCCGTATCGCAATGACCTGCCAGCGATCAGCGATTTTCTCACCGACTTGTTGCAACAGGCCACCACAATCGGGCGCGCCCAAACCGATGCCGCCTGATGCCTTTACAGTGACCTGTGCTCTCAACAGCAACAATTGCGACCGAGTATTGCCACCAAAAGATGTGTCTGGCACTGTTCAGCGCACAGGTGGGGACACCCCAACATCTGCATTGCTCCACAAGACAATGCGCAGACCGCGTGCGAATAGGGGGACCACCCACCTATCTTGCTTCAACGCGACCTTTGCCTTAACAGTGCCATGTACCTCTAGCAGCTCCACTCAGTCTCGTTCGCTACCATTTGAAACCAAGATCGTTGCCAGAGGGGCCTAAACTAGGTCGTCTACCGCTACTTCAGCTGTAAAAGCGGTTTCTGTACGCCTGATAGGAAGAAGTCCGAGATGTCTTATTGGGACTACTCAAAGAAGTTAGGCTGAAGATTTAGATACTAAATGCAAGAACAAAACAAAACAGATCAATTCATCTTATAACTCACTTTGGGGATCAATTGGGAATGGAGTGGGAAAGGTTTCTGCCTAGGAAGGAATGCCTGAAGGGCAACAACAAACACCGCTGCTCAGGCAGTAAGGGCGCGGCCTCGTTTGCTGGATGAGGGAGATGCCCTTGGGATGCTTTATTGGAGCCACCCGGAAACAATGTGTGGTAGGGGAGTGGGAAAAGGAACCTGCCTAGGAAGGAGTGCCAGAAGGGCCACAGCAAACACCGCTGCTCAGGCAGTGAGGGCGCGGCCTTGTTTGCTGGATGAGGGAGATGCCCTTGGGATGCTTTATTGGAGCCACCCGGGGACAATGACAAACTACTACGCGCGTATGTCCTTGGCATGGTAGCAGACCTTTATTTTCTTGCCCGCGCGGTCCTCGACCTCGTACAGGCTCGAACCCTTCCGTCGGACGATCCTTGCCGGAGTCCATTGCCGGCCAAGCTTCGCGTTGAAGTTCCTGCTGAAGTCGCTCTGGCTGAAGTTCCGGATGAACACTTCTTGCCCAGGTTGGAACGAAACTTCCCGAGTCCGGGTGTTGTAGTGGCGCTCGTTACGCTCGTGCGACAGCTGCAGGTTCTTCAGCACTCCTTCGTTGATGGCGTCCTTGAAATCGGCCGGTGGTATGGCCACGATGTCGGCGGATGGTAGAGCCTGCAGATTGCGCAACAGGGCATACGTCCCTGCGTGCTGCACCATGTGCTGACCGAACACCACGTAGTAGGGCGACTGACCGGTGGAGGAATGCGTAGCATTGCGTAGGGCGCTGGTGATGGAGGATAGGTGCTGGTCCCAAGTGGTCTGGTCGTTGTCGACGTACGCTCGGATCGCCGCGATGATGGAGCGGTTCACCCTTTCGGACGCGTTGGCCTGCGGTGCGTGCGACCCCGTGAATATCTGCTGCACCCCGTACCGACACAGCAACTCCTTCAACTCCTTCGCAACGAACTGCACCCCGTTGTCCGACAGCAACGATTCAGGTGCACCGACGAGATGGAAGATGTCGGACTCCAGGTACTGACCGATGTTTTTGGCCGTTGCCTTCTTCAGGGGCTTCAGCCACACAAACTTCGACATTTGGTCGAGGACGATCAGAATGGTCGTGTTGCCTGACTTCGAGCGAGGGTATGGGCCAAGCAGATCGATGTACATCCGCTGGAACGGGCGCTCGACCGGAAACTGCTTGCCCATCGGAGGTCTCAGCGTCTGATTCGGAGCCTTCGTCTCCTTACACGTTGTGCACTGCCCGACGTACGCACGAACGTCTCGCGCCAAGCCCGGCCAGAAGTGCGTGCGACGGATCAGCTCCACGGTCTTGTCAATCCCGCCGTGTGCTGCCGACGGTGGCTCGTGCGCTTCTCTGATGACCTGGCCCTGCAACTGGTCTGGCACCCACACCTTCCAGATTGTCGACTGATCTACGACCTCCACGCCAGTTCGGAAGCCTGTTCGCTTGTAGACTACACCATTCCGCACCTCGACGTCGGGAAGCTCTTCTTTGTGCTCTTCGACGGTCAGCTTCAGTACTTGGTACTGCGCACTCTGGAACGCTACGTCCTCCAGGTCAATCGGCATTCCAACTTCCGACTCGATCTCGTCGACTTCCATCCTTGACAGCGCGTCTGGGACCACGTTTGCGGAGCCCTTCCTGTGCTCGATGGTAAAGTTGAACCCCTGCAGCGCCAGACTCCAACGCACCAACCGGCTGTTTAGGTCCTTCGTGGACATCAACCACTTCAAAGCAGCGTGGTCCGTGATTATTGTGAACGGCATGCCTTCCACATAACACCTGAACTTCTGCACGCACAACAATGCCGCCAAGCACTCTAGCTCCGTCACTGTATACTTTTTCTGGGCACTGTTGAGCTTCTTACTCATAAAGGAGATTGGATGCTCCTCCCCGTTGATGATCTGGAACAACACACCACCCACTCCAGCCAGCGACGCGTCGCATTGGACATAGAAGTGCTGCGAGAAGTCAGGATGCGTGAGGACTGGTGCTGTTGTGAGCCTGGTCTTGAGGATATCGAACGCTTCCTGTGCTTCTTCCGTCCATATGAATCGTTCTGCCTTCTTCAACAAGTCCGTCAGGGGCGCCGTCACTGCTGCAAAGTTGTGGATGTACCGCCTGTACCACCCAGTCATCCCCAGAAACCGCCTCAGCTGCCGCACCGTGTTTGGCGTTGGGAACTCAGCAATGCACTGGACCCGCCTCGGATCCGCCTTTATCTCGCCGTGACCAATGATGTGACCCAGGTACCGCAGCGACTTCATCATGAAGTGGCTCTTCTCCACGTTAATCGTGAGATTCGCCTTCGCAAGGCTCTTTGCGACGGTCTCCAGTCGTTCGATATGTGTCCGAAAGTCGGCTGACACCACCAGCAGATCATCGATGTAAACGAAGACGCAGCCACGCAGCACAGATGGAATCGCTGCGTCCATCAGCCGGCACATCGTCTGCGACGCGTTGCACAGGCCAAACGGCATCCGGGTGAACTGGTACAGCGGTCGGCCTGGCACCGTGAACGCTGTCTTCTCCCTCGACGCCTCGTCCAGCTCTATCTGCCAGAAGGCGTCCTTCAAGTCGACGCTGGAGATATACACCGTCTCGTTCAGTCTGGAGAGTATGGAGTCAATGAGCGGCATCGGATAGGCGTCCTTTGTTGTCACCGCATTCACATGTCGGGCGTCCAAGCACAACCTCGACTTCCCATTTGCCTTCGCAACCACCGTCACCGGCGAGTTCCACGGACTTACACTTTCTTCGATGACTCCCAACGCCAGCATTCTGTCGACTTCCGCAAACATCTTCTTCTCGACGGCTGGCGAGACTGCGTAGTGCCGCTGTTTCTTTGGCTTGGCATCTCCAACTTCGATGGTGTGCCTCAACAACGATGTCCTCCCCAAGCCCCTTGTCTCGAATGACGGAAACATCGCAATGACTCGGTCCAAGTCCTTCTTTTCCTCCGCCGTCAACTTGTGCACATCTGGTACATCAACCTCTTCTTCTCCCGTCTCCAGAGTGTCGGTCTGCCGCTCCATTTCCAACTCCTCTATCACCGGCAACAATCCAAAAGCAACCCAAAAGTCGACACCGAGATAAACTGGCTTTGACAACGTCGGAATGATGAAAAACTGCAGCAGCTTCTTCTTGCCCTGGAACACGACGTTGGCATCTGCACACCCCACTATCTGCTGCGCCTGGTTACTTGCCGTCCGGATTGTTGGCCCATTCATTTCCTTCCACTTCAGTCCACACCTTCTCAATGTTTCGAACGCCCCTTCTTCACCGACTGTCGCGTTATGCGCGCTGTGTCCATTGGAGTTTTCTTATCGCCACTAGCTTCGGCGTCCAGCTCCTTCTGGAGGAGTGCGATGCGATGAGGATCACCAGCATCAATGCCTCGAAGCACCATCTCATACTCCAGCTCATCTGGCAGCAAGTGCCGCGGATCAATACGCGCCGACATGGTTTGTGGTTACACGCAAATTTCAACCGATGCACCAAAGAAGCCACAAAATGAATCGACCTGAAACAAGCACCAAAGTGGTCACCAAAGTCCGGATGGGAATTACCGTTTGTTGAATTTGAGGCCAGTGTCGTATCCTCCCGCAAAAGTAACAGACGAAATGAATTGCGGATCAAGAAAGTAACGACCCGTATTGCCGTGGTCTCAGAGAATGAGTCAACTGCTGTTGAAAACCCCCGAAAGCAACTGGCAAAAAGCAATGCAGAGTATGGAAACGATCGATAATAGTCGCAATGCCCCCACGACAAAAAAACAAAAAAAAGGAATAATAAAAAAATAAAAATAAAAAAATAAGAGAATATAAAAGAAAAAAAAAAAAAATAAAGAAAAAAAATCAAGAAAAAAAAAATAATAATAAAAAAAAAATAAAAGCAACAACAAAAAAAATAATTGGTTTGACTGCAAAAATAATCGATGGTTGGTCGGACTGTTACGCTCGGTATGTGATGGATGGAACCTGGAATCTACAACAACAAAGCATCTTGTGTGTACAACAACAAAATACACCTCCGGTGTGATAGATCGGGAATCCCAATCTACTTACTTAAACCGGCGCGATATACGCTGGAATCCAACAACAAAACACTATGATACAACAACAAAATATTTGTGTGTACCACAACAAAAATACACCCCTGGTGTGATAAGTCGGGACACCCAACTTACTTACTTAAACCAGCGGCAATATCTTCTGAAATACAACAACAAAGTTCGATGCTACAATAACAAAACACCTGTTTAGCGACAGGCTACAAGATTTCAGTAGATGTTAAACTAAAAGATCTAGCAAACTGCCACCAATTTTGGGCGCCATATTTGAGACCGCCACCAGCGTTGTTGGTGGCGCCCTCAAATCCTCCGGCCGTCTCGATGCCCCGGTGCACCTGCTCGTATGAGCGGAGCTAGCTCAGCGGCCGCACGGGTTCGGTGGAGCACCGCGACCGGAGTTTTTTTACAGGTGCTTTCCATATTTGTGCCAAATTGGCACCACTGTTCCATCAAATCCCATCACATCACATGCCGCTCGCACTCAGCCCGACCAACCTTTGAAAAACTTAGCCCATCATGATTCAAATCTTACTGGTTGCGATTATTGTATTTGCTCATCCGGAGCCTTAATTGTACATGGGAAAAGAAGAAAATGAACTGTTTGTGTATGTGTATGTGTGTGTATGTGTGTGTGTATGTGTGTGTGCGTCTGAGCGCGTGGGTGTGTGTGTTGGCGCTTCTGAGCGCGTGGGTGTGTGTTGGCGCTTCTGAGCGTGTGTGTATGTGTTAGCGCTTCTGAGCGTGTGTGTTTGTGTTGGCGCTTCTGAGCGCTACGGTGCGCTTGCTACGGTGCGCTTGCGACGGTGCGCTTGCGAGCCTGCCTACAAACTCCTACTCTAGTTGGCCAACCTAACCCCTCTACTCACTGTTACCGCTATCTCAAGGTGTTGTTGTTGTGATGGTGGTGGTGGATGTGCGTGGCTGCCTAGACGGTTGCTGGCGATCCGCGTCGCCAAGCGTGTTGTTGTTGTTGGCGGCGCCCTGCTGGTCGGAGCGACGGCGCACTGTTGTTGGGGCGGCACTCTGCTGGTCGTAGTGGCGGCGCACTGTTGTTGGGGCGGCTCTCTGATGGTCGTAGTGGCGGCGCGCTGTTGATGGTGCGGCGGCGCGCTGTTGTTGGGGACGTCCGGCTGACCGAAGCGGTGCCGACGCGCAACGTTGTTGTTGTGGCGTGGCGGTCAAGTCAGACGTGGACGCGCCGCGTGGGACGGCAATCGGCGTTGCAGAGCGCTTTGTTGTTGTGGGCCCTCGTCTGGCCGGGCGGTGGCGCGCTGTTGTTGGGGCGGAGCTCAGCTGGTCGGAGTGGCGGCGCACTGTTGTTGGGGCGGCGCTCTGCTGGTCGGAGTGGCGGCGCGCTGTTGTTGTTGCTGGTTCGTGGCAGACCAAGGCGGCAACGGACCCTCCGAGTTGTTGTTGGCGCTCGGCACGGCTGGATGCTCCGCGTGGCGAGGCGCGCCGGTCACTGCCGCTGTTGTTGTTGTGGCAGTGGCGGATGTGGCGAGTGCTGGAGAAGAAGATCCTGGGATCGACGTTCGATCAGAACGGGGCTTCGGATGATTGGGGCGCACCAAAGAGCTTACCGGATGATTCGATGGTTGTGGTTGAGAAGCTCGATCAAAGAACTCGTAATTTACCGAAGAGGCGCAGACGAGAAAAGTAAATCACGATTGCACTGGCTGAGGCACGAGGAACGAGTGAAAATTTCAGCGCTGCGACCTAACCTCAATCGAGTGACAGTTCCTCAATCCTCTCCCACGATCTCAATCCGAGTGAAGTTAGCAGAGCACATTTGACAGTCTGCCCCTATCTCTCCTATAGTCATTGTGTGTCGGTATAAATCTAGGCGGTTAATTCCTTCGCTATTACAACAATTGTCAGTTTTTGCGTAATCGCGGCACCCTCTCCGCAAAATGCTCTCGCATTCCCAAAATAGCATGCACGATTTGTCTAAACATTGTGTTAATATCTTCAGGGAATCAGGAATCTTTAGCTTTCAAACTTTTCTGACCGAAACTATTTGGTGAACTTATTGATGTTTACGTCAGTAACCGACACATTTAGTCGTCGACTGCACGCATCGTCTTCGGTGTACAAATAGCAGGAACGGAGTTTTGGAAAACAATTGCGATTTTTGTTTTCGGATTTGGAAGAAATACGACATTTTTGGCTCATCATCATGAAACGAATTTCCATCTTCTCCATTTGCTCTTATTTGATGAACAGCAGCTTGTTACAATAAACGGCATAACTTTCAAACTACTTTATGAAAAGTCATGACATTTTTTGATTCCTCTTATAAAAGTTGATTCTTCCGGAAAATGTTATCGATTTGAAAGTGGTGGCACCAGAACACCGATTTTCCCGGGACTTGGTGAACCATGTAGTATAAGAAACTTCCGCTGTCTGAACGCTTCAGACCAATCTTCGAATACTTTAGACCAGTTATTATTCATTCTTCTTCATTGTTTGGTCCGTTTTTACAATGGAAATCATTCATTTTTTGTCTGCTTGTCCTGTATACTCACACTCCAATCCCATCCTCTCATCCCCGCAGGACGGCACCGGCACCGTGACGCCCGGCAACGCTTCGGGTCTCAACGACGTCGCGGCCGCCGTGCTGCTCATGTCCGAACAGGAAGTGCAGCGTCGCTCCGCCAAGCCGCTGGCTCGCATCGTTGGCTACGCCCAGACGGGCATCGAACCGCGCATCATGGGCATGGGACCGGTGTCGGCCATCCAGAAGCTGCTGCTGACCGTCCAGTGGGACATCGAGTCCGTCGACTTGTTCGAGATCAACGAGGCGTTCGCCTCGATTTCGGTGGCGGTTGCGCGAGAGCTGAAGGTGCCGGAGGCCAAGATCAATGTGTTTGGCGGTTCGATTGCGCTCGGCCATCCGTTGGGGGCGTCGGGAACGCGAGTGCTGATCACGTTGATCAGTGCGCTGCGGGCGAATGGCGGCAAGCGCGGCGTGGCGTCGCTGTGCGTCGGTGGCGGAATGGGCGTGGCGATGGCCATTGAGTTGGTTTGAGAGAGAGAGAGCGAGTTTGTCGAAGTATTTTGCGTGGATGGTATTTATCTGGAAATATTTAAGAGGATTGTAGAATATTAACACATGAATAGTGAATTATTGTTATGCGCACTGAATTGGAAATATACGTCTCTCAATGTAACATAATTTTGTTGTTTTCGGTGTCTTTACTTCGGAATTGCTCCTTTAGGACCTGAACCCGACCTTGTTTTTAAGAAAACGATTTCTGCGACCCGGATATTGCATCATGTTCCTCCGTTTCTTATCTAATCTGAATAGGTTTACTATCTTGTCATGAAACCTGTTTAAAGGGTGACCCAATTGATAAGCATGAAACTTTGAGCAGCGCAGCTGTAACTTTCAAACCAGTTGTCTGATGAAGCTCAAATTTGGCATTCGGGCATTTCGGTTCACTCGTAACATGTATACAAAATTGCACATACAGTTGTGGCAAAATAATTACGAATGCCAACTAGCTTTTTAAACATGCGTTCATCACAACTGGTAGAGGCCTTCTAGGCGGACACTTTTTTCTAGAATATGTTCGTCTGTTCTTTGGATACCACACTCAACAAAATGTGCATCACAAAAACCAGCCTCTGCCCTTCATAATGATCTATACATCCGTATATGTAATAATTGGTTGGAATTATAATCACGAACGAAATATTTATTCACACCCTATGTCGCACGAGGCTCGTTTGAATGGTCATCAATGAGTTGTCTGTGTTTCAGAAATTCTGTATTTCAACACAAACAACAACAAAAAGGCCCTTGATAGGGCCGCATGACTGATTTACGACCAATTCACCTTCGGTTAATTTTTTGTGTGAGCTGTATAGTTCACATAACTATTGCTTTGATCGTTCGACTCTTGAGTATAAAATTTGATTTGGATATCGATGAGCAGGGTTAAGCAATTTCTGGAATTCAAGCCACGGAAGGCCTCCGCTAATCCGTAAACATTGGAAAATTGCGTCCGTGCTATGATTTTCTCCAACAAGCGCTATCTTTATTTTGAGGCTAGACTAGATTTGAGCCTAAAAAGTTCCCGTAACAGACTCAACAAACTAGGGCTTCGGGAAAAAATTACCCGACCAAGACAACGCCTCTCAAAAACATAAAACTTGCTTGCAGATGTATTCCACTTTAATTTGTATGAAATCCGGCGAAATTCGGCAGAATTGAACAAAAATGTTATTGAGAGGAGTGGGCAATATCCACAGCAACAAATATCAAAGTGATGAGGCTCTGAACCAAGTACCTCGGCGAGAGGTAATCAACAAAAAAACCACCAACGTAGTTCGTGATCTGGTTTTTCATCAAACTGAAAAATGTTAAGGACATCATAAATTGCAGATACAGTCACTCTCACATTCCGAAGTTTGAGGCGTAATATCTGGAAACCGGCTTGCATTAATGTACTGAATATTTTTGTGGATAGTAAAGCAATCATATTCTAGTCTATATGCGAAATCTGACCATTGTCAGTGGCCCACGAAAGAAACTGTAGACCTTCATCTGGAAGTTACCATAAAATAGCGGTACACAACCAAGTGGCAAATATAAGTTTTATGTCTAAACAGCTCATAAATTTAAACAATGTGTGATGCCATTTTGTGCCCTCGGATGTCTTTTCCATGAAAAGTCATAAAACAAATTGAAGAAAAATTTATATTCAACTTTTTTATCATTTTCATGACCTTACTACATGCTTGTCTTTGGCACTCAATAAAACACAAACTATTCAACAAAATCAACATGAATTTGTTCCAGCATGTCAAGGAGCTTCATTACAACACAATTAGTCATATTTAAGTTTCCGAGACAAGGTCTTTGTAACTGAATAATTAGACATAATGAAAAATCCTCCAAACATGAAATGTGCAAATGTCATCCTATACATGAAATAATTTTAGTTCAAATGTTTCTGTTGGTTTGTAGCAAAGTTCAATATTGCTATTTTATGGTAACTTTCAGATGAAGGTCTGCTGTTGCTTTCTTGGGCAACTGACAATGGTCAGATTCCGCATATAGTCCAGATTATGATTGCTTTACTATCCACAAAAATATTCAGTTCATTAAGGTATACAAGCCGGTCTCCAGATATTAGGCCTCGAACTTCGAAATTTCCTTGGTAACATCCATGTGGGAGCGGCCGTTTGTAAAGTATCATCATTTTGTTGTCTTTCGTTTTTCTAAATTCAATCTCTCCTATTACGAATAGCTAAAAACAGCCTTTTCAAATTATGCTGATCAATTGGGTCTCCCTGTCGACATGTCTCGACATGTCATTGCTAAAAAAATAAAACATACTTGATATTATCTCCCGGCGCCTCCAATCACTCTTTCGTCTGCTCTTTTTGCTCCTTCTGCTCCTCCTCCCTCTCCTCCTTCTCCCTCTGCCTCGTCCTCTCCGCCTCGGCCAGCTCCCTTAACGTCTCCTGCTGCCTGCCCGCCGCCCGCTTCACCTTGAACGTCCGCTGCATGCCCTTCTGATCCGCCCGCATCCTCCCCGCCCTGCCCCTGCCGCCCAACTCCTCCAGCAGCTGGCCCACCTGCGCCCGCGGCTCAAACCGTTCCGGCAAATGGACCATCCGAATATTACGCGCCTGCACGTGGAACGTGTCGAACGCCTGCTGGCCGCGCTGCTGATCGATCAGCACCGCCTGCTCCAGCGTAATGTTCATGTAGCCATCGACATCCGACACTCGGCCGGCCACCGTGCGATTGTCGTTCAGATCGACGAACGTCGACCAGCCGATCAGCGCGCGCGGGATGCTGCACAGGCTGTTGAAGATGTTCAGTTTTTCGAGGCCCTCGATGCGACCGGCGGACATTGTGTGGCTGCGGCGGAGGAGGATTTGCTGCGATGTCTCGAAGTCGGAAAGAATCAGCCTCGGAATCAGCTGCAAATTGAAATGCGCGCGCGGTCTAGAAACAAACAAACGACTCGGTGCCCTGTAGGCAAATGCGAGGTGAGCGCATTTGACATTTGACGCGTTCATCTGTCATCGTCGGCTTTCGCGTGTCTCTCTCTCATTCGTCTCTTGAGCGCGCGCGCATTCAGCTCGCAGCGCAGCATTATTTTCGTTTCCTTCCACAGTGCAGACGCGCGCACAAACATTTCACACGGCGGGCATCATCACGCGAGTTCTACCCACAATCCGGTGACCACGGACACCGCGTTCAGAGCCTGAAGTGTCGACCAAGTGACCACCAAGTGCAAGTGCTAGTGAAGTGCCCCCCACAGACGCCATGACGTCCGCATCGATAGAGATCCCGCTGCGGGACACCGACGAGGTGAGTGTGTGTGCTAGTACAACAACAACATCACAACATTGCACCACGAATACACTCGAAAGCGCACGTGTATTGCGCATATCGCATATGCGTGCAATCAAAACAAACCCTAAATGCGTATCACACACGCTCACAAAATGCATCGCCCTTATCCATCCCTCTCCTCTCCCCCTCCAGGTCATCGAACTCGACCCCGAGCAGCTGCCCGATGGCGAGGAGGTGCTCGGCATCCTGCGCCAGGAGCGCTCCCAAATCAACATCTGGGTCAACGTGGCCGTGGCCTATTACAAGCAGAACAAACCCGCCGACTTCATCAAGATCCTCGAGGCGTCCCGCGTCGAGGGCGACATCGTCTACCGTGACTACGAGAAGGACCAGATGCGCGCCTACGACATGCTGGCCGCCTACTACGTGCAGGAGGCCAATCGCGAAAAGTCCAAGGACCGCAAGCGCGAACTCTTCACCAAGGCCACGCATCTGTACACGACGGCCGACAAGATCATCATGTACGACCAGAACCATCTGCTCGGCCGTGCCTACTTCTGTCTGCTCGAGGGCGACAAAATGGAGCAGGCCGACGCCCAGTTCAACTTTGTGCTGAACCAATCGCCGTCCAACATTCCGTCGCTGTTGGGCAAGGCGTGCATTGCGTTCAACAAGAAGGACTTTCGCGGCGCGATGGCCTTCTACAAGAAGGCGCTGCGCACGAACCCCAATTGCCCGGCGGCGGTGCGCCTGGGCATGGCGCACTGCTTCCTCAAGATGAACAACCCGGAGAAGGCCAAGCTGGCCTTTCAGCGGGGCGCTCGACCTCGATCCGAACTGCGTGGGGGCGCTGGTCGGTCTTTCGATCTCGAAGCTGAATCTGCACGAGTCGGAGGCGAATCGGGTCGGTGTGCAGATGCTGTCGAAGGCGTACACGGTGGACGCCACGAATCCGATGGTGCTCAATCATCTGGCGAATCATTTCTTCTTCAAGAAGGACTACGCCAAGGTGCAGCATCTGGCGCTGCACGCGTTCCACAACACGGAGAACGAGTCGATGCGCGCGGAGAGCTGCTACCAGCTGGCGCGCTCCTTCCACGTGCAGAGCGACTACGACCAGGCGTTCCAGTACTACTACCAGTCGACGCAGTTCGCACCGGCGCAGTTTGTGCTGCCGCATTTCGGTCTGGGGCAGATGTACATCTACCGGGGCGACACGGAGAACGCGGCGCAGTGCTTCGAGAAGGTGCTGAAGGCGCAGCCGGGCAACTATGAGACGATGAAGATTCTGGGGTCGCTGTACGCGAACTCGGCGTCGCAGTCGAAGCGCGACATTGCGCGCCAGCATCTGAAGCGCGTGACGGAGCAGTTCCCGGAGGATGTGGAGGCGTGGATTGAGCTGGCGCAAATTCTGGAGCAGAACGATCTGCAGGGATCGTTGCAGGCGTACGCGACGGCGACGGCCATCCTGACGGAGAAGGTGCGGGCGGAGGTGCCGCCGGAGATCCTGAACAATGTGTCGGCGTTGCATTATCGGCTGGAGAATTTGCCGGAGGCGGTGCGCAAGCTGGAGGCGGCGCTGGAGCGTGCAAAGGTGGAGGCTCAGCACGATGTGCAGTACTACGATTCGATTGCGGTGACGATGACGTACAATTTGGCGAGGTTGAACGAGGCGATGTGTTGCTTTGACAAGGCGGACAAGTTGTACAAGGACATTCTGAAGGAGCATCCGAACTACATTGATTGTTATTTGCGGCTGGGGTGCATGGCGCGGGACAAAGGGCTGATTTTCGTGGCGTCGGATTTCTTCAAGGATGCGCTAAAGATTAATACGGAGAATCCGGATACGCGGTCGTTGCTGGGGAATTTGCATTTGGCGAAGATGCAGTGGATTCTGGGGCAGAAGAATTTCGAGACGATTCTGAAGAATCCGGCGACGTCGACGGATGCGTATTCGCTGATTGCGCTGGGGAATTTCTGGCTGCAGACGCTGCATCAGCCGAGCCGGGATAAGGAGAAGGAGAAGAAGCATCAGGAGAAGGCGCTGGCGATTTTCAAGCAGGTGCTGCGCAATGATCCGAAGAATATTTGGGCGACGAACGGGATTGGTTCGGTGCTGGCGCATAAGGGGTGTATCAATGAGGCGCGGGATATTTTTGCGCAGGTGCGCGAGGCGACGGCGGACTTTTGCGATGTGTGCTGAATATTGCGCATATCTATGTGGAGCAGAAGCAGTTTGTGAGCGGCATTCAGATGTACGAGAATTGTCTGAAGAAGTTCTTCAAGCACAATAATGTGGAGGTGATGCAGTATTTGGCGAGGGCGTACTTTAGGGCGGGAAGTTGAAGGAGGCGAAGATGACGCTGCTGAAGGCGAGGCGAGTGGCGCCGCAGGATACGGTAAGAAATGGGGAAAACATGCAATCTTGCGAGGGTTTATCTGATAATTTTACTGCTTCGTTTGTAGGTTCTGCTGTTCAACATTGCGCTGGTGCTGCAGCGTCTGGCGATGCAGATTCTGAAGGACGAGAAGTCGGTGCTGGAAGTCGTGCTGCAGGCCGTTCACGAGCTGGGATTGGCTCACAAGTAAGTGAATGTTTGTCTGGATATTTTTGTATTCTGAAGATGGGCTGGACAATTCGTATCTTTTGATAGT
>CAXHKQ010000016.1:23474-52025 GCA_964017145.1 Agrocybe praecox
GGTGCTTATGAAAAATCAAAAACAAAAAGTGCAAAACGCAGAGCGAATTTAGCAAAAAGATCATTCGCTTTACGAAATTCACGTGTGCTAATGTGAAACGCAAAGTACTTTGCGTACGAGAAACAGGCCCCAGGTGTAACATAGTTATAATATGCTGTATTCTACAAGCGATTCTAGATAGCAAGGTGAAAATATGTATTTTAAGAATGAATTGTATTTCAGTAAAACTTCAGAAGCGTTTGCGGGTGAATTGAAAATGTTCCAGACCGTACCGTTACATGTTACATGTAAGACTTTACCTCGACGTATGAAGCTTATTTGAATCAAGATTGGCTGGATCGAAACGTTCCACATAACATTCCGCTAAAAGAATGGCTGAGGATTTCACCGGATGCAAAATCGATGAATTTCTGTATTTGGTATTTGGAGGAACGAGGCAACGCCGAATGATACGGAAGTTTGGACTCTTCAAACGCAGCCCTTGAGCATGTAGCATGAACAGGGCCGTCTTAAGGGCATGGCTGACTGGGCATTAGCCAGGAGCCCCGAGGGGCCAAGGGCCCCGAGTCCGAATGCTGTATCCATATTTGCATCTTACAAAAAAGTTTCCAAGAAATATTAGCGGGGCCCTGACCACCGGGGCCCATTTCGTTAGAAATTAAAATTATATTTGTTTTGGAAAATTGTAAACAGTTCTTTTCTCAAGCGAAGCTTGATGTTTTTCGTCAAGTATCTGTATTTTTAACATAATCGGGACCCTTTTTCTTGAATAACATGCATCTTTATATTTCCAATTGTGCCGGCACCGTGATTGGCTAAAACCACAATAAACTTCATAATGAATTGCATAATTATGGCGGATAAATCAAGGAAGAATATCAACATAAGCGTTTTAATTATTGTTTTTTTCAGTGCCCAAAAGTGTTGAGGCCCCAAATGAACATTAACCAGGGCCCCGCTAAACCATAAGACGGCCCTGAGCATGAATGGTCCAAGCTTAGGAAATATTGCCAACGATCAGCTGATTTTTGTAATGCGATTATTATTTGAAGTATTCTAGAAAAGTTAACCGTTTTTTAATGTAATGAGCCGTTTAGCGTCGATGGCTTGCCAATAGGATTATCACTTTGGGCTTCAGGTGCCGATTTTTGGTGCCAATAAAATTCTAATATCATTATGATCATCCACATCCCTCCCCAATAAGATGGGTTGAGCGGCTGTATTAGAAATAAAATGTTTTTTACAGGTTATTTACTGTTGATAGGCACCAGTATATCAACAAGACAGTTTAACTCGAACAGGCAGGATTAACTAGAACTTCACTAAACAAGTAATAACTGTCAAGACAACATTAACGTGTCTGCTCGCACACGGGCAGAGTGGTCGGTGTTTTAAAACTCTGTGCTATGAGAACTAATTGTTTTTGTACATATCAGTCTGTCTATTAGTCATTACGGGTTCCCTGTTTTGACGAAGCGTTTGATAAATTTGAGGTGTCGTTTTCGGGGATTCGAACAACCGAATTGTGATTCCAAAACCCGACTACGCTCTACCATCGTCTAATATTCTAATATTCTAATATACTACCAACGAATTTGGTCAGTCGTCACTTGACAATTCCTTTGGATATTTGCTCTGATATAATGTACGAAAAGTTTTCAAAGAAAATAGTCCGAATCTACACACATATGTTGATTTAGTGTGATAATTGAGTTTATTTTCAAGTCAACGGCCTCATTTGGAAACACTGATCCTGAGGTTATATACAACCATCACGTACAGTGTATGCGTATGCAAATGCTATCGCTGCCACTGCCACACTGCCATCCAGCGGCGGAGCGCAACTGCGCCGTTCAAACGGGCATAATGAAAATTAAACAGCTATCCTTTTTGAGGTCGCGCACGCGCTCGCTCATCGGCTGCTGCTGCTGCTGCTGGGCAGCCGCCTGGTTCCAACAACATGGCGCATTGAAATTGTGCAAACAAGTCGAGTCGCATCGGAGGCCAAGCGAGCACAACACAAAAGAACCGCCCCCCAACTCCGCCAACTGCTGGTGCCGATGCTGCTGGCATTCGTCGAGTGAGTGTGTATACATAGCGAAAATGCGCGTCAACGCCAGTTCGCAAGCCCGCGTTTTCAATGCGCCTTTCCGAGACGTAGCGTCGTGATACATTCGCTGTGCTGTGCTGTGCGATGTTTGTGTGTGCGCACTTGCGACGCGCACACGCGAAAAGCACGAGCAAGCAAGCGAAAAGGCTCACACACACCCACTTTATGTGCTGCCGCTGCCGTTTCTGCTGCTGCTGTTGCTGCTGTTGCCATTTCTGCCGCTCTGCCAGCACATCACATATGGATGAGACACCCAAGGTTTGTGTGTGTGTGGCGATGTTTGTACATGTGTTCGTTAGAGTGGGTCGAAATATAAGAATTGCTTCTGATCCATTAAAAGTTTTGAAAACATATTAATTTGTTTTACGTTTCTAGTATAATACAGATGCAAAACAATTTTCATGAAATCAGCACTTCTGTCTCGGTGCCATATTCATACGCCCGATACAAATTGTCCAGCCCTACTGTTAATTCGTATCGTTTGGTTGTAAAACATACATATTTGATGACATTTTTTTTTAATAATCTTTCTATTATATATAAATGACCCAACAAAATGTTAGACCACGAATAACGTATTCTAAACATAGTCCGATCCTTATGATTCTTAGGATTTTACCTTCGAATTCCAGCAGATTAGAACATGACGGAGCCGGAATTTTGAAATTTGGACCAGGACCGCCGGAAACGGCGAAGTTACGGTTTTTATTAATTTGTACTGCCTATGTATGCAGCACATATAAAAATCGTACGTAGCATTGATTTTTAATATTTGTGCTGCATACATATAGGCAGTAAAATTAATAGAATCCGTAACTTCGCAGATTCCGACGGTCCTGGTCCGAAATTCGAAATTCTAGGACTGTCGATAAATCCGAAATTCAGAAACGGTTATGTAATATTTAACAAACAATCCAACGCGAACGGTGAAGAAATAATAACGTATGCAAGCATTTTAAGAGCGTTGCTGATTTGAGAAGCTCGACTGTTTGCAGCTCCACTTTTATCATTTAGTGGGGCGAAGCGAACCACCATTTTCAACCACCTTTTAAGCGCAACGAAGTTCGCTGGGCCGGCTATAAATAATAAACATAGTTTCATTGAATGACGATACACCGAAAATGACGATATCACAACGTTTCTATGCCCTTCGTATAGAACGTTTACTTTATGCCTTAATAATATGTATTTTTTCTGCGATAACTGTTTTATATTTGCTAAGGCTCTACCCAGCGAGCAGAGGTTTGAATATATAAAATATACGCTAAGGGTTAAATCCGTATAATACCGTGATTGGGGCTGCTATTCATAGTCATTTCTTCGAATTTGAGCATAATAGCGCATTTCCACCAACGTCACTTGTCACACATTTATGACGAAAAAATATACGTAAAATGGATTATTGTGCTAGCCCTTGACCTTTTATAAGGATATATTCATTGTGCTTGTAGTTCTTGGAATTCCCAAAGTTTTGCTATCGTCATTTTTCACATAGTGGAGACATAGCGCCGACAGTGAACTACATATGACCCAAAATTCGAATAATTTGGTCATAAACGGCGACTGTCAGCAGATCCAACTCACTATGCGAATAAGAATGAAAACAAAACGTTGGGAATTCCAAGAGCTGCAAGCACAATGAATAACAAATTGTAAAAAGTCAAGAGGTAGCACAATAATCCAGTTTAAGTTTTTTTCGTCATAATAGTGTGACAAGTGACGTTGGTGGAAATGCGCTATTACAACTTGTTTTTTATATTGGTTGATTTTGACTTCGCACGGCAGACATTTTACCAATAGATTTATCATGACCAAGAACATATCTCAGAAATGTCCAAACATTTTTTTTTATATCTGTAGGATATCAGTGATTTTCAATTTTCCGAATTAATTAGTGGCCTCCTGATTTTTTCGTCGATAAATTGCAATATTTGGGCGTCTAGATTGCGCATAAACCTTGGTAACCAAATGGCCAGTATACGATTAAAAGTCGCGGATTTTTGTTTTGGGCTAGGGCGAAACCGCGATAACACTTTCTGTTCGTGTTTTTGCTTTGGCCGCAATTTTTACAATTAGAAAGCAGTGCTTTTACAAGGAAATGAAATACGCCGAACCCATTACTTCGCAATAACTAAAGTTGATTCAATCAAATTTAAATATCGAATGAGCCAAAAGTCCTATCGATGTCAAATTTTGAATATCGTCCTTCAAGATGTGTCCTACTATCAAACAATACGAATTTTCCAGCCCAGCTGTTCTTCAATTTTGTAGAACATCGTTCTATTGTAGAAATCATTAGTTAAAATACACATGCTATACGAAGCAAGTATGAAGCATGTATGAAGTTTTTTGTTCAACAATAACCAAAGTATCTTGATGAAAAATAAACTTTAGATAAATTCAAAACTATATTCGTTGTGCATTACATTTTCCTACAGATAACACTGAGAATTATTTGTTTATATTATATTCAAGCCATGTTTAGCCGTGTCCCGAAACAAAAAAAAATAGTCAACGTAAATACCAGTTCTACAAAATTAACGTGAATACCAGTTCTATTAAAATTCAAAAGATAAAAAATCTTGCCTTTGAGCATTGAAATCGGACTATGTCGATTTTTAAATTTAGCGAGTATCCGATTGAAGAAGACACCTTTGATGGGACGGCTCTTTCAATCGGAAACAAGTAATTATTTTGATCCTCTCTACATGTTCACATATGTTCGTCGACACTCACACACGCATTCGTCGCGAGTAGTTGTATGCTGCCTTATGCTGCTGCTGCTGCTGCACTTTGTGTCCCATTACATAGACCGGAGTGCCCGGATTTCCTCGCACTAGAGCGCGCACATGATATTCATGAGCAAACGGAAGCGATATGAAAATTTCAACAGTCCCCGGCCATGTGAACATCGCAACGTCACACACACGCACACATACTGCAAAAGACCCACACATATTACATGCGGAAAGTGCCAGCGTGTGTACATAGATATATTCTATACATGACTCGCGTTTACATGCGCCCAATGCTGGCTGGTTTTCCCCTTCTGTCTGTCGGCGAGAGTCTGTGTATGGGAAAAACCCAATCAAGTGCCAGAGAAACGGGCGACGGGTTTCGCGAAATGAACGAGTCAACGAACACAACACTGCTGGTCCAATGAGCGAGCGAGCAGCGGGCGACATTTTCGTGTGTAGGCGTATCATTGCTGAAACAGCATAACGAAGTTTGTGGGTGGCTGGGCGGAAAAGTGAAAACCAGCACATCGATTGTCTCATCGCTTGCCAAGTCCATGTCAATATTGTGTGTAGTGTGTGCCGTGTTGTTTGGCAATAATACAACTATTCAAAGCCGCATGCATGCTCCAGCTGAGGTAAACACAATATCCAATGCGTCCTAAACATATTTGCAAAGGGATGAGCAAACAGAATCGCGCAGCTCAATTGGTATGGTCTGGCTCTCATTGATATACATGTTTGACAACATACAACATTGAATATAATGATATATCCATGTTGAAGGTGATTATTGCGGTTGATTTACCTCCCTAGGTAACAAAAAAGCATATGCATGCACAAGAGGGTCATGCTAAACTAGCGGCTCTGTCACTTCCGAGTTGGCCGGCATCTTTTGCAGCTGAACCCCGGCGTCAAATAAAATGGTACTTGGTCCTGCGCTCCGAAGCGCGCCGCCCGTTCTATTGTGTATGTTGCGCGCTTATGCGCCGTTTCGACGTCATCGCCGTCATCTCTGGACAAAAAGAACACTAATCCAGGTCGCGTCTCTCTCTCTCTGGTTGTTATCTTCGTCGTCGTCGTCGTCGTCGTCGTCGTCGTCCTCGACAGCAACGCGCACAATACCGTCGCAATTCGCTGACACTTCCGGTCCAAATCACAAGCGTTCGCATTTCTCGCGCCCTGACGCGCACACATCCACCCTCAAGCGCACACGTGTTTTTGCGTTATGCTACGCACACGATTTCGGCAACAATATGTACATTCATGCGCTGTGTGCGCGCAATGACCCTCTCCGATAAATAATGTTCACGTTCACACTACGACTATTATGCAATTTAATCGCCGCACGCTTGATGGAGCATCGCTGGCTGGGCATCGCCCGGCTCTTAAAACGGATGTGCTTGCGTGCGCTCGCGCGCATTGTTCTCAGGTGTGAAAAGGATATTAACACCACACCACAGCGGAGGAGCGCAGGAGCGTGAGTGACACCGTGCGCAGTAATTGAGCACGCACGCGCGCGTTTTTGGCATGCGCAGCATCGGCGACGAAGTTTTGTTCATTCTCGTCGCCATGTGGTGTGGCTAGGCGACGTGTATCAAGAGGTCCAGTTCAAGAGAAATAATTGTGAATTGCATTTTTTAATATTTCGTATTTCTTTTTTCAGATTTCAATAATTTCTTTCATTCTTCTCTTCAAATCATATTCGATTCATCCAACATAAGGCCCACAAAATCAGGGCATAAAAGGGTTTAAAATAGTAAAAACAAGAAAGTAACGACGAAATATTGAATAAAAAAGAGAAAATTAAAGAAAATCAAATAGGGCATATACAAATCGTACGAAAACGTTACGCATAATCTTAGTTACAAAAATATTCTGTAGCATGAACAGGATTGATAGTGATTGTTGGTTCGAATCCCCGAAGCGGCACATCAAATTTATCAACGCGTCGTCAAATACTGGGAACTGTGTAATCAGCAATAAATGTGTGTAAATGTGTGTACAGCCTTAAATATTTTCCATAAGAATATGCTCAAACTTAAATGTATTTTTTTCTTAACAGTAGACACCCCATGTAACGCGACGGCGTTATTTCATCCTTTTCTTTGATATTACTCGGTCCCTATGTGTTTAATCTGGATACTATTTTATTACTTTGTAAGTTTGATTTTTCAAAACACGATACAATTTTTTTTTTATTTCTAGAATGAAAATAGCTATCATATTACTGGGCTCAAGTTGAATACGACTCCGCGTACCACGTGAATGCCGCGCTCGCGGTGCATTGTGACACATAAAGATAGCGTATTGCTGTGTTCTGTCATCCAGAAATGTCATAACAAAGACGTGTTTGTTTTGATTATGAACTGGCATTTGAACTGACATGCAGAACATGCCTCTTTTCTGACTCTCTCACTTTCCTCGCGCAACAACAATTGCACACAGACAACGCGCCTCGACCGTGGTTTCACGTGATAGACCGAGTCGTATTTATTGTGTGGGGTGTCTACTGTTAATTGTACATCAACGGTTCAACTTACTTGTTTTTTCATTACTTGTTTTACATAGTAAGATGTATGAAATTTACTCAACGCAATTCGATACATCTGACAACTATTGCCAAGTGTTGAATGTAAAATGTCAGCCAAGAGTAAAGCTACTTTAGAGAAGGCAGAATCAGACTAGCTGGATCCCAGTTATTTTTGTCATTTTGGTGCATAGTGTATTATTCAGCAGATCGCTCACATTCGACTGTCATATCGTCGACACGACGGCAACGATACCCGAATAATTGAACCGTAATTCATCCGCACACACACATTTTGCGAGCTCATATATGTAATATGTAATGCTCCGGAGGTGTCGATGGGTGTAATGCAACAATAGACACCACACGTCGACCCATGTACGCACGCTTACTCCCTGATACGCATACTATGTTGGGATGCGCAGTGCATATTACATAGCGCAAACACCTCGTCGACGATGTTGAATGTGCCACAATTCATAAATAGCTAAACTCTGCTGCTGCTGCTGCTGCCGATGCTGCTGCTGAGGCAGGAGTATTAAAAGCGATGCGGAGCGGCGCAGCTCAGGTGTTGAGTTCACACATATTAGTGCCGAAGTATTGATGTATGTTACACGGCAAAATGTTCGCGCAGTTCCGCTTCGTTCGGAATGCAGAGCGCGCATATAAGCGGATGATGTGTGCGAGTGTGTGTTTGGAATTTTTGATTTAAGCCTCATCGTCGGAACAACGGCGACAGTTCCGGTTCGGTGGAACACAGTTATCACTGCGAGGATTCCGTGGGTAGAAATATATAACATATAGCGGCTTCGCCGCCAGCGTCCGCCGCCGATGACAACAAAAAATTAATTTGATTCGAAAGTGCATTACAAAATAAATCGCACGGCACCAAAATGTTATTCCGGTGTAGAGAGGTTTCCGGCTTAGGGAAGTTTCGGCTTGGAGAGGTTCCACTGTACAACAAAATATTTGATCAAAATTGCATTACAATACTAATTTCTCGGGACCAACATTATGTTCCGATCTAGAGAAGGTTTTTGGTTAAGGCAAGTTCCACTGTAGCAAAAATCATTTGATTGAAAAGTGCATAAAACTATTCATTCGCACCAACATTTTGTTACGGTTTAGAGAGGTTTCCGGCTTAGAAAGGACCTAAACTGTACCTAAAAATCATTTGCACTGTACCTAAAAATCATTTAAATAAAAAAACATTACGAAATAAGTTTGATGCGGTGTGGAGAAGTTTCCGTACACAACAAATATTCGATCAAAAAGTGCATTACAAAATTAATCACACGGGACCAAAAGGTTTCAGCTTAGGGAGGTTCCCCCTTAAGGGTTTCCGGCTTAAGGAGATTTCGGCTTGGAGAGGATCCACTGTACAGAAACCACATTGATCAAAATTGTGTTCCGGTGTAGAGAGGTTTCCGGCTTAGGATGTCCCTGCTTGAAGAATTAGAGAGGTTCCACTGTACAAAAAATCGGCCCGATAGCTCCATCATCATCATCATCATCACTGTGCATTGTGTTGTGCGTTTAAACCTCAACATAAATATCTCGTTTGAGTGTATGCGTGTTATGCAATGCACCACAGTGTATACAGTCATCCGAATTTTCCTGCGTGCCTGGTAATCATATTCCAAATTAAACGACAGATTTTGTGCACACCCACTCCCACACATACACACACACACATACACACACACACATACTCACACACATACACACACATACACACACACACACACATACTCACACACATACACACACATACACACACACACACATGGGTGTTTGATGATGTCCAGTGCCATTAATGTCTATTGGTTTTTGCATTGCGAATTCTTTGTATGTGTGTATCCGTGTGAGGTAAATTCGTGTTTCTCGTGCTTTCGCTGCAGATTACTCGACAACGGTGCAATGTATCAGACCAAACTAAAGCCTATAACCATCTCAAAGGTTGGGCGCACACGTATACTATAACACACATGTGCTCTAACTAACGGTTCTTTCAGTATAAGTTAACCAAAAAGCAGAAGTTTGTGCTTTATAGAGTAAGATTGTATTTTTAAAAATATGTCTGTGTTTGTGTTTCTACATATATTGTACAATTTTCTTTGCGATTTGAATACACTATATTCCTTTATTTTATATTTTATATAACCGACACCGTTTCCATTCCCATTTTATTCACACCTTAGCATATCCTTATCAAATCCGAAACCCTCCAAGTTATAACACAGTTTTCATTCTATTCCGCGGAGATCATTTAAAGCATATGGCCCAGTTGCAACGACGATTTTGCTTCAAACTCAAAACCCAAAACAGCATGCACACATCAAACGGTCGTGAGATCTGTGTGTGTATGTGCCGATGTGCCTCTCGATTCTGTCGGCTGTCGCTTGCTTGCTGTGTTCAAGTGCACACTCAACTATACATTTGCGAAGAGCAGCAGCACAGAAGCAACGCTGCGGCTGCACAGCATGGGATGTTTTCATACCGTAGCCAGAAACACGCACACAGCACACACACACACACAAACAGCGGCATGCTGATCGCGCAGCGCATGTTGGTGTATGCACGTCAATATGCGAGGACACTCGCTCGTCATCGACATCGGCCTAGAAGTCCGTCGTCGTCGACCGACCAACCTAAGTACACGCCTCATCGAGCCAAAATAACGATAATTGCCGCAATTATTCAGTGGGTCTGTGTGTGTCACGCACGAGGACCGGACGGATGAATGATTCGTGCCCAACATGAAAAGAACGCGCGATATCTTGGCACAATAGCCGCTCCTCACAATGGTATGTTTACATATCGACATTTTAATTCGACACTTGAGCGTGTGATCGCACGCATGTTCTAATGCTGTGTGTGTGTGTGTTTTACCATATGCGCCCACACTCACCGACACACACACACACCCATACACAAAAAGGATATATCAAAGCAAGTGTGCGCACGCGATCCTTCAACATATCCGAGGCCTCTCTGTGAAATAGATATGCAGAGGCGGTTCGAGTGAGACACGCGCTTCAGATTAATTGCAGTTTTGTGCGCCGCGACGACGACGAGGCAAACGTGTCACACACGGAGCGCTGTCAATTTGTGTGATGCGGTGCTCGCGCACGCGAGGATGTGACGCGATGTGAGCGTATGATTTTAACGAAAGAAGTCAAGTATTAGGATGGGTACCGCCTCAAAACCGTCGACATCAAGCACACGCGGCTTGATGCGATTCTGCAAATTAAGTGAAAGTGCGTTTTTTGTCGACTTGCGTCACAAAAATATCAAACGGCAACGTATGCAAATTTGATGGACGATTGACACGCCCGAACCAACCGAAAAACAAACACTAGACCGTTTGATGTGCGGCGCTGAGCACACGGGCGTTGTTTTAACTCGAAAAGCGTTTCCACTCGGCGTTAATTTATTGTCGCACAATTAATGGTTTTTACTCTCAGAAATAAATTTATATATTCACGTATGCGCGCACCGCACAGAAGTCGAAACCACTCGCCACGCACTGCATAAATTAAAACAAATTATATGGGCTGCAATAGAGACGTCACACACCGAGTCGTGCGTACAAATGGCAAAGTGACATGCTCAACCAACCTGCCCTGCGCCCTGGTTGGGTGACCGGAATGCGGAACGCTGCTCGTGCACCGCTCAAGCGCTCCGAGGTGTCACTTTCCGTGTATAATGTCATCTGATAAGGGCGCGCACACACACACACACACACATATGCACGAGCACGTGCGTGTTTGTTTGCGGTCGCAAATTGACCAAACAATCTATTACTTGTGAACTAACTTCGTATTAGGAAAATATATGTTGCGTTTTATCGTGGGCGAACGCACGATGTTCTTCGTGACTGCGTGCTCAACTTTGCGCCTGATAGTGCAATCTGTCTGCGACGGCAAGAGGGTTGAACGGCGACTCTAAGCGAGCAATATTATGCGAGTTTTCAATAAAAGGCCTTCGATCTTGAATTTATATTTTATTCCAAAGGTTATGCTGAACAATCATTTGGTGTTGAATAACATGTTGGCTAACTAACAATCGATTATACGCATAAATTGGACATCTCTGGATAAACATACGATACTAAATGGGGTATAATATCGATCGATGCGTCATACATATTTTTAGACTCAAATTCGACGTGTTCACTATTCAAAATTCAATCGCACTGTGTAGCTACGCTATTCGAAATACCGATATAAGTATCACATTTTGTTTCAATATTATATCGTTTATACGCTATACATTGCAAAAAATCGACCGTTCCTATTGAAAACCCCTATATTAAACATGCTGGCCCAACACAGTTTGACAGGTGAATGAGCTCGCAGGCAGTCCGATAAGATCGACCAAGTATATGCGTATGCGAGAAACTGTGAAATGCTCGCTCGAATGTCACGAGTCACAACATAAAATATACCGCACTTTTCACCCCTTCGCTGCGCGGTTGCGTGCGAAACTAATGACAAATTGAGTCGTTCGATGCTCGCGTCGGACACTTGGAAAATTTACATTTCGCACGACGCGCTGGAATCGAGGTCGCCAGCCGTGCTAGTTGATGTCTTGATGTCACGGCTGGTTGGCGAGACGCACGTCGACCGACATCGAGCGATTCACGACGAGTGGAGTGGCATATACTCAATTGATTTCAATGCAGAGTGCAGACATTTGCTGTGCTGCGCTGATTAAAAGCCATCGACACCGTTATGTGCGGTTGTCTTCCGAAACTTGCCAGCATATTTCCGCCGTGCATCCACTTAATATAGTAGACGCGCAGCATAATTCTAACGCACCGCACTACACGCATGGCGATGAGTGTGTAGGAATTAGGCATTGTGGTTGTTGAACTCTCAGCAGTAACAGCATGCTTGGAGTAGATAATATTGATGGTTAGACTCCCTGAATTTGGCTGGCGCATAATTGCAATCCACTCAACAGTTAGAGGTTAATCAAAAGCAGTTTAGTCGGTCTGGTACTTGGGTAACACACGCAGGATTTATTCGGTATAGTATTATAATATTTATAAACGAACGATATGATTGTTGGTGTTTCGGGTGGGTGTTTGTCGTACAATACATGTTTAAGCATATTTTATCTACCGCTACAATCTGTGTAATATACATATCTAATTGGAGTAATATATAATTTCTTTGAAACATCTTAACTGGCTAGTCAATTCGCACAACGAAACCGCACTAAATGGGGACCGTTACAACATAATTCGTCATTTGGTGGGTCGTTCAAATCACTGTCTCTATATTACGAACGGTCGAACGTATACATATTTTGATTATATTGCACATAAACTAAATTTTACATCTACGAAACAATCCCATTCACGGCGATAAACACTCTCTCTCTACTCGATTAGAATGTACTTTGAACTCTGATGTATCATCGTTTCGGCGTAGTATCGCTGTCAAAACACTTTGGCAATACCGCTGCCCGAACTGGCACCACTGGCATTCGTTTCAAACAGCCGCTGGGCGGCCTGAGCGGCTGCGGATGTTGCAGCTGCCGCAGCAGACGAAGGCAGTTGCATGAAGGCCGATTGCTGCATCTGCTGCTGATGATGCTGATGCTGCAGATGCTGCTGCTGCTGACCGGCATGATGATGGTGATGATGATGGTGCTGATGATGAAGCGGCATCTGATGTGGCGGCGCATGCAGATACTCCGACGGCCTGAAGGCCGCATGCATCGCCGCATGATTCAACGTGGGCGGCGAATGCAACAGCGGATGTCCGCCATTCGAATGGGATGAATGCCCCATGCTGGTCGCATGCCAACTGCCCGCCACAGCCGTCGAGGCGGAAGACGAAGCCGCTCCCACCGAAATCACCGACACCGGCGAATCACCACGCTCCATCCGACCGCCATGCTCCGGCGACATGTCCTCCTCCGCATCGCTCAGATCCATGTCCAACAGCTCATCCGACTCGTCCAGCATTCCATACTCGCCGCCCTCCTCCTCCTCCTCCTCTGCCTCCCCATCATCCAACCCCAACTGATCACCTTCCGCTCCCCTCATCCGATAGTGCAACCGCCCGCTGGCATCGTGCAACTTCCGCATATGCTTCTTCAGATCGAAATTCCTGCAGAATCCCTTCGCGCAAATCTTGCACGTAAAGGGCTTCTTGTCATTGTGCGTGTGCATGTGAAACGTCAGATTGTACACCTGATGGAACGCCTTGTTGCAAATATTGCACTTGTACGCCTTGTCCCCGCTATGCGTGAGCTTGTGATTCTTATAATTCCCCTTCTGATGGAATCCCTTGCCGCAGAACTCGCACACAAACGGCTTGTACCCCGCATGAATGCGCGTATGCGTGTTCAACGTGGACGACCGATTGAACGCCTTGCCGCACGTCTGGCACTTGTGCGGCTTCTCTGACGTGTGGATGATCTTGTGCCGGCACAGCGTCGACGCCTGCCGGAAGCCCTTGCCGCAGATCTTGCAGACGAACGGTCGGGCGCCGGTGTGCACGGGCATGTGACGCGTCAGGTTGTAGTGGGCGTTGAAGACCTTGCCGCATTCGGGGCAGGCGAAGGTTTTGGCCTTGCCGGCGGCAGCAGCAGCAGCGGCGGACGTTGGAGAAACTGGAGCCAAATTGGCGGCTGAAGGTGTGGCAATCGAAGGCGCCGTTCCGCTGCTGTTCAGCGACGAGGTGGGCGACAGCGGAATGTGAGCGGAGATTTGTTGCTGGTGCTGATGCTGATGAAGGTGTTGCTGGTGAAGATGCTGCTGATGCTGATGATGCTGGTTCAAGTGGTGATGATGCGCCGCCGCCGACGCCAGAGGGCTCTTCGGTCGACCTTCGGACGAAGCGGCCGTCTTTTCCGCGGTCTGTGCCTGAGCGGCAGCCGCAACGGCCGCCCTCCGCACCGACGCCTGTGTCGCCTGCAGCTGATGATTCAGATGCGACAGATGCGTGTTCAGTTGCATATGGTGATGGCCGGCGGCAGCCTGACTGGCGGATAGGAGAGATGCTGCTGCAGCGGCGGCGGCCGAAGAAGATCCGACCGAATGCTGTTGCGTCAGGGCGGCGTATTGGGCGGCTGCGCACATCAGCTGATTGGGGTAGTACAGCAGTGGATACTGGGCGAGCAGTTCGTGATGGGAGCGCGCCGAGTGGACGAACTGGTGGACGGCGGCCGCGGATTGGGCTGCTGATGCATTTGGTATGTACTTTTTGAAGGCGGAATCGTAGACGGGCGTCGTTTGCGATGTAACCGCCGTTGGTGCTGGCCGCAGTGGCGGAGGCGTCGAGGCCGACGAACTGGCGACGTCCAGCTCGGAGCCGGAGCTCTGATTGGACGAGGTGTCGTGATCGTGGCTAAGCTGGTAGGCCGTATGTTGCGTGACGTACTGATGAACCGCCGTTGGCGACTGGCGCTGGAGCCGCTGGGGCGGCGTTGGCGTCCGCCGTCGGGCCGCATCGGGTTCCATGATTTTGGCAATGGAGAATTTCAGGGTGCCGCCGACGGAGCGGGCTGGCGCTGGCGCTGTCGGTTTGATGGCGGTTGTAGCTGGAGAGCAACGGCTGGCCTCGGTTGCGGTCGCCATGGCGTCTGTGGGGCTGGGCGATGCTGAGGGAGATGAGTGATTTTGAGTAGCTGCTGCTGACTCCATGTTCGGCGATTTGGTGGACATGGGGACGCCGGGCAGTTGGCACTGTTGCATTCCGCGTGGGCTCTGAATAGTGAGAATGGAGTAGACGAAAAGAACAAATTGATTAGCACACGTTTCAATCATATTCAAATACGCAAACTCGTTGCGGCGTTTATTTTGGCGCGTGCTGCGCTTTGTTCGCAGCATAAAAATATTATTCGCAGAGAAAAGGGTGGAGTTGTGTTCAGTCCCCGTCGCTCAATCGTATTGTTTTACAAACGGCTCGGCTGCGGCATTCAAATTTCAAATGTTGCGACAACATATAATTCAAGCATCTGCGCGAATTATTCGCACATCAGTGGAGCACGCACGCGTTTCGGGCGCGTGCTATGCTGCTGTTTTGTTTGATTGCTGTGCGGTTTGTAATTCAGATGCATTTTTTTCTCCAGCGCGGTTTTGTTTGAATATTGTACAAAGCACCAGCACGCGCGTTTAATTGGGAAAAATGGGTGGTGGCGATCCGTCGCGTGTCAACGCGAATGCAAATTGTGTTCACACTTGAGTGCGTCCGTGTCAGAAATAAAACACAGCGTGAGGCCGACGCCGATTCGACGGAAAAACGGTTGAGATTGTTGGGTGGATGAAATACGTACAAAGTAGACCATAATTCCGAGCGGGTATCTGCGCGAAAATTTGTCGACGATGAGGACGATGATGAACACGGACGAAAATCGATGATCACTATTTTATCTGCGAATCACTATCGATCAGATTGAACTATACACGCGATTTATCAAACGATCGTTATTCGAATTCGAACAATCGCGCACATCTGCTGCCGTTGTTTTTTGCACGACTCGGATCGACGCACGATATAAATATGAGTGTGTGTGCACACGTTGAACGCACGGAACGATATGATGCCAGAGCTGAGCAACCACCCGACAAGTGCCCTCTGTGCGTCGACTGCGATTGCCTGCTGCCGATGCCGATGCTGCTGCTGCTGCTGCAGAGGGGGTGGTTCAGCAGTATGTTCGATATGCGCATGTGCGAACCTTTTTGTGAGTGTGTATGTGTGCACACCGTTCTCGTGTGCGGACGACGGGAAATGGCACCGCCCTCCAGCGCATGCATGCATGCGCGCACATGTGGTATATGCGAAGTGTGTGAGTGTGTGTGTATATGGCAGAGTAGTAAATGAGCACACGGCGATGGTTGTGGCGCGCGACGATTTGCACCGTCGATTGTAAATAATATATGCGGGATGCCTGTGCTGTGTTTTTTTCTCCGTTTTTTCGCACTGTTCGTGCGGGGTGGATGCTTGCGCTGCTGAGAGGGTGTACGTCGTACGTGTGTTGTGTACATTATTTTCGTCGAAATGACGTTCCGCAACCGACACACACACATAAATACCAGCACAAAAAGACATTGTGCCCAAAGTGATTGCACCGATGCTGGCTGGTTTGTGTTAGTATTCCGGCGAACTACCCCAACGTGTACAAATGGGGCGAATAATAATTGCAGACGAATTCGGAGAATTTATCCAGTTCAACATTCTTTGCTCACTGTTCGGAGAAAATGCACATAAACTTCGAATATCGCGGAAGATACTACACGTTTCTGAGTACACCATGTTGTTAGAAACTCGAGGTAATGTTGCTAATTCAAAAACATGAGTTACGTTCCAAGCATAATGGTGTTAATGGTGAGATGTATAGTGCGTCGTGGTTTATTTTTTGCATAAGGGTAATTTTTGCACCCCTCCTCATTTCCTTCAGTAACGAGTATATTCTGCTGATTGTTTCATATTATGCGCCTTTTATCAAAATCTCTCTATGATTATAGACTCTGGCCTTTTATACAAAAGATATAGCGCTATATGAGATTTTGATGTTTTTCTTACGATAATTCATCTCCAATCAATGTGTTGGGAATAACCTACGAAAAATGAAAAAAAAAAATCGAATTATTGACTTCGAAGCGGAATTTATCGGTGAATTTGAATATTTTTGTGTTTTATCGATAGTATGATAATAATTCATCGAGCAGAAACGTAGCCTTATAAATTTTCTGTTTATTGCAGGAGCTCTTCGCGCTTACTATGCAAAAATGCCCCGTCGTACTCTATATAACATCATTATTTATCTTTGGTTTATCTTTCAAGAGCGATATTTTTGAATTATTATTACACACTGAATAGAAAACGACGTGGTATTTTTGCATTCGATTTCGAAACGGAAAAATGCGATTGATAGACAATTTATCAGGCTATGATTCAGCTAAACAAACTCAATTCACGGAGCTATTAGCATAATACCAAAGGCATGTTTTTTCGAAGTTTTTAAAAATGCGGGGTAATTTTTGCACCCCTCTCTATTTTAGGTAAAACTGTACAATTGTATGTCACATAGTCACATGTACCTATTGACTAGATGGATTGTCAAACTATCGTTAAAATACTAAAATATTCAAATTCACCGCTGAATTCCGCTTGAAAGTCAATCATTGGATTTTAAAAAAATCATTTTTTGTATGTTATTCCCAACACATTGATTGGAGATGAATTATCGTAAGGAAAACACCAAAATCACAAATAGGGCTATAACTTTCATATATAAGGCCATAAACGAAAAGAGTCGATATTCATAGAAAGATTTCCATAAAAGACACAACATTTTAGAAATTGAGCAGAATATCGTTGTTATTGCAGGAATCAGGGGGGGTGCAAAATGTGCCACTATGCAAAAATTACCCCATCGAACCCTACAGTACATTTTATACGTTGATAAGTTTCGACGTGCTCAAACTAATGTCGTGAGGAGCATGTGATTTTGCCTATCGGCCTAATCGGAGAAAGCTCGAATTTCTTGAAATGTTCGATATATTTTTCACATTTCTTACATGAAAATCGAAGAAAAATCTTGACACAATTCAGGAAATGTACGTGTTTTTCGAGAATAAGCCGTGTTTTTCGTGTAATTGACATATTTTTTCCTCAGACTGTGTTATTCGAGGTTCGGGATACTATGCGCAAAAAATAGTCGCTGCGATCAAAGAAGACACCAGCGCAACCCAATCGCTCGATCAGCGCAGCCTGCCTCTCAATGGCGGACAATTTGGACCATTTCCGATGAACTACATACACTCGCTGGTTTGGTTCCGATTTGGCCGAACGCCGAACAAAGACGCCCGATGCTGGCCGGATTGCCGGCGGTACTTATGCATTCATTATGTCAATCGTGTGTGCGCTAAGCGATTTCCGATCGGCTCACAACTCACAACAATTAATTCCTGTGGTCCAAATCTGTCGTTTGTCGTCGACCGGTTCCTCCCGCATCCGACTGAAGGCGGTCGGCGATCATTGAGTTCAACCTTTTTCTCGCACCGCCGCCACAGAGAAGCTGTGCGATGCGCGTAATCCGTTAACAGTTGTATTGGCTTGTGTGTGTGTGTGTGTGTGTGTGTGTGTGGAGAGGATGGGTCATTGAAAATTAGTACCCTGTACGCTGCGTACACCAGACCGAAGCCATTCACGAGTGTGCTCGTGCGTGTTTTCATTCATGAAACCGATTGCCGTGTGTGTAGGTGAAAACTCTCAATCGAATATTGCGTCTGCGCATTTCTTCACAGAGCGTGTGCGTGTAGGTGAATAGTAAATGTGTGGTGTAGGTGCACTTGTACATGCATTCCAGGTTCATACATATGAAATTGCAATTTGTTATTTCATAATTGTAGGAGATATATTTTTGTTCAAAGCATTACAAGTCGGTATTTCATTAAAATTATGTAGGGCTGTGTTTTCAACCTTCTGTCTTGCACAAATGATGAACGTAAATTGAATATTATTTGTAGAACATGAAGGGTTATATCATGTTTCAAGATACATATATGATTGTTTGTTTAAGGAAACATGTTCATGTTCATATAATTGAAAAATCCCATTCATAATTTCATCTAGGCTCTTGACTGTCGAAATATACTTGTACCACATTTGTAGACCTGTATTTCATATGCACATTCCTGGTAAAAACTGCGATGTATTTTTCTCTTTCTCTCCTCAGCCCGCTCCGCGTGCGTAAGCGATTACAACTGGGCCCTCGGCAGGATTATGAATGTTTTGGGCGGATTAGCTTGTTTAGCAGTGAGCGCGATTCGTATGCTACACTACCATACATCATACAGCATACGATATGTGGGTCACCGATACACATGTTGTTCGCCGTCGGTGGTTGAGCGGATTATTGAACGTGTGTGGAACGTGCGGCGACTCGACGTGCGTTGCGTGCGTGCGGACAGACGGACGTGTGTGTTGTTCTCACAAGTATAAACAGATTATCCACCCATTCGATTTAGATGTCCATTGATTTGTACGAGCGCACAGTAGCTACAACATACAACATACAACATGCACTATATTTCAGAGTACATCGTCAGATGTCCGACAACGTCCGGCGGTCGGTCGGCCGTCTTACATCAAACGACGACGACGAAGGTCCAATGTTTGTGTACTTCTGTGTGTGTGGGAAGAATACACATATGCTGCAAATTATATTCAATAATGTTTGATTGAAGATGTGTGTGGACCTGAGCTGTAAACAGTGCTCGAGCGAAATGTTCCCATAGACCGCTGCGGCATGGGAATCGAATTGGCCGATCATGGGTTTGTAATTGCGGATAAGATCGTCTAATTGGGACAAACAGTGCCGGCCGATCCGACTGGGCCAAGGAGGCGGTGTGTTTCGCCAACCGCCGTTCGACGAATCCCGACTGTGATGTATGCAAATATTTGTTCAAACCAAGCCATGTCGCAGCAGCAAACTGCGAGAGCTTTCCCGTTGCGCCAACTTGTCCGCCCAGTCTCGGAAAATTGGCGAGGAACCGAGACGGTGAGAACCTACGACGGCGGGATTCTATAAATCATAACTCACTCAGCATAACTCTCATAATTCTTATGACGCGCGAGAAGCGATCAATTGCGAAGATGGTAGGTGTGGCTGGTGGCTGCTGGTTTCAATGTTTTATGATCGCACCGCGTGACACATCGACGTTCATAATAATTTGCATGCGAGCCTGGGGAGGCGTGTAATCGTCGATTTTGACAACTATGGGAATGCTCGCTTCCACGAACTCACCCAGCGAAGCATATCGCCGAAGCATAATGTACGTGTCATATCGATGTACGACGATGTTCACGCTTCGCTGGCGAGTCGATAGATAATATTGAGAGAGGGTGGTTTTCCACACGTTTACACATTCACGCGTCAGTGTAATGTATGCTAATCATAGTCAAACACACACGAACGCCAACGCGCAGTCGAGTATATTAATTTGCATGCGAACGCAATCAAGTGGATATCGTGCACCATGATCTAGATACCCACACACACACACACACGCATGCGACACCCCCTCAACGGCGACGCAGCATAAATTATGCACGCCGACACTTTACTGCGGTCAAACAATTGATAATGTGTCACCTTACATGCGACACAAATATCGGCCTAGACTCTAGAGCCAAGGACACGCTGCCTCGAGTGGGGCGCAAATGCAGCACGATATACGTGATTGATAGAGTCACGCGGTGCGCACAATCGATGCGGCGCAAACGTGCTAATTCTGCACTAACCCGCATCATATCAAAAATCTCTCGTTAGCATTCTCTAGGCCTGTTCTCTGGTTGTGATTGTGATATGCTGTTCCGTTAGTCGTCAGCACCTTTTCTTCGCGATGTGGCACACTTCATGCTTCATGTGCGGCGCTCTATATCATTTTCGTATTAGGTTTCATCAATCGACAAGCACGCGAGCACATAATTATATGCCCATCATAATGAACACGCACGCGCGAACCTACAGCCGAAATCTTATCATTTGTGTGCTCGAGAGGCGGCCAAGAACGAAAAAACGCGGATCGCTCGCACATCTGCGCGCACTCGTCATGTCAACATACACACATACACATACACACACCACAACTAAACAATGAACCCCAACGTGGCACGCGCTTGCGCTCACTCGCGTTTCGTTTACCTTTTCAGCTGGCGCGCAAGAGACGCGCCTCGAAAAGACCGGCGCTTCGCCTGCTCAAGACGACGGCGGCTAGTGTTAAAGTGCGTAACGCACGATGTCACCTTGCCGGCGATGCCCGGATTTTTTGTTGGGTATGTCGGAAGCCGGTAGGCGGTTCGCCAGACGCGCCCACTTTGCTGATGCAGTGCGTGAACGATCGACGAGTGTGCTATGTGTGTTGCATTCACAATCATCCGTCGATGCAGAAGTTGATGACACATTCAACAATGTGCGTGGCCCGCCTTCGGCGCTTTGGCGTGCGTGCTCGAAAACGCTCGAAGGGGACAGCGTGTCGATACAGAGATTAGGAACATGTTGGGTCGTTGCGCGATAAGTGCGAACATGTGCGCACGTTTCTTCTAGACGTCACAAACAGCCACCGGTAGACAGACTTGATTGTTCTGTATATTATTTCTGTACATGGATTTAATTCTGTCATCAAATATCAAAATACTATTTATATTGAATAGTGCTTATTTTGTATATATTATACTAAAAATATTTCGAACCATACCAGTACCGTTAGTTTAATACTGGGATATGGTTAACGAGTCGTTGTTGGGTTTTAAAGGTTCAGGTGGCCATGTTATACATCATTAGAACCCTGAACGTGGAAAATTACAAATATCGACAAGGCAATCAAAATTATTGATTTCCAAAGTGGAAGGTCAACAAAGTTGTTTTTTTTATGGGATCAGCAGTAAAATGTTAACAAAATGCTCTTAAAACCGGCGAATCAGATTATACCGTTGTAACTCGTAACCAACAATGAAATATTAACTTGAACCAAATTTTGTTGAAAAACCGCAACAAAAAATTTGAAATCACGAAAACATTATTTTTAGAAACATTATCAATTCGCATTTTTCGAGCAGAAGTGGTCAATATAACAATTCCTTCGCTCAGGTTTCATGAGTACAAATCTTCAAAGAATGATTATAGAGTACATGTGTAGCAAATGATTGGCACAAATTTGAATACGAATAGAAGGAAACACCGATCACTCTGCCCGTGTAAATGTTGGCTCGACAGTTATCACTCTTTCAGTGGAGTTAGGCGCGCTGCTCTCGTCCTAGTTAAAAGCTTTCTGTTTGAGTGAAACTTGTCGTGTTGATCTACTGGTGCCTCTCATAAGTAAATAATCTGTAAAAGCTTCGTATTTCAAATACAGCCACCTAACACTTCTTCATGGGGTACTATGGATGTAGATGATGAATATTTAAAAAAAAAATTGTTTAGTAATGGCATTTTGTATTCTGTTATTGATGAATCACTCAGTAGTTCTTCGGAATTTTGAACGAGTCTGCCGGCAGCAGACACGACTTTCACTCTTCGTTGTCGTCGTTTTATGAACAAATATTGTGCAAAAACTAGTACGCACATGTACCACAAAAACGGCCCATACCATACCCAACATAAATATACACCACCACCACCACCACATCCATGATGTCGTTGAACCAATAACACAATCAAATGCGATATCGAGACGCGAAGACGCTAAACGGCGAAGCAGACGCAGACGACGCGTGCTCGCGTTCAGCCGCATCGCAAAAACCGGATGCGCATTGTGTTCGCGTATGCTATGGAATCGCGTGCCACTGCTGCAACCGTTTTGCGTTCCGTTTCTGTACGTGCATATGCACGTAATTGCAAGACTCGCGCGACGCGTGTTCGATTTCCGGTGTTTTCTTGACGACGACGTCGGCGCGTGCTGAACACCGCCAGCCTAGCGTCGAGGATCCGATTCCGAGCAGCCGGCCGGTTCTTCGAGCGAATACGCCTACGGTTCGAGCCGTGTTGGTTGTCACATGCCAGTGCTGCTGCTGCTGAATGCCCGAAGCGGCCGTTGAAGTGGTGTCGTTGGCGGCAGAGAGTGGTTTGTTCTTATATTTTATTATTATTTGCGCATTATTGTGCGGTGCGCGTGTATGCGCTTTTCGAGACTCGGATTCATTATATTATTTGCATTGTGCTGGTGCGTTGGTGTGGTCGCGTCAACATAGCACAATGCACAATGGTCGTGAGTGAATTGCGTGGTCTCATTGTCCGAACGCAGAGCGTCCACATTTCCACATCTGCTGCCAACAATAACCGTTTAATGTCAGTCGACGACGCACATAATCATCAACATCAACATAGCGATGTGATTTGATTCGCGTCAACGGTGAAATCAACTTGACCTATCTCCGATAACCAGTGCATTATTCAACTAGCAACGTTGGAATTTTGTTAGCCTGAGAGAGGAAACGGATTCAGTTTGACTATTTTTCAATATATCGCGAATTGTCGATGTGCAGATTTCACCTTTTTCAAGAGTTTTCAGTCTCGCTAGTCTATTGAAAACTCTTCCAACATCAATCTACTGACATGATTATTATCTCTATATCTGTGTGGTCGCGTTAACACAACACAATGGCATTTGTCGAAGGCTCGACAGTCGGCAACTCTCATGATCATCAACATACCAATATGATTTGATTCACCGCATCGCCGGAATTAACTCGAATTACACTTTGAGCAGGCTTGAGAATCTAAAAGGAAACACCTTACACTTTACACCTAACATTTCTGGTAATCTCCAGGATCCTTAGAACATTGCAAATATTTAAACACACTGAATATGTTTATGTTATCTATGGTTGGGATTCGGCAATAGATACTTTCTCTCGATTGCTAGCATAAATAGCCGTTAAATCCGAACACCTGCTCAAATCTGCTCCACGCATAACAATCACCAACATACGATCGATATGATTCGATTTGCGTCATAGCAGAAATTAACTCAAATTATGCCAGTCAACCAGCAAGAGAGTCGACCGACAAAAAAACAAACACCAAACGTATGGCTTCGATCATTACCTCGTTATGCGGCTCTGATCTAATCCCTCCAACCCTCTGCGCGCCTCAATGCCACCAACCCTCGCAAGCCCACGCAATCCAACGACGAGAAAAAACGACGAACTCGACGAGGGTGCGCACCGCAAAACAATCTGCACACGTTCGGCAATTGGTTGTGTGTGTGCGCGCATGCATATTTGTACAAGTACTTTACAACTACTACTAGTCTAGTACTAGTACATGACATGTCGCATCATCATCATCATCGTCGTCGTCGTTAATAGTTCAGTGAACATGCAGCAGCCGGAAAATCGTGCCTAATCCTTTCCACACGCAACACACATAACACACAATCGCACGGACTCGAACCCGAATCACACGCAGAATTTTCGCTGGCGCTGAGCGCTCGGTGAAATGTCACACGAATAGCTTCGGGCCTTTAGGCAGTGGCAGAGTGTTTTCAGCAGTAGCGTAGACAGGATTTCCAATACATGATCTTTTATCTTTTTTTTACTTCACAATACTGCATATTACATTACTTTCCAATGTCAAAATTGCAAACATTGTTTATTTATAATGCAGAGTTTTCGCTACATAAAAATATGAATTATGTTGATTGAACTAACATTCTTTCCCGTGCAACTATTTTAAATAGTACAATAGAATCATACGAATGAAGTGATTAAAATATTATTATGCATGTAATGACGACAATTTACACTTCACCTTTTTTTATTCTGAACGCAATTCATTTCTGAGCAGTAGACTCGTGTATTTTCGTGTTCTTAAACCATTTCCGATTAATCGTCCAGCAACTTTGGAATGAGAATCAAAACATGAATCAAAAGCAATATTTTAGATTGGTCTTTCTACAATACATACCAATTTTATTTGGTTCGATTTGATTATTATTAACCTGGTCGTTATCGTATGTTGACGCTACGCAGACTGAGCAAATTTCAAAATGATTTTGGATTTTCGAAAGTCTAGCAAAACCGATGTCCGTTAGAACATCAGCAACTCATCGAAACTTCAACTGATTTCTCTGAAATTTTGTTCTCCGATTTTATAAAGAGTAAGAACATACCATAACCGAAAATTCAAAATCATTTCTGGAAAATAGAAAAATCCAGACCTGATAAAAAACATTCTAAAACTAAAACGTGTGTTAGAGCCGAAACAAACGTCTGGTAGAAGTTCCAATGATTTGGCCCAGCGGTTATTTGTGCCACCGAAATGGGAAGAGATTACTTCCGATGATTCAATGCTCTGGCTACTCTCGTAGTTCGGCAACATTATTTTCAAATTTAAGTATAATTTCAATGGTTATTTTGTATATCTTTGATCTATTAGATTTCGGATCATCGCATATCGACAAAATCATCATTTTCATTTTAAAAATTAGTTCAAGTTCTGAAAAGTATACTGTTCTATCTAAATTAAGTGTATAAAGTGAATTTCTAGGGCTCGTATTACTTCCACAAATACCCCTTACATACGCTACGCCATTGGCATTCTCGTGTGTGCGTTTGCCTGTCAAAAAGCGACCGCAGCGTCGGTGGCGCAATTTTAACCCGATTGTCGAAATGAACGCACACACACACACACGTCACCAGTCACCGCGCACGTCTCTTTAAAGTGCGATGCGAGCGCGCGTGTGCGCGGGATTATTCGCGGCATTGTGCCTGCGACATGTTGGCGGCCGCTGTGGCGGCGGCGGCGGTGGCGGCACGCGCACACAATCGCATAAATCCCGGCGCGTTTTATATGTATGGGTTCGTGTTGTGCGTGTTCGAACAGTGCGCCGTTCGAACAGAAGCCGGCCGCCAAGTTCGCGACGGGTGTGACACAGACACACGCACACGCCGACCTGACATGCCGATGACGACTGAGCAGTGGATGACGACTGTGCGCCTGCTGGTCGCCACTGCTGAGCTTGACATGCGTACAATACGCTGGCGCTGGTTTCGAACGCGTGTCGGCGTTTTGAATATAATTGTCCACGTTCGGTGGCGGGTGGCGGTGCGGCGTCAAACGTCGGGCGTGTGATGATGAGTGTTTGTGGCAGAGAGCGAAAGAGGTGAACGCAACGACGATTATTATTATTATTATTTTGTCCCAATTCGCGTTGTTCGTGTTTGGCCAGACTACCAGAAGTAGAGTAGATGCCCCTACAATCGGACACTTTTCGTAGAACAGCCGTTGTGGTGGTATTTTCCAACCGATTTCCAAAAACTAAAAACATTTTAGTTATCCAATTTCCCTCCCAACCTTTTGTTAATACAACGTTTTTTCGTATGAATTAACGGCAATCGGCTAGGATAGAAAAACCGAAGGCATGTTTTCGCGTCATTTCAAAATGTGTGCCCCTTCAATCGGACACTTTTTCCCTTGTACAAAAAGTATGTGATAAATGTTTCAGAAAAATATGTAAGAAATATATTATCTAATTATATATGTTTTTTACATAAAACGATCACGAAATTACAAAATAGTGTTTTTTCGCTAATTTCAGTCGTTTGGCAATTTGGCAATGAGACAAATGTTTCTTGATGTACATCACCTTTTTCTTCGAAATTACAAAGTGTCCGATTGCAGGGGCATGTGTGTTGTTCCACTAAAACAGAAGTATCTCGATGAAAAATAACATTTAAAAAAAATGAAAACATTTTCGTGTTGGGCATTACATTACCGAACAGATAAAGCTTAACATTATTTTTTATCATTTTTTTAAAGCCGTATTTTGTTGAGTACAAAAACCACTTTTACAAAAACAGCTATAACTAATGAAATTTAGAAGTTTAAAAACCGTGCTTTTGAAAATTAGCGTGAATCAACAATATTAACCCATGTTCCAAAGGGCGTCAAAATCGGACTATTCCTTCTATCATTTTTGTCGATTTTTCAATTCAGCGAGTGTCCGATTGTAGGGGCATCTACTCTAATCATTAACGGTATGCTCATCTCATGGCATGTTCATAACACTAGGATAAAGTGTGCCGTTTTGCGGACTTATCTTCAGAGAGACAGGCAGTGTCGGACAAGTGTGAAATTATCATTATCATTATAACACAAAATATATTCTAATTTTGTTATCCTAAGTCATATTTTTCAGGCTTGAAAATTCATGTTCAATATCAAATGAGGCTTGGCGCTTCACCTAATAGTTGGGCTGGATAATTCGTATCGTTTGATAGGTAGGACTCATCTTTCTGATACGATTTTTCAGGCTTGAAAATTCAAATTCTACAGATAGACATATCATATGAGGCTTGGCTCTTCACATAACAGTTGGGCTAGAAAATGTGAATCGTTTGATAAAATGATTTGTGAATAATCAACATTCTTCCATGGAAGCACGATATACTCAAATTCACATCAATAGGTCTTTTGGTTCTCTCGATACATAATTTTGATTGAAGCCACTTTTGTTATTGCGAAGAAATTGGTACCGGCGTATTTCGAGTTCTCGTAAAAGCACTGTTTTCAAATGGGATTAATTGCGAGTAGCGCCAAAGAGGGTTAACGCTGACGAACAAGTTTTCAGCTTCAAATGGCGGTTGAGTTGTAATAATGTGTCCCAGGTTCGTGAACAATGGACAAAAACGAAAACAAAAATATGTTTTTTCTACTCGATGTATTCATGACGATTGTGCGATACACGTGACTTTATAAGAAATACTAGCCCAAGATCTCGAAACTAGAAACTTCTAGCTTGAAGTGGTTTTTGGTCCGAATATACAGCTCTTCGAAAAACCGCAAACAATTCGGGTTAAACAAATCCTTTAATTTTTTCCTCAGGAATTTAGATAATATCTATATAAACACACAATTCCGGACTATTATGTTGAGCGTATTTTAAAAATCTCTGTTTGTCTCTAAGCATTTAGAAACATGTTTCCGAATTGGACCCTACCTATTGAATATTGAACACACCCAGCCAGATTACAAATCAAACACCGTTTGCGAATTTGCCTCACATTAGTCGACGTTGCTAGAGCTAGATGTGATTATCCGCGAACAAACATATTTGTGACAAATGTCCGCAAATATATAAACTACGTCTCGGAGGGTGCGAACAAGCCACTGCCACCCACTCGATCGCACACTTCACTTGCGGTTATGACAACCTATGGTTAAACACACGCGCTCACAAATTGGCTTGGCTCCGGCGATTAGAAGCGCGTGAACACACACCCACCAAACACCGACGACGACTTCGGTTGGGCTGGGATGTGTCATCCCTCTACCGCAAATAATATGTCATTAAACGGTCTGCGTGAGTCGCTCGAGGTCTCAGAGGGCCAGCAGCGGAGATGCGGCGACACATTGTTATTCGTCGGCGGTTCGTTGTGTGTGTGTATGTATGTGTGTATGTCGTTGTGTCCTGTGTGTGCTGTGTGTAGTTACCAAAAACACCTAAACAAATACGGAGCACACCGCGTCCGACACCGTGTCGGTGTCGAGGGCGCAAAAGCGATTTATTGCATACACATCACACTGCACACTAGCTAAACATCATACTCATACTAACCAAACGTTCGAGTGCGCGAGGGTGATTTATGCGGAAAGAGAGAGGGGGTGCGCTTTGCGTATTTATTTAGCAGATGCCATGCCTAATA
>CAXHKQ010000017.1:0-19065 GCA_964017145.1 Agrocybe praecox
GGTGTTGGGCGGCTGTATTTGAAATACGAAGCTTTAAACAGGTTATTTACTGTTGATAGGCACCTGTATATCAACAGGGCAGTTTCACTCAAACAGGAGCTTTTACTAGAACGAAATCAGCGATCAGCGCTTTACTGAAAGAGTGATAACTGTCAACATTTACGTGTCTGCTCGCACACGGGCAGAGTGATCGGTGTTTCTTCCACTGCGCTTTGAGAACTAATTGTTTTTGTACATAGCAATCTGTTTATTACTGATTACTGATTACACACTGTTTTTTTTTTACGACGAGTTCTGATACATTTGAGGTGTCGTTTCGGGGATTCGAACCACCAATTTGTGATTCCAAAACCCCACTAGGCTACCCGCTCTACCATCGCGTCGTCAGGACGCAACTACAGGTTCATCGTCAGGTCTGATGATTTCCACAGTCCGTTCAGTATTCCATTAACTTGACGTGCCTTCTTTACCCGATTCTCTGCACATTTGTATGATCAAATCACTGTTTTTTTATATACGAAAAGAAAGTGGTTCGATTGAACGAACAATTTAAATGTGTTCTGCAAAACAAGATACATTTGGGTTACTAGCAATTACGGTCGAATGATTCACAGGTCCTTCTGCAACCTCTCAATACGTCCCTGATGCGGTGCCCGCTGCTGCTGCTGCTGCAATTCGCCACGGCTGCTTTGACTGTTATGTGCGCACCGAATGTGTAGTATTCGCGTGTATATTTCTGTCTGTGCGAGTGTTTGCGAAGAGAACGCGCGAGAATTCGCGTTGTCGTCGTCGTCGCCGACGTCGACGATGCGTTGGCTTGTTCCATCGCATGTGCATATAAATATTATATTGCCGTAAACACGAACGCGCACAGAATCCCGCGCGCAACCATGACGACGAGCGTTCTCGCCGTTGGATCGGATTCGCGTCGTCGTCGTCCATCTCCACGACGCGCGGCTCCACGACGGCGAGTGCATATAATGTCATTGCGGGTCGTCGGGCTTGTGCACGCACGCGTGCACATTGCAACTCGAAACGCGTCAACGCGCTTGCGCCTGCGCGTAAATCAGTCAAATGAAAGAAAACCCATTTATCTCATTCGCTCGTTGAGTCGAACGCGCAGCGCCGCACACATACTTACAACTGCACACACCGAAACAAATCGTGCTCGCGATGGAAAAGTGTGCGATAAAAAACAATGGTGCCATAAATAAAGCGAGCTGCAGCCAGCCCCAGCAGTGCTTGCGCTCTTGCACGTCGTTCGACTTCGTATTTAGTAGTTTAGGATTTTATTGATAGTAATGTGTGATTCGACTGCGCTATTACCATCAAACACACAACGGGATGTGACGGACGGTCCGAGTCCAAATAGCCAATCGTTTCTCTGCGCGTTTCTCGCGATCGTATTGCTACTATGCGTGAGTGTATGCCTAATGTCTATGAATCATTGCCTTGGCATTTGTCGCAATCGCCGCTCGCGCGCGCCAGTTTATAGTTCAAGTGCATGCGTGCACGCACGCACAGTCAGACAGCAACGGCAGCACCCGTTAATTATATCGCGCCGTTGCCACACTCACAGACACAACAGAGATATTATTACCTTTGCCACCGCGAGCGCAGCACACACGCGGCCACACACATGAGCGCAAGACAAAGTGATCGCGTCGTGCTCGTGCAGCCAGCAGCCCAGTCGATCAATCGATACACCTCTCCGCTCGGTCGCGAGTCGCGATCGTTAACACCGCTCTGCACTCGTCGGCTGCTCAGCTGCTCGCTCCATCGCGCGATCCGCTCTTTCTCTTTCCTCATTTGGTCACACGATCGCTGTTGCGCTCTCTTCCGATCGTGCCACGCTGCTGCTGAAAACCTGCGTGGCCTGTGGCTGCTGCTGGCTGCTGCTGCTGCAAACACCTTTCAGGCTGAACGATCGTCGGCTCAGTTGGTGTTTGGGAACCTCCGAACGCGGTAACGTCGCAGTGTGCACAGAGCGCGCGCGTACACACATGCGGTTCCTTGGGCCGCCCTTCCGAATCACACATAAACATACACACATTCGAGATTGCAAAGTGAATCGTTGGCCGTCGTCGTCCGCCGTCGTGTCCGTGTAAAATATAACCGAAAGCGAACAACACATTTGTGTGGCGTGTGTGTGCGTGATAAGTGAGTGTGTGTGAGTGTTTACCTGTTCTTGTGTTACTCGCGGTGTGCGTGCGTGTGTGTGTGTGCTGGCTGTGCGAAAACGTGTTGTGTTTTATGTGCGCCAGCCAGCCAGTGTGTTTTTCGGACCTGTCAAGTGTGTTTGCTAATATTCATGCGTGAGCTTTGTGGTGATATCGATCCGCCAGCCAGATCGTTGCACACACGAGCGCGCAGTTTCTTTGTGTGATTGTGCATGTGTGTGCATGTGTGTGCATGTGTGTCCAATTCCCTCCTGCTGCTCAGAATTCCGCGTCTTTGCTGCGTCTCTGCGTGCGTGCGTTCGTTCTACTATATGTTGGCGCAAATTCGCATTGATTGTGTAATTGTGCGAATGCGCGAGCTTTGCGCGCGCATTGAATCGATCGCGCGCGTGTGTGTGTGTGTGTGTGCCTGCTTCAACCGAGCCCGAGCACGTTCGCCTGCCCGCCGCCGTGTATAATGAACAAACAAACGACCAAAAAGCAAAACTAGTTTTCATGCCCGCATTGCCAGCGGAGCAGCGACTCAGACGTCGAAGCATGCGCGCATTTGCGCAGCCCCCTTCGACGAAGCAGCCGCGCGCGATCGCGTCGATTGTATGTGTTTGAATGTTTGTGTGTGTGTGACAAGCGCCGAGGCGCGCCAAGGCGAGGCTTGGCGCACTGAAATCGCACACACACACACACAAAAAACAAACACACAGAGAAGAGCGCACGCAAATAACGTGTTGCGTCGTCGTTGTCGCTTTGCAAATCGCGCGCGCGCCTCGCAATCGTGTGCCGAATACCATTTGAATCTTAATCATTCGAACGCCTGTGTCTGCGTTGTCTGTCTCTGTGTGTGCGATTATCTTTGCGGACAGCAAAACACGAGCAAACATTGTCAAACCCGTAGAACACGACATTCGTGTTTTGATTTATTGGGCGCCAGAACAAACGAGCGGGTATTGCGCCGCATTGCGCTGAAGATGCGGCGGCTACCTTGACATTTTTACACGGATATCGCGATGCATCCAGTGTCTGTGAACCAGCCAGCCAGCCAGCCAGCCAGCCAGGCTGGATGATTGCGATAGCATCGATCGCACGAAACGCGACGCCGCACGAAATGAGCAAGGGGCACGCGATCGTCGTCGATCGTCGGCGCGACAACGAAGCGAAATCGATCGCCTGGTGTACATGTACATGTGTGTGTGTGTCGCCCCGAGTCCCGCCGTCGCCGCCGCAGCAGCCGCCGAAATCGGGGTCATCACCATTAACGTCGTCGTCGCCGTCGACGGCGGTGGTGACCCAAATCGCACGATTCGTTGCTCCTTGTTAATTGCTTGTGACCACACGCTCGCTCGCTCGAGCATAAGAACATGAACACCGCGTTTATGATGTGTTCAACGATGATGATGATGATGACGACGACGACGACATCGTCGCATCTGCTCGCATGCGTGCAAAAACGCACGATCAAAAATACGCAGGCCCTTCGCCCAAAAATCGCTTTGCGGTTTGACCGACATAATTTCGGCACACCGAATGCACACCAAAAATCAAGCCACACATGCTGGCTGCTGGCCTGGCCTGGCTGATGACCACACAACCACACCTCTGGCCTGCTGGCGCGCAGGTTCATCGATCCCCAGCGCCAATGAATTTATGAATACACAATTTATTGCGCTCGCACAATCGGCGCGCGCGCGCGCAATGCAAATCATGCGCGATCATCCTCCTCACATGCAAATTTGCCTAAGCTATTCAGTCTTCAGTCAGTCGCGCAATTGTGTAATATTCTATGGCACACACACACTTGCACACCTTTTTCGATCGTCTTGCGCGCGATCGTAGGAGCCGCGATCCGAGATCAATGAGGTCATTGCTTCGCGTTCAGTGCGGCGCGGCGGTTTTATGTTTCTGTTTGTGAGTGAGTGTGAATGTGCGCGATTGACGTCTTTTCTTATTACCACCACACAGTGCATATTAAATAACGCAATTCAGATGCACACAAAACGTTTTGTGTTACGTTACAACTACATTTTTTATCGTCCAAAACTCAGTTTAATGGTGACGGTAATGACTGTCACTCTGTATGTGTGTGTGTGCACCTGTGTTCCGTTTTCGTATACGTGTTTGACTAATTGCGCGAACCCACTTCAACACAGCAGACCGACACGCGGTAATCGCATAAAGTGGCAGTGAATGAAGTGTATTTACACAGAGAGTAGTAGAACAGTCGAACTGTCGAAAAACACATTACCAGCTGCTGGTAACTAATTGACTGTGCAGCGCGACACAAACACCACACGACAAACGAATCAACAACCCTCGAGCACCCGATAACCATACGGTTCTGAACATTCGATGAGCACACATCGATCGGGGCGGTTCGCGCTGCCATCTTCGACATCGTCATCTTCATCGAGTACAACCAAAATCTTCGCATCAACTCCGCCAGCTTCTGCCAAACAGCTGCTGCAGTTCCGGTGAGCCCGCGCTCCGATGATTCCGTGCGTCAGCCTGACGGAGACCAGCGTGCTCGGCAACATGAAAGAGCGCGTCAAAGAGATGCGGGTGTTCGGGTGCCGCCTCAATTTCTGGACGAATCTGACCGCGTCGCTGCACAACGGCGGCTCGAACGCCTCGGGCGACAAAGGTTGGTGTGTTCTGTCAGGTTATTTCGTCGGGGTCGCTCTGCGCGTTATCCGATCCGGATCGGAGGTGGAGGGTAATTGTCCGGAACCGCTAGCGCCTGTCTGTCGTCGTCGTGCGGACGTCGTGCATCGCGCAGATTGGCGGCGGCGATGATTGGGGTGGTGTTAGTGTGCGGATTCTATCGATAAGATAGTGATTGTATTCAAATGTGTATCGTGTGAATACGCCCCCCACCACTCTGGGCGATCTCCGCTGGGGGTTTAACATTGACTGAGGTCAACGCAACTAGCAGCGGTGCTTGCAACAATGCACTCAGACACCGAAACACCGTATCGCGCGCTCGATCGCGGGAAATACCGAGAAATTGTCATAATTATTGTCGATGGATCGACAGCCGTCTCGGCGGCGGCGGTGATCAATCAATTTGTGCCGGTGTCCTAAAACAACACCGACGATCGCATACTGTCAAGTTATGTGTGGGAATCGACGCAATAATTACATCCAATCCAATCCAATCGCCTGTCTAGTGTATTGTACATGCTATACAAATTGACTGTGGGGGTATTTCGGGTAGATCGCGATCGCGATCGCGCACGTCGAGCGAGAGATCCAAACCGACGGATACGGTCAAGTATGTGACGTCCTAATAGATTGTGTGCGCCGCCGCCGACCTTCACATCACATCACGCATGGGTGTTGTATTAATGTTAACAATAATATGCTGCGCTCTAGGTGGACCTGCGCTATGACAACAATGGCTAAAGTGCGTGCGTGCTCGTGTGTGTAAAGACGCATGCCCCATCGAACGATCAATCATGCGGCGGATTAACAAATCGAGCGCGATCGCGGGTGCGGGTGCGCCCGGCGGACGGTGGAGGAGATGCTGGTAGAGCAGGTCGTGTGAATGATTTATGAATTGATCATCGCAGCATAAAATAAGAGTCGAGTAGACGCGATTAACCAGGCGGAGAGGATGGTAACCTGATTCCTAGTATTTATTAGTTAAAACTGGGATTTTTTCGTCATATTCTAAAGGCTCTTACAAGGTAACTCTCAAAGATATCATGTTCAGATTTGTATCCATCATTAGCTAAACATGTACCCTATCAGTCTGTGAATTCGTGGATCGTGGATCTCACTGGAGTCCATCGCCTACAGCGGTGAAAACCATCCTTCAACCAATTTGCTGACTTTATCGAATGTTTCGATGTGTAGGCCCATCATTTCCAATGGCCTGAACCATCAAACGAACCCAGCAACGACTGGTTAACCAAATCCCAGTTTTAAACTATCCCTACTGGTATTTGTAGATGTAATCTTATGTCGTCTGCTTGTATCACAGTTTGAAATGTTGTCTAATGTCTATCATGCATCCGACGAGCAAGAAATGATTATGTCGTTGCAGAAGTATTCAAAATTGCATATCTCCAGTCCGGTTTCCCTCGTATCCACCTGGTATTATGCGTCGTAGTCGTCGTCGTCGTCCAACATTACGCACACACGCACGCAGAGAGTCGACATTCACAATATTCTGCGCGCGCGTCGTGTGTTGTGGAATTACAGTAGAAACGAGCTCTCGTGTTCGTGTTACCTCATCCGAAACACATGTGAAACGATAAATTATAATCGCATTACGCTCAAACGGTCTCCACAAACATACACACACTCACAACCGGGGTCTCGGACCTCATTTGCGCACATGTGTGCTTGTGTCGGGCTCAAGTGGGTGGAGAGGTGGCAGTGGCCAGTGGCCAGTGGCCAGTGGCAGTATTTTGCAAATAGCTTCGCACCAGTACACCAGTCGCGATAATTCTATGTGATTGCGCCTGCTCACAGCTGTCGTTCATGTGTGCTGCACCGGTTGGCGCGATTGGACACACACAGACACACACTCACATGAGCCAAAACAATACAGAAAAAAACGCCACCAAACCATAATTGTGCACGTCCAGCGCCCAGGTGCGTGCGCGTTAGATACGATATTATTATTCAGCCAAATCATGCCGCATGTGCTCGAGAACGAGCTCACATGCGCCTGGCCACATTTGGCGCCCTGGGCGCACGGCACGGCGACAATCGTGCACAATCATCGCACAAACAGCTGCGCGTGCGCAAGCAGCCTCTATTGTTATCGTCGAATGCGCGCGCGCGCGCGAGCTCCCCGCGCTCCAATCCAGATGTGCGACACGTGTGCGCCTGGCGTAACTGTAACTGCGCGGTTCGCGGTTCGCAGAACGCATCGACAAAGCACCGCGCGTCGCGCCAAGTCTCCGCCGCAACATCGCATGCGCGAATGCGCACACGACGACGGAGCTTCGCGTCACATGCAAAGTGCGTGTGTGGTGGTGGTGCATGATTTATATGTTGCCGTCGAGAATGACGCGCGCGCGCGCGCAACATGGACATGAACACAACACAACATAGTACACGTTTATGTAGCAGCGTCGGATCGCTCTCACTGCGGTTTCGACTAGCCATACACACACATGCACATGAGCATGAGAGTAGAGTAGATGCCCCTTCAATCGGCCATTTTTCGTTGAGGTGGTATTTTCTTAACGATTTACAAAAACAAAAAACATGTTAGATATTCAAACTCCCTCCCCACATGTTTTCAATACATAGTTTACATCGTAGAATGGATGTATTATCTACAGTTTAAAACTTGATAATTCGAAATTTACACTTAATGATAAGAACTGTCTATGGTTGAAGACTACATCAGCAGTTTTCTATTTGGACGTTCTTGGCTTTAGTTATTCTACCTAGACGGTTAACAATGGAGATGCACGTTGCACGTCATTGGTGCTTTTCTAGACAAACTCTTCCTTAACAAAAAACTTTGCACGGTCCAACCAACGAAAACAATCAAATCGATTGAGTTTGGTTGAAGAGGAGATCCGACTACATTATGACCTTGAGATCGGCAACCATATCTACAATGCCTGCCTTGTAGCCAATGGGCCGCAAATGTGGCAAAAAATCACCCATTGTTTGTGTTTTCGGAGCCTGGCGTCATGATAAATGAGTCAAAGTGTCGAAAGCAAGATTAGGAAGCTGTATTGCAGATATTTACATAAGAAAAGCACAAGTCCAAATCTGTTTTATTATTGCAAAATTCCGCACCATCGCATGAAGCTAATTTGACGTTTCAAATTTAATTTCAAATTTGCACACACATGGCTGTCAATTTCAGCGGATGCAAATACTTGGATTTACATTTTCTGGATATGTTGTAGGTATGAATCAAAACCAAAAGATACGAAAGATTTTACCTTCTGCGAGTAGTCGTTCATTTTTTTTTGTCCATGTTTCCGCAAGCTTACAAACGGTCAGGCAAGCGGCGAATGCTAACCATCTAGATATATTATGTAAGGCCTAGGGCGTCCAAATAGAAAACTGTTGATGTTGACTTCAACCATAGACAGTCCTTTTCATTTGGTATATATTTCGAATAAATATGTTTTCAATTGTAGATAATACAGTCATTCTACGATGTAACACGTATTCTGACGCAGGGTGTATAAACTAACAGCACTCTTCTAGGAACGAAAAACCGAAGACATACATATTTTTACGTCGTTTCAAAATGAGTGCCCCTTCAATCGGACATTTTTTCGAGAGCCTGCTTATCACGATAAAATTATATTAACTAGATAATTTATCGTTCTTCAAGTTTGTAGAACATGAAGTTTAGGAAAATGAAACTTTTCCTAAATCAGCTATAACTAATAAAATGTAAAAGATGCATTTGAGCATAAGCGTAAATTGAACTATTCTTTTTATGTTTTTTGGCGAGTGCCCGATTGAAGGAACATCTACTCTTTGCTGAAGTGAACATGCGTTACATAAACCACACACGCACTCACTCACTCAAGCGAGCGATCGTTCGCACGCACACACCGAACGTGCGAGTGTGTAACATTACCTGTTTTGCTATTCGATGCGCATGTTCCAAGCACACGCGTGATTTTCTCGATCGTATCGCGCATACAATATATTCACTGCCGCACATTATATACCGCACACACATAATCTGTGAGACACTTCGTCGGAGCTGCGCAGCTCGCGGAAGAGTTGGCAATTTCTTGTTAACTGTTTGTTCGCTGCCGAACCGGGTCTGGTGGTCTTCTGGCCACCTCCAACACTCTGCTGCGCTGACGAGGCCACGAGTCTGAGGCCGAGTTCATGCGAACTGGTGACCGGATTTACCCACGACGACCACGTCGGTCGGTGTGCCATTGACGTCTTTGCTATGCTGTGGTCACTTCTACAAGCAGTGATCTTGCGTGCTCACGCGTGGTGGTTCATACACACGTTTTCTGATTCAAATTAGCATATGTCGTGTTGCGTTCGGTCCAAATGTTTTGATTCAATGCCAGAGCAGCACACCATCATCATTATCGCGACCGCATGTTTGGATACACGCAAACACGCGATCGCACCTCCGCACAGCAGCATTGACGTAGGTAATGTTCGCACGTAGTATTTATATACCTATCTAGGTACATAATAATGCGCTGGCGGAGCTCCGCATCCAGATCTGCGCGGCGGCAAGTGTTTACTGCCGTTTGGACTACTCGTGTTGATGCTGATCAAATATTGTGCTGTCAACGGCTGAGAGAGACAGTGGGTAAATACCCCAAATGCGCGTCAAGGTGAATACGCGGGAATTGTCGCGAGAATCGATCGATGGCGATGTTATAATCGGTTTTGTTTGCCGTCGTTGACGACGAACGCCGTCAAAGAACGTGTTCAATTTGCGTCAATTTCGGTGCGGCATGCATACCGCGCGCACAGGTGCAAATTAAGTCATCACGACGACCATTCTCTCGCGGCTGCCGCGCTGATTGCTGCCCGACTGCATCCCGACTGCGCGCTAGTTCGCCAGAGTGGGTCGAGTCGATAGGTCGCGAACGAGCCGCGAAGCCGCAGCGCAAACGTGTGTTCAGCGAGTGTTCATCACGCCGTCGTTCCACTGCCGGCAGCCATCAGGCGGGCGTGCAGCAGCTGCTTTTGTGTTCGTTGGTTTCACTTCAACGTGCCCTACCTTTCTTTCCGTGTCTGCCGCCGCTCGAATCGCGTGGCATTTTCCACAACAAACAAGCGTCGCTTTGCGGGGCGTAATTCAATTTCCATTTCATTCGAAAATGGTCTCGTGTCTCGTTGCCAAGTGATGAAGTGCATCGCTCGTCGAGTGCCATGGAGAACTTCATGAGCCGAAAACCTTGCGTGAATACCGCGCGAACGCACAAACACATTACATAAATTGCCACAGCGAGCATAAATGCAAACAAATAATAATAATAATGTGAAATTTGAGCAATGCTACAGCTGCTGGAATACGGAGAGCGAAAAAGTCGCTGCTGCCCCCCTCACTCCCACCTCCTCAGCTCGTCCGTCCGACGGTTGCCAGTTGCCACTCCACAGCCATCATCACGAACTCATAGTTAGTTGGAGCAGCGGCGCCGCCGTCGAGTGCTTTATGTAGTAGCTATCAACAAGTGTTGTAGTATGTTCTATGGAAAACCATCGTCGTCGTCGTCGTGCGAATGCATTGACGTCGGTTGCACACGTCGACGGTGACACACATATAATTCGCGACTGGCGACTGGCACGACGACGACAACGACGACAGAAGTTTTCACGCAGTCACTCATATTCTTCACTCTCGGGCAGATACGATTCGAAACTGTACCGAAAACTTCAACGCCGAATGGTGTTACAATTTCTATATAGATGCACACCACTGCAGATTGATATGCCAGATAGCCCAGCAGCAGACACGGTATTTGCATTATTCATTTTCAGTAATTGGTAGAATGTTTTTTCAGCACGCTCTCTGGTTGGGTGAATGTGTCCCAGCGGTCTCGTTATTTGCTGAATTGGGTGTGTGCGAAATTGTCTGTTTCGTCGGATTGTTTGTTTGTGCGTTCTTTGTGCGAAACATATCAAAGTCGGCACCTCAAATATTCGCCAAACAGATACTTGGAGACTTTCTAGGTATCAAATGGAATAATACTGAACAATAAATTGAATACACTCTGAATATCCTAGCCCATTAATTTGAAACATACACAAAATAGTGCTTTTTACGTTTGGTATGGTAAAGTAAGACACACACAAATTGTAATGATGCAATTACGTTCATTCAACATTATTCAATAGCCTACGGAAAAATCGTTTAAGGAAAGTCTCACCCTTTAGTTTAGCGCGCCCAGAATAGATAGATTTTTGAATATATGGAGAAATTGTCAGTGAATTAAACATACAAGACCTTTTTTTATTATTTTTTTATGAGAGGGATTTGTGCACAGTGCACAATGTTATTATCTTTCATTTCAGTATCCACACATTGCTCTAAGTCACTCCAGTGATAAGTTGTGGTCTATCAACCAATCACGGAATTCAAATCATTTGTATGGTTTTGAATGGTATTGGCTTAGAGGTCGGAACTTTTCAGTGGTGTGACATAGATCAATTTATGTATACTCAATCGAATAATAATGGAATTATATACAAATCTTTTTCATTGAAAACAAAATGTGAACAATTGCTTTTATGGTTCATGATAACAATTTCTCCATGTATGAACGGAGAGGTCTTTCTAAGGACGTCTCAACCATAGGCGGGTCTTTTCTTCAACAATATTTGTTCATGTCATAAACTTATGTTTATCGAACAGAACTGCATCATTACAATCTGTGTTTGACTCTTAATTTGTCTACAAAGCGTTAAAGAAGCACAATTTCCTGTATTTTTCAAATTAATGAGCTAACATGTAAGAATATTCGTACCCACCCAATAGTGTGACTTCGTGAGTTCTCTATGATTCCGAACAGTTTGCTCTATGCTCCAACGTCGCAATGTGCCGTCAGCTAGAGCTCCACTAGACTCTAGGTGATTCGCTCGCGGCTCACCACCAAGTTGTTTTTGCTCGTTGTGGGCTGTGTGTTTGTTAGAGCGGCTTTGCACTAGTGCGCATGCGCGCAGAGCTCGCGGCGGCACGACTCTGGCTGGCAAACGCGGATGGTACATAATATAAAATTAAACAGCACATCGCTTCCATGCGCGCCATCCGCATACATACACTTGCACACAGCACACTCACACACACAACATTCGTCGAGTTTATTATGATTATTATATAGCAAACCACCGCCGCACAACATAATACTCACGCGCGCGCGAGTACCCCACATATGATGTTGTGTGTTGCTGCGCTGTGAGTTGTATGGAACACTTGATGTTCTTCACATATGTGCGCGGCGCGGCGCACCACCGTTGCTAGCTGGCCGCCGCGACCGTATGCGTTCAGCGCCAGTCTGATCCACACGTTCGCCGCGGACGCAAGTGCGTCGTCGTTGTCGTTGTGCAGGTTTTTCGCGTCTGTATGTGTGCTATAGTACGTGCTTTAAGTCGGTGCCGGTGAAGCCGTTGGCGCAGCACCAGTCCCATCGCCGTTCACAACTACAACAAGTGTGTGTGTGTGTGCTGTGACACACACACACTTGCGCGAGTTGGAGGCCCGCTAGAGCCCCACACACACACACACACAGACAATCGACACAAGCGAGCGCACAATCGACGAGACTTGTTTTACCTTCGCTTGCGCGCGCGCAACTCGCGATCACGCAACACACAGAGCCGCCACAACACACACACACACACACACGACAACAACGTGCGCCTCGTCGCCGTCGCGTCGTCGACATCGATGACTTCGAAAACGACGACGTCGACGACACAACGATTTTATTAGAATTGGATATTCTGTAGCACAGCAGAGCGCCGCTTCGGCGAGCTGCTCGCAGCTCAGCCAGCCAGTCAATTGGCAACATCGGCATCGGCAGCAGCAACAGCAGCACAGGCATTTTCGATTCAGAACACTGGCCTGGCTGTGTGTGCTCAATCCCCGCGCGATGCAACTACTATACTCTGTCTAAGCTGCAGCAGCGTTTCGGTTTCAGTGTGCTAGTTGTCGTCGTCGTCGTCGTCGCATCGTCGTGTGTTTGAAATTGAGTGTTTGCGAAATAAAAATACAATTCGAAAACAGACAACTGTTTCATATAGGCTGCTCACTCAGACTGGCCGCCACAAACCGCTTCGTCGTCAGTGTTGAGTGTTGGAGTTCGTTTACATTTGGAGCGCCCCAGAGTGCGTGCGTCAGTGTGTATGTGTGGTGTGTTGTGTGGTTGTGCGTGTGCGTGTGCGAGTTTAATGAACAGCTTCCTGTTTTGTGTTAGTGCGCGGCGTGTGAAAGCAACCACGCCGTTCGCCGTGCTGCCGTAATTTGTGCGTGCACGCATCGAGCAGCCAACAAGTTTCCTGTTTGGCAGCGGTGGCGGCGGCAGCTCCAATCTGCGTGCGAATCGCTGGAGCTGAAGATAATGCTAGTGTCCAAGTTAGATCGACTCGCGCTCGGTATTCAAGCGCTGCAATGCAAATATCAGAGTTGCGGCGGTTGAATTGGTTTGATTCGCCGAAAGTGCACACGATCGATTCGTTGTCGTCGTTCCTGCCTGCACTTCGGTGCCTCCACTTCATTGAGCACACCGTGGCAGCAGCAGCAATGTCGTCGGTAGTAGTCGTTGAAGTCGACGGTCGCTTCGAACATATGCCATCGATATTGAGTGTACATAATATATTTGCAAACACGCTTGCCATGCGCAAGCAACAGCAAGTGTTCCAGTGCTCGTGTAATTGTTCGGCTTTGCGAATGCAGCACACACACACAACTTTCTACTCGCAACAAACACACACCGACACACCGACACACAATGAGCCCATTTGGTGGCGCTTCGGAAACGTTTTGTGAATCAGATTGTGAATCGCGCGCGCTCACTCTACTTTGGACCGCGGAAAAATAAACACTCCACACTCCACACACACATTCGAACACACATTCGCAAAAATAATAATATATAATTGCACACATTTAATGTGTGTGTGTGTGTGTGTGTGTGTGGAGCGCATTCAGTGGCCGCGTATCGCGTACATTAATCTGCGCGCGCGGGCCGTACGCATGCATGCAATATCGGTACATTTATTACGAGTCGACGCGACGCGCGACGAGCATAACGTAATATTACGCGCGCGCACCGACACACGTTTGGAGCGTATTCATCATCGCACTTTATGCTGCTCTGCTGAGAGTGAATAATGTTGGGGGATTGTGTGTGCGACGTGATGTGTGTTGTGTGTGTGATTTTTTGCGATGTCTCTGCTGCTGCTGCGGTTGCCGTGTTGTGTACAACATTTATCATTGCGCTCTTCTTGCCCGAATCCGTGTGCTACGTGCTACGTGCGAAACCGACGTCGTCGTCGCTGTTGTCCTCTGCTGCTTCTCCGTGTTGCTGGTACACATTTTAAATGCCATGTGTATGAAATGTGAACGTGCACAGCAACAGCAGCATCAGCAGCAGCGTGTACTTTGCAAAAATACTATGCATATCAATTTGCGAAGACGACGACGACGACGACCGAGCTGACTGCCATTCACTATCGTGATTTTGTAGCAAACAACCTGTGTGCCGTGTGTGTGTGTGCATACATTTGTGTGCGAATAGTTAAAACCGCTCGCTCAGGTACACAAACACACTGTACACACTCGAACACAAAATCGGATACACAAACACAGAGTTCTTCGGCGGCGTCAGAGAGCAACATCGCAACGGCGGTGTGTGAACACTGAACACCCTGCGTCACAACTGCTGTTTCATTGGCATCGTTGAATTGACGTATTATACCACATTTACACCAACCGTCATGTCTCATACATATCTCATGAATTTACTAAAATATGTGATTATCTGCTATACCTTGTAAGTTTTTAAACATGTTTTGATGTGAGCTAGAGGCTAAACCAGTTGTCCTAGCGGTCTGTTCTTTCTTGAAATGTGTGTCTTATGGTGTCCTTCATATTGTGTGTACATATTTTGTTTCCAAATTCATCGCGCAAAAAGATATGGATAAAAAAGTTGATACGTAACGAAGACATATTGTTTTTCTGGTTGGAAATCGAAACGGACTACCGTTCGCGCGTTCCAATTCCAGATTTATAATTTTAATTCGGTATATTCTTTCACAACATGTAATATCATTACTAAGGGCTCCGCAATACACAAAAATATATGTCGGAAGCATTGTCAGAAGATGGATCGAAAGATTACCATTATAATTCAGCTGAACCCGAAGAATATGATATGGACCTATCAACCTGAATCATACGATTTTTTCTTTAAATTGATCTTCCGCTCGAGTTCATTGAATATTAAAAAATGAAAGGTCTGAGAGAAAACACTGGTTTTGAAATTCATGCACGATCGTGGCGTCGTTTTCAAATATTTCTCCAAGAGTGAAGTCGAAACGTGTTGTCTGAGAGAAAACACTGGTTTTGAAATTCATGCACGATCGTGGCGTCGTTTTCAAATATTTCTCCAAGATTAGAATATCCTAAGGGTTTTAAAGATCGCTATCGATAACAGTTATTTTGTAGGATTGAAAGATAGGTCTTTAGAACATTTAAAACAAAAAGTGGACACCGAGAAAACAAGGGCCATCTTTGAATGATATTTTTTTCGCGTTTATGCTGGGAAACTCATTTTCAAAGTTGCCATCGGCATTAACATCAAACTAGGCCAGTTGATGTAAGTTTCATTGATGCCAAAATGATTGTTGCTGAAAGCAAAAATGTCCACTATAAAACACAAAAACCAGAACTAACCCAAGGTCCATATTTAATCGAGAATCGGCAGCAGTTCCTATACACGTCGATACACGTCGATCGTGCGGCGCTACATACGTTAATCGCAATTCTATGAGCCATAAAAGGGTGAAGAATGGGTCTCATGACAAAATGGGATTAAATTCATATAAATGATGAAGTGTACAATATAGTGCTAAAAATTCAAGTCAAAATGTTCACAAATGAGCGAGATATAAGGATTTTCCGCAGTAACACTTCATACCTCGACCACTGTAGCAGAGCATCACATATTTAGTACTTTCATGATACGGTTGAAGGAAATAAAGTCCCTTTCAAATTCGATTTGAACTAAACATAACACTTGACCATTTTCGATGAATCAATTAAAACATCTCGCGATTCGACCTCCTTACTTTTGCCAATCACAGACTGTAGACAATTTTTGCACTTATTTGGACCATTCACACTGGAAGGGCTGGCTCTGACTCCAACATACTCACATGCAGAAATTTATCAATCTTTGACCGTTTATCAGCAGTTGTGACGCACCATGTACAAGTGTATTTGATTGTGTGTACGAAACCATTTTGCATGCACGCAACTCCGACGACGGATAAATATACACACACGCTTCGAGGGTGCGCGCGGCCTCTCAAGCGGCAGCAGCAGCAGCAGCAGCTTCACAGAGTGGTAATTATGTGTGCACATTTCTATACAAGAATGTTGCGCTGAATCGTCACTGCTGCTGCTGCTGCTGCTGCTGCTGTGCTGGCGTTGGTGGACCGTCGTTGGCGAATATGCGTGAGATCTAGACACACTCGGCACTCAGCCAGCCAGCACACAGCACACAGCAGACATTATACACTCATTGGAATCGGTTTCAAGGAGAACCACTCTGTGTTGGCGTCGTCGTCGTCGTCGTCTTGGCCGTCTTGGCCACAGACAATCGTCACACAATCGCGATCGCGAACGCGCGCGCGAATCCGTTCATCGATCGCGCGCAGCGTCGAGCGTCGCAGCGCAGCGATTATGTTATGGTTACTAATTAATTGCAGTGTGCGGAGCGGAGTCTTGTTGCATTCTGCTGCTGCTGCTGCGTCGTAGTCGACATAGTGCACACTCACACACATTCCGCCAGCGGCAGCCACTCGGTAATTGCCCGTCGTCGCCGCCGTGCGTGTGAAACGTGACCAGTAATACTAAAACAGACTCTCCGCGCGCGTAAGCGTTCTGTGCAAAAATTCGGCACGTCCGTTCTCACACACACACTCGACGCTTCGCTTCGCAACCAAAACACATACCGCAGGCGGCAGGCTGGCGCGCTGGTCTCTCTGGCACAGCCCAGCCCAGCCAGTCGGTTCAATTTCCGCTGCTCGTCGCGCGCATCGCGCCATGAATGGATGGATGGAGCCCAAACACACACACTGAACATGCAGCAGCAAATGGAGGTTGAGCGCGCGCATATGCTTTTAAAACAACGTCGTAGTCGCAGAGACGGTGCTTTCACGATGTGCACACAATTATAATGCGTGTGTGCCGTTGAGCCGCCACCGCCGCCGGGCGGACAAAGGCGTGCACGCCGCGCTCGCGCGTCTTTGGGCTGGGTTATCTCTTGGGATCGGCAAAATGTGCGGTGTATTTTCACGTGTGCGTGTGTGTTTATATGACTGTGTGTGCGCGGATGTGCGAGCATTTGTGCGCCGTTATTGTTTGTGTTTTCGGGATTTTGTATAGTAGAATGTTTGCGGGATGCGCGGGATGTGTGTGTGCGTCGTTTGTGTGTGTGTGAGAGAGACTTTCGTTGAACAGTAATAATTTGTCTGTGTCTGAGGAACGAGAAATATAGTATGTCTATAGTAGGATATATTGTGTTTTAATATGTGTTTTGGTACCGTGTCTCTCGGTGGATCAAAGTAAAAGTCCCTTTTATGAACTTTTATCAACCTTCATATTAATACTCGCATAGTTCAGTAATCAAATCTTACAAGGTGACCAAAATTGATCAGCATAATTGTAAAGGCTGCTTCAATTTATGAGGACATCGAAAAGCAAAGACATACGAAAGGTTGATACATATCTGCAATTTAACACTTAACACTTTTCGATGTGGCCCTTAGTTAGACATTAGCACATTTTTTGTTGAAGAAAGTCCTTGATTATCCGGTGAACAACTTATTCAATCCAAAGAGCATAACGTCTATCTCTATAACACTAGGATCACAATTGTCTGCTGTTTATTAGACTTTAGAGCAAGTAACATTATACAATTTATTTAGCATGTTAAAACTTAATATTTTCGGCCCTGCAGCTTATTTTCTTTAAAAACATCCTCATTATAGTTCAATTTGTACCACCACTTTTGATACCACTGTCATTATAATAGTTAGAATATCAGAGCCCCTGATATTTGTTTGTAAATAAAGTTTATTTCATACTAACGTGTTCATAAAAATGATAACAATAGGTCTCTACAAATTGTTGAAAATAACACATGTGGCTGACTATGTTCTCCTTGCTCCTTGCATATTATAAATAACACGTTGAGCTTCATGGGAAGTTATCTCATGTCATTATGATCTGAGGCTTGTACAATTTCAAATGCATGTTACGAAAGAAACGAAATTTTCTAATGCAACATTTGAGCTTCATGAGCCAACCAGTTTGAAAGTTTCAGCTGCTAAAGTTTCATGCTGACCAATTGGGTTATCAATTGGGTTTTGCACTTGCATGTGAGAATTTGCATTTGCTTATAAGGACTTTGAACTTCGCAAATCAGAATAAGGTTCAACTCTGAATTCGGACGAAACGACCAATTTGTGAAGATGAAAGATCATATTCGCAAATTGCAATGGTTGAATCAAAGTGGTATTTCAAAATACCGTCAGTCAAATCGACTCAACCACGATATGTCTACATTCTTATCTACCCGGTACACCATCGCCGCGACCACAATCCAAATCTGAAGCTCGTCGCCGCAGCGATTCACTCGAATCGACCGCCACCGCCGCCGCCGCTTGCGCGCGACCACTAAAAAGACATCCGCGTGCGATGAATGCGAAATGAGCACCGTTGCGATCGCTCCCTCATCAGAAAAAATTAAACAAAGAAGCCAACCAACCAGAAGACACACTGCACTGTGTGCAAAACAAAGAAGTCCCGCGCTTGGCAATGAATCACTGAATCTGCGTCTAAACGTTCCATACCTGTGTGCAATTATTCTAATGATTTCCTCCATCATCTCTCCAACTTTCAGGAGCTTCAAATCACTCACAAGCCAGCACCGCCGGCGCCAACAGCACCTCGACGCGCAGCATCAGCCCGCAGTCCAACTCCTCACCCATCGGCAGCATTGGCGTTCCTCCACCGACCACGGCCAGCCAACAGGCGCCACAGCTGACGCAGCATCTGCACCAGCAGCAGCATCAGTCCGCGCATCTGCCCGCCACCTCCCATCCTCAGCAACACTCTCCGCCCCACCACCATCATCCACAGCATCACCATCATCATCCACAGCAGCAGCATCACAATAGCCATCATCACCAC
>CAXHKQ010000018.1:0-19316 GCA_964017145.1 Agrocybe praecox
ACGCCGAGTGCGAGCGCGAGCTAACGAAACAACAGTGGGGCGTGTGTGTGCGTTTGGCGCTTCTGGCACGGGCCGTGTTGCGTGCGCGACTGGCGGCGCGGCCGTCTGTTCATTGATTTGCCTATTTTCACGCAAAAAACGTGCGCGAGCTGCTGGAGCTGGCACGCACGCACATAGAAACACGCCACAAACACGACAGCCAGGCGAGTTAACCCATTTTCGGATGGCAAATAGAACCGCTGGTCTAAAGTAGAAAAACATTGAAGGATTGGTTCTTTAATCCTGTTTTTCTCGTGTTTGGGTTCATCATTTAATCGACCAGGTTTTCCAATATTGACGATTTTTCAAACGATCTGATCAAAATACAGGGTGTTTCTTTCATACCTGTGGTTTTCAATTTGGTACAACTTTTTTTCGTAGTGGGACTTTTTGACAGCTGTCACATGATTTATATCTAGTAAGTTTTGTCATTTCATGTGGATTAGACTTACTTCTAGAAAAACGATTGCAAATCGTGCAAATTATCAAAATATCATATCAAATTATAGCGCATTATTTCGCGTCGTGGGTCGTTTGGCCTGTGGCGGGACTTCAAGATCGTGCGATTTCAAACCGCTTGACTATTTTTGTGTGGGTTTATGTGAAGTCGCTTGTCTACGCAGATTAGTCCGAGATGAATGTCGCCTTATAAGAGAACATTCGATTCGTTGACATATGGACATTCGGTTCCAATTGTTGTAAAATGTGTTCGAAAATTTAGTGAAAACCACACATCTACTTTGCAAAAGCAAGAAACAAAAATGTATTTGAATCGGTTGATGTTCGGGTGAGATATCGGACATCCTTTACGCTCAAAACTAATTTTGAAAAATATATCTACACACAGCTTACATTTTATAATCAAATCGAGACAAGAAAGGATCAACTAACTAACTTTCTTCGTTTTAATAAGATGTTGTCTCTTGAACCAGTCGTCCAAAATGGGTTAAGCTTGGCGCTCACACACACCGAGAGTGATTCCTGACTATGCCGAAAGACCCGTTTAGTAACGCTCTACGAACCGACGACGACTTGTACGAATGTTACTGTGTGTGTGTGTATATTTCTTTGCACATTGGCAACTGACTGAGTGAGTGAGCTGTGAGCTGTGTGGCTAGTTCAAGTGTACGGTATTTCGTTTGAATAATAATGACGTCGTTTGTCGTCGTCGTCGTTGCGGCCGCAGCCGAGGCGCGCTGCTCACCGGCATCGTCATCGTCGTTTGCATGCGGGGCCGGGTCGTAAACGTATTCGCAGAGACTTGCAAAGCCATACGGTTTGATGAACCATACAACATACAACTACGCTCAGTCACGCTCTTCGGTGGCTGCCGGCGGCGGCCGCTGTGCGTTTAATACCGACAGCTCAATTTCGCCGAGTGCCGCCGCCGGCAAGCCGGTAAGCGGTCGCGACGAGCAGCAGCAGTCGCACCAGCAACGATCGATGGGATTGTCGGATTGGTTAAATATACGCTAGACCTTGTGGTGTGGTCGGGTGATCCGCACACATATTGCAATATGGTGCGGGCGGCACAAATCGAGCGAGCGAGCGACTCGATTGTTTTCGAAATGTCGAGCAGAGCGAGCAGCGTTTACAGTGGTACAGATATACGAAGAATTCCGATTCTCATTGCCTATTCGGGTATATGCTCTCATCGCATCGCATCGCATCACTCACCTCGAATTTCCTGCGCACGCGCCGCCGAGAGAACAGTGCCGGGCGGACCGCGCAACAGCGACTCCAGGCACTTGATGTTATCGCGACAGGTGGCTATGATTTCCGCCTAGAGACAGCAACACGAAACGAGGCGGAACGAAAAGGTTTGGTGTCGGTTAGTAAGAGTAGTGTAGAGGTTTTTTGGAATACAGAGGGGGCCAGAGAGCATATGCGGGAAAAAGTCGAGTGTAGCTTTGAGGAATGCGCGTGGGGTACGCCTACTACTATACTAATCGTCATTAAATCATGCGAGGTACCGGGTTGGATAGAATGAGAACGATATCTGTAACTGAAATGGATGATTGCAGCGCTTGTACGATGACAGTCCGACAAGTACTTAGCCTAACGTCCTTATGGCACCACTATCGTAATATAGTATTTGTAAGGTGTGCTATATTCTCTTAAATGTCTAAATTTTTCGCCGAATCGGACTCTTCGTTTTGTTTTAACAGAGCGTTAAAGCGCACGTCTCAGTGCATTTTCTGCCGCCAAAACTCACAATCGACCAAATCGACAAAATAGTCATAATCTATTATTTGGGCTATGCATTTTGGTCTCATCTACGGTATTTGGCACTCAGTGGACTATGATTAATTTAAAAATTTCAAAATGGTGTTAGTATGAGTTAGTATGAATATCGAAAAGAGAGAATTTTGCAAGGGTTAGCGACAAAATACTTTCCGAAGGTGAACGTGATATTTCAGAATCACTATCGGCCTTGAAGGAGACTACAGAGAAGAACTAAACCAGTTGTCATAAAAAAATGTTCGTCTTTTCTTAGTAGGCTAACAATTGAAGAGTACGGAGATGATGGAAGCAATCAAAGAATCCTTTGCAGGGTTTAAACTAGATGAAACATATAGATATATGTGTGTCAGGAGCCTTGTCAATGGGACCTTTGGCAGAAGTTATGAGCAGTCCAATATTGAGTTTTGACTGTATAATATACCACAGTTTGTCATGCGGGATGCCTCTGAAGTGTTGTAGGCAGTTGAAGTCGTCTAATTTCGATACTTCCATAAAAACTCTCAATCTTGGACTACTCATAACTTCTGTCACAGGTCCCATAGGCAAGAATCTTGACACACATATATCTTTATTATCCATCTAGTTTCTACCCTGCAAGGAATTCTTTGATTGCTTCCATCAACTCCGCTTTCTTCACTTGTAAGTACTTATCGGACTGCCCAAGTATTCCTCGAAAATGCATTAACTCAAGCTGCCTTCTACAGTAAAGAATTATTTATGCATCACAACCAAGCGCTCCTCCTACATAACTCAAAAAACACAGCCACTTCGCCGATCGATCGAACGATTTGCCGCAGAAACTACTATCGAAATTTAATTTATTGACTCGTAAAATCGTTGGAATAATTATATAAAAATCAGAGGCGGAATGTATGTATGGGAATGTGGTTGCTGTTGTAAAATAATACGTATTAGTCGGTGTGGAATTGTGTTTAAAATGTAATGTAAATATGGTTAATTTTTGCACTGGCGAGACAACTACTACAACTAGCAATGACACAAAACAAACATAAGATAAAAACAGTCACAGTTGCCGCAAATAGTGACTCAAACAACAAGCTCAAACAGCACTCATCAAACAGCCGTTGCACATATCGGTGGTTATTGTAACAAAAGGAAATCAAAACAGCACAGGCCACATCAAACTACACACTACTACACACGCCCTACAGCGCGAACAAACCGGCCGTTAAAACGGCCAACATCATCACTAGAACGGCCAACATCCACATCGAACGGCGCTTCGACAAACATGCACGAAACGCCGGCCATGCGGGCCACTTTTGCATGCACACCACCAGCACGGCCAGCAGGCCGCAGCCCAGACCATTCGAACCCGAACCATCCGAACACGGGTCCAACCACATCGCACTTACGTAGTCCTCCGGGCGCAGCAGGTAGCTGCGCACACGCAACGCTCGCGTGTGCTCCATGCGCTGCTGGCACTGCAACAGCATCTGGATCATCTCCGACTCGTCCTCGGCGTCCTCGTCGTCATCGTCCAAGTCCGCAACGTCTTCATCCACTTCGCCCGCAGTGGCGTTAGCATCGCAACTGCCAGTAATTGGATGATGATGCTCCACAAACGAGCTGTCGTCGGCCGACGAAGACGAACAACCGCCGCCGCCGCCGCCGCCTCCTCCGCAGGCGCCATTCTGCAGCGTGCGCTGCGATTGCAGCCGACGACGCATCAGATCGTCGGCGCTCTGGCGCTTCTCCAGCTTGCTGATGAACTCCATCTCGAGCCGGCGATTGCTGCCGCCGTTGTGCTGCTGAGCGGCGGCGTTCGGATGTTGGCTGTGCGACGAACGCGACGGCAGATTGGGGCGAGCCGAAGGGCGGAAGACGCCGCCGAAGTTGGACGACGACGGACGCCGCGGATGAAGGGATGAGATGTTGTTGGGCGGCGTTGAGTTGGTAATGATGTTGATGCTGCTGCTGCTGGTGGTGGTGTTTGCGGCGACGATTTGCCGCTGGAACTGGATAGACGATCGATGCCCATCGATTTGCAGAACTCTGGGGGTGGGTGGCATGAAATGTGTAAGTTAGTTTGATGTCTTGATTCGAAGAATTTGCTGTCACGTTAGAACAATAGAAAAAGGACACATTGTTCATGTCACTGATCAAATTAGACTTTAAATAGGGAGTCTGGCCGCGAAATACAAAATTATGAATCAAACAGAATTAAGGCCGAATATGAAAGTAGCGAAATAGGACCACTTCTGCGGACTACAAAACCTCTACTGGCTGCACAAATTCTGATGGCGACAAAAATTAAGTGTATTATTTCATCGTCCATCTCTTATCTACGATACTGTGTCAAAACACATAGATAGCAATATTTAATTAGTGTTGAAAGATATGAGTACCCTCAGAATAGACAGATGGCGAATGGCGGTTATCGAACATTTGATAGTGTAGAACAATCGGACAGAACTGCTCTATCGTTGCAAATATTTTGTTTTATCATGATGGCTTCCTCGACAAAATTTTAGCCGATATAAGAACTCAATTTCGAATTGAAGCAACCATCGGAGCAAAAGAATTGTTATATTGACCACTTTGGCTGAATGCACACGAAAAATGCGCATGGAAAATATTGCTGAAAATGACGGTATCAACATCAACTGATTCGTAGGTTTGAAGATCTTTTGACCAATTTTTTCTACTGATACCATCAAAAATACACCTTTGTCGACCTTCCACTTCGGCAAACAATATTTCTGAATATCTTGTCGATATTTGTTATTTGTCGCGTTTAGGGAAATCGAAATATATTCGCCAATTGAAATCCGTTGCAAAATTCATCATTTCGCATCCAATTTTCGACTTCCCGCAAATGATCGTTTTTCGGCACCAACATCGATTTTTTTCAACAGCGCAGCGTGTTTGTAACACACCTTTAATCGTTTGGAAAATAGTTGTACGTTCAAGATCAATGTCTCACATTTCCAATGATGTATAACATGGCCACCTAAACCGTCAAATGAACCCAGGAATGACTGATAAACCAAATCCTAATCTTAAACTATCGCTACTGGTATTTGTTTCGCCATACGATGAATGTGCAGAAATTCTTGTACAGGTTGTTATAGGTACAACTATTCTCCTAGGGGATTTTTTTAGAGCTGCCACTTGATTTATTTTTAGTAAGGTTTGCCATTTCATTATGAATATACTTATTCCTGAAAAAAGTTTGCAAATTGTGCAAATTATCAAAAAACCAGGGCCCTGTTTCTCTAACGCAGAGTACTTTGCCGTTCGCATTAGCACACGTGCATATCGAAAAGCAAAAACAAAAAGTGCAAAGCGAATCTGCGAATCATAGTTCGAGTTTCGCAAAGCAAATATGGTAATATATCATGTTCAGATTCATCAGACACAGAAACATCTTTCTGTAAATGAAATATAGGACAATACCACTAGATTTACAATTGAAAATGACTCAAATTGAGCACTGTAAATTGAGAAATAATGTAATAACTATTCTTCCCAAGTGTTTTGGAAGGAACACGATCAGTACAATTAACTGCCAACTACCTACCATTCAACTGCAGCTTCCGCGATCCCTCCGAGCTCTTGCGCCTGCGCTCGAACTCAAATTCGGACGTCCGACGACGCTGTCGCAACGCCGCCGCCTCTTCGCCGCCTCCGCCCTGCGTCGGCGACTTGCTCGGCGACTTGCTGCTCGACCAGCGATGCTGCTGCTGCTGCTGCTGGGCGACGGCCGCCGCCATCAGCATCATCGGATGCATGGCGCGACGCGTCGTCAGCGGCGACAGCGACGAATCGATGTTACCGTTATTGGCGGCCGACAGCGACGAGCAGCAATCGGACTGCGAGTCGAGGAAGTTGCGATAGTCGTCGCCGAACTCGAGCAGCCGCCGGGCGGCATCGGAGTCGAGGCCCTCCGAGTAGGCTTCGGAGTTGTAGCGATCCTGGTAGGGGTCCCAGGCCTGCTCGGCGCTGTTGTCGGTGCCAGTGAAGCTGAGCTCCTTGACGACTGCCGAAGGGAGGAGGAGAGAAGGAAAGGATAAAATATTGAGATTGGAGGTGTTAAAAGTGATACTAAGCTAGTTGCAAGGTGATAACAAGCAATCTTGCTAGTTACAAGGTCTTAAAAGGTCTTTCGAGATCTTATAAGGTCTTACGAGGTCTTAAAATGTCATCTTGAAAGGTCTAATAAGCTAGTTACGAAGTGTTGAACGAGCTAACAAGCTCTGTCACGAGGTGATAAGGAAGATTGCCCTCACTCTTTCCTGGATTTACCAAGAAATATCAAGGTCCAGAATGGAGGAACCTCGAACTCACTTGTTGTGTTTATATGGTTCATACAAGTTAACACTTCGTTCATGGCTTGTTGTCTCTTTCTTTCGTATACGGATAGTCGGTAAAATATTATAACTAACAACCTTGATAAAAAAAACTCGAGGGTCGGGCCCATTCAACCGATCTTAGAACACATTGTTAGGATTCCGAAAATGTATAGTATAGCTAGTATCTATTGCTGTACAAACAGCCCGAACTCACCCTCAATCTCACTGTTGTAATTGGCCAGCGCCGCCAACGAGCCCAACTTCGAAGCACCCGCTCCGTAGCCGCTCGTCAGCGCTCCCAGCCGGAAGATCGGCTTCTGCATGTGCCTGGTCGGCTCCTCCTCGCTCTCCTGATCGGTGGTGGTCATCTTCGGCGAACGATTCTGCTGATGCTGCTGCTGCTTCTGCTGCTGCACCTGCACTTGAACCTGCTCCCCAGCACCACCACCACCGGCCAGCGCCATCGACAAGGCCGCACTCAGATCCTCCACCAGATCCGTTTGCCCAGCAAACGTCTCCGACTTGGACAGCGTCGACGTCAGAATGCGTGACAGCTCTTGCACACTGCTGCTGTTCTGGTTAGCCGTCTGCTGACCATCCGACCCGTTCGATCCGGACTCCGACCGGCGACCCATCAGCTTCTTGCGGGCGCGCATCTTGCGCCGCTTCAGCGACGCCTTGCTGTCGACGCTGCGCATCGTTGCAGTCACATTGGTCGTCGAAGCGTCCATTGCGCCGTTGTTCGTGGAGTTGGAGTTGACCACCGTCGTGGCCACCGTCGACGCCGATGTAGCGGCCGCCGTGCTGGCCGCGGCAACCGTCGCCGTGGACCACATGTGCAGGGCGGACTCGCTAATCGAGTGATTGGCCAGGCCCTGATTGGTGGCGGCTTGATCGAGGGCTCGAGCTTGGGCGGTCGTTTCGGTTTGGCGCAGCTGCGAGAGGCAGGAGACGGACCAGGGGCGCTCCGAGTTGCGACGCTTGGTGCGCATCATGACCTTGGGCGGACCGGACGTGGAGATGGGTGCGGCGATGGCAGGTCCGATGGACTCGGCTCCGGCTACTGGCGAGTTGTGCTGCAGCCGTTCGGAGGAGCAGCCGCCGGCGGTGGCGCCGGTGGCGCCATTGGTGTCCAGTCGTTCGGTGGAGGTGAAGAACTGCGAGCTGCGGTGGTCGGTCTCCTGCAGGAAAGTTGCGACCGAGTCGGACATGATGTCCGAGGAGTCGGAGTCGCGACCGCCGTCTGCCGAGGAGTCGGATTCTGGAGGGGTGGGGGGAAAGAGGAGTATCGTAAAAATTATTTTACTAAAGGTAATCTGATTGATGAGTTTAGGAATGAATTAATTGATGTTTATGGCGTGATGCTATGGACAAACAATATCCAAAATCGAAGCAGATCTATTTCGCCAAAGCATGGGCTCAATATACTATCTCTCAGACATCTCATTAAGTACCAGTAGCCACAGTTTAAGAATGGGATTTGGTTAACTAGTCGTAGCTGGGTCGTTTGAGGTTTAGGAGGCCATGTTATACATCATTGGAAAGGTTAGACCTTGTTCTTCAATATGCAACTATTTTCCGAACTATTAAGAGTAAGTTGGAAGCACACTGCGTTGTTGAACATGTTTATGTTTGTGCCGAAAACCCATCATTTGCGGGAAGTCGAAAACTGAATGCGAAATTATGCATTTTGCAACGGATTTCAATTAGCGTTAGAAAGAGAATATATTTTGAGATCCGCATGCCTTCCGATGAACTTCCTTTTTCGTCGATAAGTCACGTATTTCCAGGCCTACACTTCAAAATATTCGAGAAAGTAGGAAAACGAAAGTAGGATCCACTAATTCACAGAATGATAGGGTACATGTTAAGCTATTGATGGACATACATCGGTACAAGATATCTTTGATAGTTCTTTTATAATAGCCATTAGAATATGACAAAAAATCCTACTGATAATGTATGAGTATTGAGATGTCGGCACAACATCCCATTAAGAGGTTTTGAGGACATTTCGTTCGGTTCTGAAATCATTTTGTTTTTGTTGCGTTTGTTGGGTATTAGCTTGATTGCAATGTGCGTATACGTCTGCACATCATATATCTGAATGAAATGGGGAATTGTCGAAACTCATCTCGATGAGATGTCTCTGAGAAGATGTTTTCGGATATCTAATTTTCGAAATAGACATCCGCTTGGTATTAAATACTCTATATAGATTATCTCAGCTCATCTAGATCCTATATCCTATGGTAGGGATGTCACTTGAGCATCTAAATCGGATTCGGTTGCCGTTAGGCGTTCTTGAGTTCATCCTCAAGACATCTTACGACATATTTGCACATTATGGATGATCTCAAGATGTCTTGTTGATCGCGACTACCCGTTGGGTAGAAAATGAAAATCAAAATTGGCCCTGGCTCGTAAGAGTCACATTTGAACGTTACCATTACAATAGTATCAAACAAGGCAAGTTGGAATGAGGTCCAAAGATGCCAACATGATTGTTGATGTAGTAACTCATACGGTTCGAATAAAGAACATTCAGATTTAAACAGAATTATTGGCATTATTGCACAAAACACCTGGAACACACGTAGAAAAAACTAGTTCCACGGTAGATATTTTCAGTATGTTTTTGTCAGTATTCCTCAACCAGATCTGATATAGAAAGACCATTCTTCTCAAACAATTTTGAATGTGAAAATGAACATTTAAAACCCTAAAACAGTTCCTATTCACCTCCATTTACTCGCAATCCTAAAATGTTCCCGTGTTGATAGATCGGACAATTTTGCTTATCAGAGCCAGAAAATTCGTTAAATTACTATTTTGACTTGATTTGCTCGTTCCATACGAGTTCAAATTTCATTAGAACAGGAAATCATTGTGCTTGAGGTCACATTCTTGTTATCATGTCTTATTTGCACATACATAACACCTAGTCCGGACTCAAGTGCAGTTGTTATTTTATTGGTATTTGTTCTCATTACCTGTGAAACCATCTGTCTCCGAATTGATGATTGATTATGCAATAATGCACATGACATTTTCCGCAATAACTATCCAACCCAACTCACCAGTGTTCTCAGCCGACGCCTCGCAATCCGTCGACGTGATCGTGCTGTCCATCGCCGAACCACCAGCACCGTTTGCACCGTCACCCGGCTGCTGATGCATCAGCCAGTCGTGCACACGCTTGATCTTCGGAAACTCGCTGGCAATGCTCGTCGTCGTCTCGCTGACGTGCAGCGAGGAGGAGGAGGCTTTGCCACCTGTCGCCTGGCGGTGATGGTGGATGCGTTTGTCGGCCGAAAACGAGTATCGGCGTGCCAGTTCCTGGATGAGATGATCGTCGCGCACCAGCGTCTCGGCGTCCATAACCAGTTGCTGCAGGGACTCTTTGTCGTAGTGCTGCGATTCGAAAATGTGTGGGCGTCAGTTGAGTGCGATACGTGTGCGGAAAACCGGACTTTGTTCGTTCGTTCGTGCGCGCAAAGCTGCCCCAGTAATAACCAGGGCAAATATTCAATAATTCAGCGCGACGCGTGCAAGCGGCGAATATGGTCGAGCGAGCACACGCACGCACTCACACTCCACCCGTTATCGATATCGATCGATTTTCAGAGCCGCGGACGAAAATACGCGCGCGCGGGCGGACGACGGATGGACTTAACCGAACTAAACCGGGCGGCTGCTGTTGGTCGTATATTTGGTTTTGTAGTCAGTAAAACTTAGCCGACGACGAGCGCTTTGTTAGCTGTGTTTTGTCGTGCTGTGCGTCAGACCGGGCGCGATAAACTGCCGTGTGACTGGCGACAGAAAATTTTGGTATTAACCCCGTCGCTGCGCTGTTTGTCCGACCGAACGACCGCACGAGCGAACGAGCGCGCGAGCGTGAACGCGATTCTGTGTGTTATTACCTGTGTGCTAATGGATATGTGTGTGATGTTGCATATGGTTGTGTTTGTTAGCGACTGCAAGTGTGTTGCGCGTGTTGCGTTTTCTGGGATTGTAGTCCCGTCACTGTGACTTGGAAATTCAAATTTAAAGATTGAAACCAAGATAAGGTAACCAACATAATTTGATTGAAAGTTCAGGTAATGCTTGACATTACGAAGCCCGTCGTATCGGTTGAGGCTTGTAATTGTTATTTTTGCCGTAAGTAAATTATCTGCCCTAGTCAATGTTGGGACTACTGATCAGACAAATGTATAGAGCGGCGATTTCATTCGCCTTTCCCGGATAATTTCCTTCATGCGATGTACTTTCTCATATTGATTGAATAATATCATTCAGCTATCAAACGACAATTGTCGATCACAAGATACAGAGAACAAACAATTCACAAGATATTGTGTGTGTTCGTTCAGAATTAAGAGGACTGTAATTCCCGTTGGTTGCTTCTAATCTATCACATTATAATTTATTATTCTTGCTCCAACACTGTGTCTCTTTAAAAAACAACCTTAAATGCCACATCAATCGGATACTCGATTTGGATGTCTTTTGAAACTTAGGCTGACATTGCTGATTTTTTAGAAAGTTCAGTTTTTTGTGCAAGGCATAACATGGCTTGAATGGAATGTAACAAAAAAAATGCTCAGCTCTATCTGTAAATAATTGTAATGCCCAAATCTAATATAATATTTTTGTAGATGTTATAAATTCGATTTTAATTTGAGCATCGCCGAAATCGATGATGATTGATTGCTACAAAAAAATGATGTTCGTGTTTTGTCTTTGGTTCAAAGATGATTACTTTTCACTGGAGTAACATAGAACGATGCACATATACTCAAATCAAAAGACAATAGAGTAGCGCACAAAATCTCATCATCAGAAAAAATTACAAAAATCGCAGTATCTCCGTATCGTATCTCCGCGTGTCCAACACTTAATTATCGCGCACAAAACAATAGAATCAGTTATATGAGTGGAGAATGAACAGGAATGCGAAAAATCGTTTAATAATAATAGTCCTTCGTAGGCCTGGAAAATTTACCATAACTACTGCCAGGAGACTTTTTTACCCAATGTATCATCATCGCCCTGTGGCTCAGAACTACTACGGAGCGGTAGGGAATTGGATAACTTAAATGTTTTGTTTCTGGAGAATATGGGGCATCTGCACTATTATCCAATTCGTTGTTACTTAATGCTTCTCTAGTTCAGTAGCAAAACTATTATAATTCTCGAATACCGAACTCCAAGTACTCCCGGGACCAGCAGTTCGCTGTTTTTTTTCTGACAACAGAGCGGGTGCGAACGCTCAAACTGTTTGTATCAACACACATATGCACATGAGTACACGTCCACACACACACAGCGTTCAGACGCACGTATGCACGCGCAATCGTGTCCGACGTAGGTACGCGAGAGAACGATCGAACGCGCACCCGCGCGCAAGCGATAAGATACGAAACAACGCCGCCACCGCCACCGCATCATCCATTCGATGATAACGAGAAATGCACATTTTGCTGCTCGTTTTCGACGATCGCACGAGCGCACTGTTATGAGCTGGATAAATGGGTTTGTGCGCTCGTTTCGTCGTCGATGTTTTACGTGTTTACGATGTTTCATATTTTTTCGTTCGTAACCGCGCGCGCGTAAATTGGTTGCTGCGCGACGAACCTACACATAAATCATGCATGCATTTGCACACACAACTCGGAGCGCGCGCGAATGCGCGCAAATGCGCAATTACCTTCGGTGTACTGGCCGGAAACTGTGAAACGCCGCCGTTCGGCTGCCGCTGCCGGGCAGCCGCCGCCGAACCGGACCCAATCACCGTCGATGTGGTGGACGATGTCATTACGTTGGCGATTTCACTACTGGCGTCAGCCGTGGCCGGCGGCGGCGGGTCGCACTGGCCGATTTTCGACGGTTTCGACGACGTTTCTTCAAACTGCGAATGGCGTTGGACGTCCGAGGAGCGGAGCGGAGAAACAGCCGACGCGGGGCGCAAGAGAGGGAGAAAAGAAACGGTGATGAATTAACGCCCAAGTAGCTAGCTAATAGTTGGGATGGAAAATTCGTATCGTTTATATGATAGAGAGCCAACCTTCAAAAGATTCGAACAAAACAAGTTGTCGTCTAAAAGTCTTTGGTTCGTTAGATATATCAATTTGATCGAAGCAACTTTTGCCATTACGAACATATGGACAAAATGCTAATCTCGTGTCCTTATAAAACACATATTACTGATGGGACAAAGACCGACTGGTGGCAACAATGTGTTGGTGAAGAGTTATTCGGATTCTTCTCCAGCCGAAAAATAGCTACTTGTTTCCAACATTCCGTACCGGCCATTTGAACACCGGAGAGCGGATTTATGGCTACTTGAAAGGGAAAAGGCTGATTTTTTAAATCAATTTGTGACAATGTATGGCTCCATGGCTACATAACAACAATAAAATAGCTATTCAATCGAATAGCCTCTATATTTTAGGTCTCGAGAGGAGTATTCTTCATTAACTATTTTTTCAGCTGATCAAATTGCCAAGGAACGGTTCAAGTGACGAGATATAAATGCTGTTCAACCAAGTCAAAAGGGGGGCACGGGGTTAGGGAACAGGGTAGAGTCTGATCGTTCTAAGCCTTATTCAGTAGTTTAAGCTTAGTTCCAGTCTTGCAACTATCTCCCGAAGCTCAAGTAGAAGTCCAGCCTCCGCGTGGCGCCCCCTGGAAACGGGTTAGGTTCTCGTTTGAACCTAGCTTGGCTAATGGACTATGCGAACCGGTCGGGTAGCGACCAGTGGTAGAAGGGCTACCTAGGTGTAAAAAGGCCAACCACCTTGAGCACCGAAATATGTGGGTTGCGAACGACACGAACCTCACCACGAGATGACTCGACACCGGGTCCGTTGGAGGAAGTTCGTGTTCGCGCTATGTGCCACTTTGGCATACGCGTCGTAAGTAAGTAAGTAAGTAACTAAGTCAAAAGCCATTCACAAGTTCATGAGAACGATGCCTAAATCAATGAAAAGGGCTATGTAATGTGGCCTTATCTTCGGTATTACCCTGATATGGCCCTCGGCGACTATTTTATGTTTTCATACCTCAAAAGAATGTTCCCTGGAATGAGAATTAGCATCGATAAGGAGGAATTCGAGAAAAAATACAAATTTAAAAGCAAAATGAAATCGTACCATAGAAGGGCATATACTATATATATATATATTCATAGCACCGTCCATGATTATTCAAAAATAATTCATCAACAAAGTGTGTTTTACTACTAAACGATACGAATTTTCCAACACTACTGTTAGCTAGCAGTGATGTACACGATTTCTGACTGGCCTGTGACTAATGTCTCGCCGTCTGCGTGCCAATCAGCGCGCAAAAACCCATAAAACCTATCAAACAAACACACTCGCCGAGCGCTTACCCGTTCAACGACGATGAGGCCATCAATTGCCGCCGATGATTTCGAAAGCAATTGCCGGCTTCCGATGACATCCGTCGTCGTCTTCGAATCGTCAGCATTGCCATTCACGACGTCTTCATTCTCATCGTCGACTCGCTCATCATCGACCGGCTCTTCACTGCTGTCCACCCGATTCTTGTACACCCATCCGTCCTCCTCCTCCGAGGTGGCGTTCATCGAACCGCTGACCGGCGTCGACCAGTCGCGCGTCTCGCCGTCCGTATCCGAATGCTTGAAAGTAGAACGTGGCGCAGTTCTTCGATTTGCGATTGGAGCGGTTGAATTTCGAGGCGTCGGGCATGCGGCTACGCTTGGTGGCGGTATGTTGAGGCGGCTGCGGAGGTGATTTACTGCTGGCGCCAAAGATTGCTGCTTCAGTGGAGCCATTGCACAACTGTTGCCGTTATCGCTGGTCGAGATTCGCTTCGCGATAGCGACGACCACAACGGAAGGCGCGGACGGATTGCCATTGCAGTCGGGAACGGCGGCCTCGATGGCCACCGTCGCGTCGGCGGCAATGCCCATGTTGTTCGCTGTGGCTTCGATGGCGTTATTGGCGTTGGCGACGTCTTCCTCGTCGGCAGCCGCACGATTGTCACGGTGTACAATCATCGACTGCACTTTCGTCGGCGTCGTTTGCGCTGAGCGTCGGGCCACCGGAGTGGAAGCGTTGTGGGCTTCGATGTCGCTGCCCTCGGAGTCGGCGTCGTTGCCGTTGCTAATCGTTGTGTCGTTGGTCGAGCGTGTGGTGTTCAGCAGCGCGAATGGAAGCCATGGATTCTGTGTGCGTGGAATGCGAGAGAATGCGGATGAAATAAATTCTACTGCCCCAATTGGTTGACTTAATCCATGCCAAAAATCGTATTTGCCAAGTTTGCGACAATTGTTTGAAGAATGAACATCATTCTATCATAATATACACAAAACATGCTGTGACATAAGTCCCATCTTCGGCTGACGACGCCCTAAAAAATGCCTCTTCGTTTGTATATAGAGATTTCATAGTGACGGTGATTTTTTAATTTTTTTTTGAAAGACGGGAATTTGTTGACAATTTCATTATCTTTTATTCGAGTATCCACACATTGTTCTAAGTCGGACCAGTGAAAATATATAGGCTCTATTCCAAACTCGAACTCGAACTCGAATATTTGTCCCCATACAAAAAATACGTGTTTCGTCCTCAGTATGAAGGAGTCAACTTTTTTACTGGATTGACCTAGAACAATTCGTAAATACTCAAAAGAAAGAGAATGAAATTGTCTTCACATCCTCATCTTTCGAAAAAAAATATGTCTCCATATAAAAACGAAGAGGCTTTGTTTAGGGCGTCGTCTGCCGAAGCTGAGTCTTTTGTCACGCGATTGTTTATGCATATGATAGAATGATGCTCATTCAACAAACCCGTATCATTGGAATGTTGAGATTATTATAGCTTGTCCTCCAAAAATGGTCGCAAACTTGGAAAATCCGATTTTGTTTTGCCTGGTTCAAGTCGACGAATTGGGCTATTAGTTGAGATCGGGTGGATCTCTCCAACACTCACATTGGCGCTGCTGCAGCCGTCGACGGTGTCCACCGATTGCTTGGCATAGGCTCGCTCGTTGAGGCGCGGAAATTTGGCCGCCGGCTCCTCGTCGGTGTCGGATGGCAGCGATGCGGCCGAAGACTGAGAGAGCGATCGAATGATAACGAATGTAATTAATGTGTGCGTACGTGAGTGCGTGCACGTGCACGTGCACAATCGTCGATTGGGGACGCCGCTGGGCGAACAACCAATCAATATGACACTTGTTCTATTTTCGCAGTCACGGCCATTATTACACGCGCAGAAGCACACAAACTTGCGTGCGCTCAAGCACTTTCAACACACTATCTTAATTCATAAATGCAGGAAGCCATTCTCGCCGAGACTCTCGAGAATATAAACATCAACGCGTAACGAGCCACAACGTCGTCGTCGACGCTATTTCTGGATATTATGTGCGCCATTGGCATCCGCGAGCGTCATCATCACGAGAGCCACAGGCCACACATAATCTCGATAGTTAAGCACATAAGCACGACAACGCACGCGCACGCGCACGGATGTGTGAAAGTGTAAACTGTTGACACACAAACACAAACGTGCGCGCGCATTTTTTCGTGATATTCCCGAGTCGGTTGGTCGGTTGGATCGTGCCGGCTTGTGGGTGTGCTCTAGGGAAAACGTGTTGTCCAAGGTTGGAGACTGATATAGGGCACGAACGTGCGGCTCCGAATAGCAATGACCTCAGCCAGATAATATCAGAGCGGAGTGTTGATGTTGCGCGATGCGCGCATGTGAAATTGATTCATAGGATGGATTAAAAAATAGTTTCAAGAATGTGTAATGACGGGGACGGAATTTTGCGATATAACAAATATTGGAATTAGGAATCGTTAGCATTTGAAGCTGCATGAATGTTGAATTCTTCAACATGGGCACTACCGATTCGATATAATGTCTATAAATTTCTGCAACTTCAAGTCAATCTTTGAGATTTGAGATGATAGAGTCAACAGTCAACCATATGAAGATGATGCGGAAGTGTATGCAGAGATGAAGACTCGAGAGAAATTGGGTCACTTCAACAGATAAGATTGTTTTGCTTGACCCTTATCGATCGTTCAATTTGTCATTCAATGTCTACAAGGTGGTGCATAATACGTAACCCTATTTTAAAAAACCATAACTTTTGCAAAAAGCCATACATTTTAATTCTGTTTACATATTTGTGAAGTTGATGGACGCAATTTTTTGTCATCAATACATGGGTCGCTTATCTTTATAGCCCTCAAATTGTTTATATGGAATGCTGTTGGTATGCGCAAACTGCGGGATACTTTCGTCAATTGTGCCTGAAAAAATAAGCATAGGAAAACCTTCCACAACAGTAAAATGTTCCAATTTTATCTGGCTCTGATAACATTTCGGTTCAACACCTGAAACTATGCTATGACGAAAGATAAGCGTTTATATGTTAGATAACTACAGTTTAGTCGGATTGACCAATTCCAACAGCCCTATTTCGGGACCGCATTCAATAACTAGATAGACAAGCTCCATATTTTTATTTCCCAACTACTCACCGTCTCCTCTTCCTCCTCCTCGTCGCGCTCCTTGCGATGCAACAGACCCTCCAACAGACACTGCACCTCGATCGCCTGCAAATACAGCATATGATAGCGCGTCTCCAGGCCCTTGACGCTGCTCGTGTCCGTTTTGCGCGGTGGCGACGCGGCGTCTGCCGTCTGCTGTGTCGCCGATGTCGATGCCACCACCTCCACGGACGCCGACGCTGTTGCTGTTGCACTACCACCACCACCACCACTTCCAATAACACTGCTGCTGTTGTTAGCTGCGTTTCGCTGCGACTGCGGTTTTACTGCCGCCGCTGCAGCGTTCTCCCCGGCTGTCCGAATGCAGGCACGCACCTCGCTGGTCTGCGACACGATCTGACGGTACAAGTCCTGCAATGGTAAAACGGCACAGCACACACGTGTTAATGTCCGTCGCAATTGTGCGCAGTCAAGCAATGGGTCAAGCAGCGACCACAACGCACGACCAGCAAGACGCTCGACGCTGGACGATCATCCGCGTATCGGACACGGTATCGCCGCGCGGCGCGATTGTCACGGCTGTCGTAAACGTCGTCCGCGCGGTACTACGCGTATTTACACAGGCCCAATACTAGGATCATACTCTCGAGATTGCAAAACACACATCAGGCGAACGTTCCAATAATGGGTGGTCACTTTTTTGATTATGCCAAAAATCGAGTTAAAACACATATTTAACAAAGGTTTTTGAGTTTATCACGTAGAACACACCTCCCGATTTACTTTATTCCAATATATTGTTGAAAATTATGTTTGTGTTAGCCTATACAATAGAAACCATAACTAAAAATGTTTCTCTTTTATTTTTTATTTTATTCAACTCTAACTATCGGAAAACTTTAGCTATTATAAATCCTTGGATACAGATTTCTTGGTTTGGACATCCAGAAGTCATTGATTCGAAGTTTCGAAGGTGCCTATTCACGTTCTGGAAATGACAGAATTTTAGAAAAGCGATTTATCAGGATGAAATTAGTCGAAACAGATAACGAAATGTGTCGTTAAATGGAAAGTTCGTATAGAAAAATAAATTCTAAATAAAATATTGACTGGACAGCCCTGCGCCACCTGGTGGCAATATATTGAAATGTCTTTCTAGAAAATGTAGGGCGGATCATTACCATCAATCCCTAAAAGAACATTTCGTGTCAACATAAGTCATGCGAATGTTTTCCCAAGTTTTGCAATCGAGTACAGCAACTCCACGTTTAGTGCTTTGGCATGAAATTAAGACAATTCACTGTAAGTTGTTCATACTAAGTTTAACTATATAGTAAATCGGAGATATGGCTCTCTCGAAAGGCATAATTTGTTTTTTGGAAAAGTCAGCCATTGTCGTAAAAAACGATTATTCAAAAAGTTAGTCGTAAAAGGGACCACCCTGTATTATCAAGTCAGAGTTCAGCTAATCGGTAGATTAACGTCTCTAGCATTACTTGGTGAATTTTCAGATCACTAGCCCAAAGGATAGTCGGTCATTCGAGGCAAACCTTCTAACAAGTCCTATTCGATTGATTTAATTGAAGGCATGTGTTTTAAAGCAAATCGTGATCGTCCTTTCCTGTTGGTGAACCGTTGAGCAAAATGGAATACATACAAATTGCAGAACATTTTTCCATACTTGCGATGTGCACTAGAAAAGGTAGGTATACTATTTCCAATCGTTGGCTAAATTAATAGGAACATTTTTAGTATATTTTTAATGAAATGAGGCTATTAGTTGAGTGATGTACGATACATGAAAACACCATTGATATAATTGTAACCAAGGTCCCTTAAAATGCTTGTCTTACTTTCCTTTTTTTATTGAATTCCAGGGCCCCTGATTTTTTGTCGGTTGAAACTCTTCAAAATCCTGACGTGGAACGACAATATCAACATTACAGAAGATAATTATATTTTGTCTCGGGTAAGGTCAGTCTCAGGCAGACGATATATGCCAATGTCCGCACAACGTAGTATTCACCGAACACCGAACCGAACATGATATCTTCCATGAACAAATTCAAGGCTCTTGATGTGGATATTGAGAATTATATTGATTGCATATTGTTCACAGATGTCAAAACCCTTGGAACATATTTTTGAATATTTCCCACCTATGCTCAGAATTAATCGTTATGACGATTTGCATGTGTGTT
>CAXHKQ010000019.1:0-20018 GCA_964017145.1 Agrocybe praecox
ACTTGATACAATTTGAATTCAACTGCAAATATTCTTATATCGTATTAAACAATGTGATTTATATTTACATGAGTGTGGTTGTATTTACAATGAATAGATTAGTAATTATTTGAAAATGCTCACAGATTACATGTATTACGGATCAAAAATCTTATGTTCACATCAAACCAACTTCAGAAAGTTCTCGATCTTGTCAGAAAGATGGATTCGTCGGTTGCAGCTAATGAGTTTCTCTTACTTTTTAATGATAACAATAATATAATAATATTTAAATGTTATTTATATTTGCAAGAGTGTGGTTTGTATTTACAATGAAAAGATAGTAATTATTCTATGATTTGTTGTCTGATTTGTTGTCTTTGATCAAAACTATTAAAAATCAAGGCATCAAGAATGGAGGGTTCAGGGTTCAGGGTTCCCACGTCTGTAATTTTGAATCAATTTCGAAATGATGAAATTACATCGAAAGACCATTTATCTGGTTATATTTTTGCTGAACATTATCGCCCATTATCGTCCATTGTGAAATTATATTGAACAGATGAATAGAACATTAATGAACATAAAACGTTATGGTGGATAAAAAAATATAGTCGTTTTAATGAGGGTATGACGTAATTTACATCTGTTAAGTTACCTTCAATTATTATTATCATTACTATACGTCACTATACGTCGATCGTAATATGAGATATGTGCAATTGTCTTAGGCAACAAGTGCTAAAATCTTAATATCGTAATATTATAACAACTTTTGGCTGAAATGTTATAATATTACGATGTTAAGATTTTAGATTTGTTTGCGATTTTGTTTTCAGAAGACTAAACCACACTAGCAAAGTTTAGTTAGAGATGGACCCAGGATACCTGTTGCATAGTGTTATTAATAAAAATGTAATATTTCGCATAATGACGATTATTTATTCAATTCTATTTTTTAATTTTCACTTAATTGTATATAGACAAAGTTCTTCCCGTCGACCGCGAACCGGACCTGTACGAGTACGAGGACAACTCCCCGCCTTACGTTTCCCAGCACACCGTCGTCCCAGCATCATGGAGCTATCTTGCTACTGCTCAGACACGCGCTCACTGCATGGCTTTCGTCAACCCTCCGCCCTACCTGCCCACCCATTCGTTCGTCCTGCAAACACACGACACATCATTGCTATCCACAGGAGTAAGTGATACCGTCGTGTTCACTGCTGGCGCTACCGGTGATCCGGCAACATGCGATCGAAACATGAACACGACGCTGTCGTCGAATCGCAACCATACTAGCGGCATGTACGTTATCACCGACGGTCCGGCGGCCGATGACTTTGGCTTCGATAAGCACAGCGACGTCCCGATGGACATTCTGGAGCGCAGCAACGGGTTGGGACTCGTTGCGCAGCTACAGATGTCGACGCAACTGCAGCGACACCAGTACAATACGTTGAAGCCAGCGACCGCGTCGACACTCACCGTGAACGGACTGATCGAGACACGCAACGAAGAGGTGTTGAGACGCGTCGCCGAAATGCAGAGCATGGTCGACAACTCAGCCCGATATCTGAACGAGCAAAGCGAAATGCTCATGCACACGACTACGTTCCACGGCGATTCGCGAGCCACGCCGGCGTACACACGTCTGTCCTGGCGCGAAACTTCGTTCGATTGCGACAGCGACAGCGGCAGCACGCGCAGCAGCAGGCAATCGTCCAATGAAGACGCGCATTCCAATACAGCAACCGCGTCAGCTTCTGCTGCTTCACCAGCGGGCGCCCTTAAGCAAAGCGCCTCACTGCAGCTTCTCAACGGTGCGATCAATCTCGATCTAAATGTCAAGTCTGACGCCAGCAGCAGCGGCACCAGCAACGGCTCAGTGCAGAGCACGCCGCTGGTGCAGCGCCGAACGCAGGGTCTGTCGCAGCTACTCACCGATCTGCATGCGCTCAGCAGCGATCTCTCACAGAACGAGAGCGATTCGGAGTCGACGCCAAACAGTTCACCGATTCATCAGCAGCAGCTCGAACAGAACGGTGTCAAACCGAAGGTTTTTCGCACCAGTTTCGGACTGCACAGTCCTGACTCCCTGGGCCCGAACGTCAGGGACACGAATCTGCGGGACTATCTGCGGCAGCTGAAAGAGGCGAGCAGCAAGGAAAACGGCGATGAAATTGATTTGGCGGCGAAGAAATTGGGCGAACTGTACGGGTTTGACATTGTCGACAACACGTTCATCCAATCGGATCCGGATGTAATAGACCTGACGTCCATTCCACCGCCGCAGACGCCAGACGAACTAGACAGATTTGGCGTGATGGCTGCGGCTGCTCCGAATGGATTCGCCGATAGCATTGGCGATTTCGAGAAATTTCTTGCTCAGGTAACGGTTGAGCCGCCCATGCAGCGAACCACACCGGCCAAAGAGCTGACGCCGGAAGAGATCATGTCTTTCATTATTCCACCACCGCCCGGTCTGGCCGACGACGATGATGGAGACCAGGCCGAGACAGCTGCTGAATCCAAGGAGGACATGTACATGAACACCAGCGATGTGCCTCATCTGTCGAATGGCCCACCAGGCAGACCGAACGACAGTAGCCCAAAAAGTTCGTCCGCCCATTCCATTCCGCTGCCACCACGACGTTGTTCACTCTCCAATCCGGCGCCCGATCGTCCTCCCGAACGGCCACCAAAGCCATCACCCACCGCACAATCGCATAATCCGACCACAAATCCGGCCATCAGCACCGCCACGTTTCGCCTCAACGGCGGCGGCACCGGTCACTACTACTCGGTCGATCCGCCGCGTCTTCCGCCACGTTCAATAGCCACCGATCCGCCCCAAGGCATTGCACCACTGCTGACAGCCATGCCGCTACGCAAGCCTCAGCCGCCCGCCATTCCGGTCAAGCCGATTCTGCGGTTCATCGCCGTCAACGGTCACGGCAACGTCGGCTCGCAACACTTCCAGCGCCATGCGCCATTGTCGTTACAGCCGCACGTGGAGACTGCTCCTAATGGCGTCGGTAGTGTAGCAACCTGCTCACCGCCTGTGCCGGCTGTCCGAATCCAGCAGCCGAATGTGCAGCATGTCCGCTCGCTCAGCTCGGATTGTTCACCGCCGGATGTAGAACAGAAGTTATCACTGAACAGTTCGCCGCAGCTGACGCGCCGTCCGCCGCCGAAAGGCCAGCCTCATTCGCAGCACAATTTATACCACGAACAGTCGCCGCTCGGCAGTCCACGGACGAAAGATGTCGGCGTTGCGATCATATCCATCTCGTCGCCGTCGGCACTTCCCACCAGCAGTCCAGTGCCGCAGGTTGCCAACGTGCCGGCTCTGCTGGCCAAAACGGACGTCGCCATGGCCGGCCTGCTGGTTCGGCTCGATCTGATTGCTTCCCAGTGTTCGGCCGCCCAAACGGCCGGCGGCGGCCAGCAAGTTGATGAAGCGCGCTTTCAGGAAGTCCGCTCCGAACTTACCGATCAGGCGCTCGTTATGGTCACCGCGTCCAAGCAGCTGGTGATTGGCTTGTCCGATCCGGTGTCAGATGCGTTCCCGACTCACCTGACCGCTTGTCTGACAGCGTTACGACGCATCACCGAGCTAGCGCAAGATATGGCCAGGCTCACGACGACGCCGCTGCAAACGCGCAACATCGTGCTGAAGGTGCACGATGTGGCGGCGATGTTCCGTGAGCTGGTCGGTGTGGAGATAGCGCTACAGAGCTTTGGATCGGCTGCTGGCGCGCTGGCTCTGCAGGCGGAGTGTTTGGCAAACGTGCTGGCTATGCTTTTGCGCAGTTTGAGAGTGGTCCCTTCGTAGAGTTAAGCGACAGCTGGATGACGATGTGACACTGAAAATTCATGTTATCTGGTGATAATTTGATATCACGATTATTGGTTACTATATTCTGAGTTGCGCAGGGTACTAACCTCACGTTCTGAAGGTCCCAAGTTCAATTCCCGGTTTTAGAGTGGTTTTATCTTCAGACCCAGGAAGGATATTATTATTGTCTAGGGTTGCTCCTTGGAGCGCTGTGCTAACCACATGGCATCTGTTAAACCCGAAACCGGTTATGAAGCCCTGCTACTCTTCATATACAAAGGAGTATAAGGTAGGTCAAGACCGATAACGGGTTGCAGATAATCGACTAACTTTTTAAATCATTTTTTTTATAAAGGCTGACCTTTTCTACCTTTGTCTTTATTCTATTCCAAAGTAAGCAGTGCATCATCTGTATTCAGAACTAAATGTGGATTTGTTGTACTCGATTGCAAACCTGGACAAAACTATCTCATGGGTTATATATTATATATGTTAAAATCGTAAGACCCGGTCCCTTTATGCCAGTGGCCTTTCTCTTGTACATTGCTCGAACTGTATGCATATTTCAGAATAAAATCTTCGACGAATTCGTTGAGCTCTTTTTTACCTATATCTCTATTTTTTCGTGAAGTATTCATTCATATCTATTGCGTTGAAACTGAATATAGCGTTGTTGGTTAGATCGGTCTAAGGATAGCGGGCTTACATCGCCTAATTTGCCGGGTTTCGCTCATTCGGAGCGAGATTCCGCTTCGTTTACCTTTTAAAATAAACACGAACCGCGCGGTATCCGTGGACCGGTCTAACCAACAATCGTATATTATTCAACAACTTTTTCGGTGTTGAAAGTTAAGTTGAAATGTTGTTGTAGGAATAGACGGTATGTATTGATCATCACATTTTGTAGGAATATATTTCAGATAATTGCCACGAGGTGGCAACGGGCTGCATAACCGAAATTGTATTTTAATTTGTTTCTGAATTGATTTTTTTTAATGCGAACTGTTCATTTAAAAAAACTATTCACTTAACATGTGTATCTAATTCGTAAACCTATTTTCGAACGCTATAAATTTCGCGAAATGCCTTCATTTTTTCCTATTTTCAAAACAGGAAGGATCAAATTTTGTGTTCATAAAAACAGGAACATGATATCGGCCTTGTGTACATGTGCACATGTGCACATTCGTTAAATATTGGTGCATATGACTTTTCAGTATGCCGTCGATGAACAAGTCATAAGAGAAAAGTCCGCCGAAAAAATGATATTTTATTCAATATTTTCACATATATTTGTTTCGATATGTCTCATTTTTCCCATTGAAAGGCTCTCGAATATTTCTTGACTCATTGAAATGTTGAGTCACAACCACAGAATCAATAAAAAAAATTATGAACATGTATTCGAACTGCGTATTTTTTATGAATTTCCGATGTTTTACACAATGAAAGGGGTGCCAATAGGTGAGCGGATGTTACGGAATGACGATTCTGCAGACGTTCGCTAGATAGGCTGCGAAATTCGCATTTTTTTATATTTCCAAGTTTTTTTCGATATAGATCTTACAATGTAAGAGTTGAGTTGATTGAAGCAATCAGAGTTCCCTCCAAGGTAGAAACTAGATGCAAAATAAAGATATACGTGTGTCAGGATTCTTGCCAATGGGACCTGTGGCGGAAGTTATGAGCAGTCCAAGAATGTGTTTTTGTATGAGAGTATATTTTTAGTATTGTAGAACGGGTCCGGGCAATAACAAAATATATGACAGTTTTGTCTCTCTGAAAAGTTGTAGGCATTCAGATATGCATTATTTCGATACTCTCATTCAAAAACACATTCTTGGACTGCTCATAACTTCAGTCACAGGTCCAATCACAAATCAAACAGATATTCCCTATACGTAAAAACGTGTCCGCATTTTGACCTGTCTAGTTTTGACATCAGGCATCACTTCGGACACTCACTTGTATAGGAATTGTGCTTTGAAGCATATCTGCTTATAATCTGTGGGTCCAATTCGCAAGAATCCTGACACACGTATATGTTTATTTTGCGTCTAGTTTCTACCCTGAAAGGCACTCGTTGATTGCTTCCATTAACTCCGTACTCTTCTCTTGATAGCTATTGAACTAAGCTTTCGAACGGAACAGAACGGAACGTAATATGTCGCTTCAAACGGAAGACATGGCCCCGAAACCTCATGGAATGGGGAATGGACAGGTTCCCCTATATGTAAAAAATATGTATTAGGGGTATTCGCGTTCTTGGTTCGACTGGTTGATTACATTTAATTACACAAAATATAGAACAATGAAGTAGTAAGCCAGTTCGTATGAATTGAAAATTACCGTATCACCACACCTGCAAACCGTGTGGCATATATAATGTAATATAAATGAATCAATTTATCAATGTGTAATGTACCAAATAAGCACAAAAAGTCGTAATCATTATTGTATGGCAACCGTCCGCAGCAGCATCATGTTGACGAGATTAGCTTACATAACATGTAGCACCGATAGATTAGCCAATATTCTATATTATAGTATTATATGTATATGTTAGTTAGATTATTGTTGTTTCAAAATTATTATACACCACAAACACGTTAAAATTACGAATATGCACACACGAAATATTGTCTTTTAATCAATAATGTTACCAGTTGCCATTATACTCAACATTACAATTATGTATGTTATGCGATGAAAGCAGCTATCTCACAAGGAAACACATTGGAAAGCGGTCCAAAACCAAACATGTAACAATTCAAATAATTCAAACCAAATCATAATCAAAATATCAAATATATCATTACTATGCACTATACTAAATAAATGATAAAACAAATGTTCAGCTATAAAGATAAGAGATCGCAGTTGATGGAAGCAATAAAAGGATGGCTGTCCGGATATAAACAAGATGCAGAAATAAATATGTACTGTTACGGGTCAAAAGCCTTCACGATTTTACTCATACGTTCGCTCGTCGCCTGGCGCATTTATTTAGGGCGCCAGCCGTTTTTACACGGCACGCCAGACCACGAGTTTTTCCTCACTCAAACAGCTCTAAACCTTCAACCGCCCGGTCTAGACTCAGCGTTGCAGTGAGTGGTGCGTGGGTCTGAATTCCTCGACAAACGTTTTCGCTCGGTCGCAAATACGTTACATTACCGCCACAAAAATCAAACTAATTGCTCGTGAGGGGGTGAAATAAAAACACCAAATTAAATCGAAAATTAAATCACCAAAAAAATATATAATCTCGCAAACAAAATATAGAAGCCTAATCGTGTTAGTAAGTGTGCGTGATGTCTTGTATAATCGTATTGTCCTCGCTCAATGAAACTAGATATCAAGAATAAATTCTACCACTTAAATTCCAACGTACGTGGGCGAAATGACTCGCGCGCGTGATGACGACGGCGCGCTGAAGATTGAAGAAACCGTTGTGCGGGTTGCGGTGATGAAAGTGGCGATCCACCAATGATGCGGCGATGCGGACGCGCTGGACGATACGGATGGCGTGTCGACGGCGATGCGTCGGGGCGGGATCGCTGTCGCGCGATGCGCGGCCGGATATTGGCGGTCGATCGGATGCGGACGGATGTTTTGCGCCACGCGGTCCGTCAATGCCGCTCTGGATCGGAGGTTGGCGCTCGGCCTCGCGTGGCGGAAAACGGGATCGACGGATGGGCGGCGCGCCGGGGCGATGGTCGTCGTGTGCCGCTTATTGTCCGAACCGATAGGGGGTTCAGCCGATGGTCGCCGATCTTTGGGGCGTCGCACACGCGTTTTTTCCTCGCCGCGCGTGTTTTGGCGTCCGGATTGTTTTGATTTCGCGGCCACCGCTAAGGCGGTTGATTCCGGGGGCGGGCGTGTGTATGCGACCGATTTGTTGGCGGACTCGTGGGCGCTCAGTGGAGGGCACTTCCGGAAGAAAATATAACGGTGCGCGAAGAACGTGACGCGAGTCGGGCAATAGAATCGCGGAAGACGTCTAGAGTCTTAGGGCCGAAAAATACTTCGAAAGTGCCAGCGTGGCAAAAACTGAACGATGATTCGAATTCGATCGCTCTACCGCTTATCGCTATCTCTTATCAGTGCGCTATACTCACCACAGGACATTTCACCACGTTTTCTAATCTGAACGTATTATTATATTAATCCTCAACGTATTTCAAAACCTGAACAGTACGTGTTTCCGGATTCGTGTCTATTTTATTATTAGCAGTCCAGCAAAATTTGATTTTGTATTGGAGTATCGAAATATGACGACTTCTACGGCCTACAACTCTTAGGACTTCGCCCAAAGTTTCTGCACTATACTTATTTTTTATGCTTCCAGTTTTTATATCGGATGGTAAATAGGTGCTTTACACGGTGATTTACAGAAAGTCGTGATGGGAGTTAATTTTTCGGGGCCGTGTACTAAGGTCGATGGGAATAATGTACCCAGTAAACACAGATGAGGTAATCGAAAAAATTATCATTATCATGTTTGAAAAGTTGAAATGTTTGAAAAGTGAAAAGGGTAGTTCGCGTTACTTGAGCGACGCAACAATTAACATGATTGAAACTGCAGTGAAATCGACATTTGGATGAACGGATAGTTCGCGTTACTTATTGAGTGACGCAAATAGATCTCTTATACTAAATGTAAATGACAGCCCTATGTGTTTTTAGTGTTTTCTTTGCGATAATGCGATTAAGGCGCTAATCGACTGACAAGGGGAGGTCACGCACGTGTCGTTACGGATCACACTGAGCGTCTAGCTGGTGATTCTAGGGGCAAAATGAGTTCACACTCGACGCTCGTCGCGTGCACATCGATTTCGTTCGCAGAACACTCGCGTTACGACTATCACGATTGCTTTACCGAAATCAATCACCCTCGGTTCAAAGAGACCCAAGAAGCATTTTTTAACTTTTTGGATTCCTAACGGTTATATAACCGTTATATTAATAACCAAAAAGTTTTCAACTACGATTGTTCTGTTTGCGTTAGATATCTAACGAATAATAACCTTTTCGTTGTATAAAGTTATCTATATAACGTTTCTATAACGAATACCACTTTTTTCTGTGGCATGACAACATGTGTTGTGTTTGCGTTAGAAACCTAACGAATAATAACCTTTTCGTTGTATAAAAGTTATCTATATAACGTTTCTATAACGAATACTACTTTTTTCTGTGGCATTACCACCGCCATGCCAAAACTGCTGTACATTGGTACAATTGGTGGCGGAGATGAGCGTAAAGGACGACCAGATCTGGAGCAAGATCATTGATACGGATACGACAAAACAACAGGTTTTTTCGTTGCCGTGCAGCTCAATCGAAGCGTTGAAGGAGATTGAGAAGACGCTGACAAGACGAAACTGGTAAAACAATATTTATAAAAAGAACAATTGTTCGAACATTAAAGCATATTATTCCCAACATTTCAGATCAACCAGTTGCAGATGCTCGGAGGTTCGACCGTAAAGGCCGTAATGAGGAATATCGCCAAGGCAGTCTGCACTGACGAAACATACATGCAGCATACGTGGAAGTCAGTGAAAGATGAAAAAAAAACCTTTCATGATGTACGGTGAACTTAACGCGGCGATTTGTGCTGCCATTCGGAGGAAGTACCCGGAATTATATCACATACGTATATTATATACGTATATAATATTACAAATGGTTCATATGTATGTGGTTTCATTGGGTTATGAAAGGGTTAAAATATGGTTGATATGGGGTTATGAATCAATTAGTATAACGTTCATATAACGTTTATATAACGTTCTGATAACGTTTATATAACGTTCTGATAACGTTTATATAACGTTCTGATAACGTTTATATAACGTTCTGATAACGTTTATATAACGTTCTGATAACGTTTATATAACGTTCCATTCTAGGTTCGTAAAAACGTTTTCATAACGTTTTTATAACGTTCATATAACGTTTCATTGTATGGTTGTATAAACGTTATTATAACGTTTATGTAACGTTAAGAAAAAGTGGTTCATAACCCGGCAAAAACGTCGTATAGACCGTTAACTGAACGTTATTTTAACGTTATTATAACTTTTGTTCCTAACGTTATGAAAAGAACCGAGGGTTAGATAACGGTTATATAACCGTTATATAACCAAAAAATGCTACTTGGGGACTCCCCGAGGAGTCTCTGACTAGTGACACCATGGAGAAACTCAATAGACCTAATTCAAACACCTACATGAATCTTACTAACAGATTCTCAATTCTTGGTGAAACTACACAACACAGCACAAATGAAGAAATGGCGGATGTATCGACAGCAACCAATCCCAAACACACAATTACAAATACAACGCCCAGCACAAGCAACACAACTTCACCCAGCAACACACCTACACCAGCCACCGCGAAAGTGCCACCTATTGTTGTTGGAAGCGCCTACTACAACCAACTCTTGCACACTCTCAAACACCACAACATCACAAAATACACACTCAAATTCACATCAGTCGGAATTCGTATGAACATTGCCACCATGGATGAATACAAACTGATCCTGAAAACACTCAAATCACCTACACACGGAATGAGTTATTACACACACGACACTAATGACATGCCACAGAAATTTGTGGTCAAAGGTCTCCCGACCCAAGCAAACTACGACGAACTGTTCAAGAAGCTGGCCGAATTTGAACTAGTTGCAGAAGACATCAAACCAATGACAATAAAGACACCTGCATTCGCGGACCAAGCGAACTACATTGTCTATTTCAAGAAAGGTGCAACCAATCTTGCTGATCTTCAGAAGATCAAATACATCAACAATGTCGTTGTGGTCTGGCAGCACTACCGCAGCCCCAAAGGCCCCACTCAATGCCATAACTGCCAGATGTTTGGCCATGGATCACGCAACTGCACGCTCGCCGCCAAGTGTGTGAAGTGCGGTGGAAACCACAAAAGCATCGCTTGCACCGTCGACTGCAACGCGAACAACAAACAACATCTCAAATGCGTCAACTGCAACCAACAACACGCCGCCAGCTACACACAATGCCCCTCCCGGATCGAATACATCAACATGCGTCACCGCCAATCTACCAGAAACGGCACAGCAGCTCAACGCAACTCCAACCTCGCATCCGCCGCCACCGCTCCTGCCGCCACTCGCCCTGCTCACCGTCAACACTACCAGCCGCCGCCGCGGCCCTTCCACCAAACCTCAACAATGCAAACTTCCCATCCTTGCCAACATTCAGCTCATCTCTACGCATAAACAACCGCCAATCGACCTTCACCAACCCCCAGCAACAGCAGACTACGAACACTCCACAAAACGAAACGAACAACAACGATCTCTTCAGCACTCAAGAGCTATTTGGAATATTCCAGGAGCTAACAGACAAATTAAAAATATGTAGGTCTCGTGTCGACCAAATCAAAGTTATTACCGAGCTAGCGTTTAACTATTGTCTTGCTCCATAATGTCCTCGAGCATTAATGATCTTAAAATTATGTACTGGAACGCTCAAAGCGTACAACAAATCCAAAACGAACTATTTCAATGCATACACACACACAACATAGACATAACATTAATACAGGAAACATGGCTTAAACCTAATCAACAACTCTTTCATCCAGACTACACATGTCACAGACTAGATCGACTCGACCGCACAGGTGGTGGAATTGCAATTATTGTCCGAAAAACCATTCAACACACAATACTCACATCTATTAAAACTAAAATAATTGAATCTCTTGGAATCGAAATTACCTCTAATGCCATGCCAATTAAATTGCTGTCAGTCTATTTTCCGGGAACAGATCTTACACGTTCTGCACTTATTGATTTCAAAAATGACATAAGGCTGCTAACTCGCATTTCTGGAAGCTATTTCATCTGTGGCGATCTGAACGCCAAACATCGTTTATGGAACTGTGTCAGGCGAAACAGTGCCGGAAAAATATTATACGAAGCCACAGAAACCAGCAATTTTGTCATTCAACATCCCCCAACCCCCACCCACTTTCCATCCCAACGCCGCTGCCAACCCTCCACGATTGATTTAACGCTCACCAACCGTTTACATGATATGACACAGCCTGAAACAATCCACGATCACCCTTCGTCGGATCACGCTGCAGTTAAATTCGACATTGTCAACATTCAGAGCAACTTACGACCAACACGCCATATTTTTAAATTCAGTCGTGCAAATTGGAATGTTTACAGAAATTATTTGAACAATACTGTTACCGTCGACTCTTTAGACCTCTCTATAGTCGATCACTCAACCATAGACGCAATGATTAGTAATTTTACTGATCACATCAACGAAGCGAAACGCGCAGCCGTGCCACTATCCGAGCCACACAAAATACATGCAGTTAAATTCACCGACGAACTTTTGCACCTTCAACGACTACGCAATAACGCGCGTAGAAACTGGCAACGTACCCGGGACCCTTCATATCGTCAGTCATGCAATGAACTTAATCAGACTATTACTCAAAAAATCAATCAGCTTAAAAATAATGCATGGTCTGAACAGCTATCAAAACTCACTCCAAATAATCGACACATGTGGAAAATCGGCAAGTGTTTGAGAAATCAAGTTAAATACGTGCCTCCGTTTAAAATAAACGGCAATGCAGTTATCACCGATCAGAATAAATCCAATGCTCTAGCCGATCAATTTGAAAAATCTCACCTGTTAACAGTAAACACTACATGCAGTACAAATAACAACGCCGTCCAAAACAGTATTGATATAATCAACAACCAGGTAGCGAATGATTGCATATATTTCAAGCCAAAAGAACTTATTTACATACTGAAACAATTGAAAAACTTCAAAGCTCCTGGCGGCGACAAACTACAAAATATCCTTCTTGAAAAACTACCCCGAAAAGCTATTGTATTGCTGAATTTCATTTTTAATGCTTGCCTAAAAACATCATACTTTCCAGATCAATGGAAAATAGCGAATGTTATTGCGATCGCTAAGCCGAAAAAGGATCTAACACATCCACAAAATTACAGACCTATCTCGTTGCTAAGTGCGCTTAGTAAAGTTTTTGAAAAACTGATATTGAAGCGTATAAATGCCACTATATATAGAGACTAATAACTGTATTCAAAGCTTTCAATTCGGATTCCGCCCTCAGCTGTCTACCACCCATCAGTTAGTTCGCGTCACAAAGAAAATTAAAACCGCACTAGTCAACCAAGAATCAACAGGTGTAATCCTGTTCGACGGTGAAAAAGCCTTCGATACGGTTTGGCATAATGGCTTATTACACAAATTACACGTGCTGAATTTCCCAGTTTATATTGTGAAAATCATCCAGTCTTTTTTGCTCAATCGTAAATTTTATGTATCCATTCGGAACACTCATTCCGATACAAAAGTTATTCCTGCTGGAGTTCCCCAGGGATCGTGCCTCTCCCCGACACTTTACAATATATTTATTTCCGATCTCCCGATTTCCTCTACATGCGAAACGGCATTATTTGCTGACGACCTGGCTATATATTATTCTTCCGTAAATCCGTCAGATATTCTAAACAACTTACAACGCTATACGGACAGCCTTGTCAAGTACTATACTTCATGGCGTCTCAAAATTAACAATACGAAGACACAAGCAGCTTTCTTCACCAAACGACGCGCTGGCAGGTTTTTCCCCAGCCGCGGTATAAATATTGAGGGCAATTTAATTGAATGGCAAAAAGAAGTCAAATATCTCGGATGCACAATCGATTCAGCGCTTACATATTCTAAACATATTAACCAAACAATTGATACAATTAAAAAATGCACACATATTTACTATCCATTCATTAATCGTAGATCCAAGCTTTCCAATAAAAATAAGATGATTTTATACAAAGTCGTTTTTCTTTCAATAATTGCATATGCATGCCCTGTGTGGTACAAATGCGCCAAAACTCACATCCGCAAACTACAAATCATACAAAACAAAACACTGAAATTAATCGAAAATCTCCCCTTTGATTACTCAACACGTCAACTACACGCCCAAACTAAAATGCCGTTTATCTCTCTCGCTCCGCTAAGTTCTTCCAATCATGTTCAACAGTTTATAACTTACTGGTGAACCAAATCACTAATTAGTTGTATACATACATACACACACACGATCACACACTTACACATACACTTTCACACATTTCCCTGTACATATACACCCCTTTCCCCTTTTTAGCTTTAGCGTTTAGCGTGGTTTTTTGCAAAAACTTTTCCTCCAAACAAATTAAATTGTTCACCATACTACAAAACCTACACACTTATTATATTTCACACATGCATTTCCCCGTTGAAAAAGCCCTGCTTGAACTCGGTATCAGTATTATTTCGTTGTATCGATAATATTATTATTATAATAAACGTTTTCTATCTATCTATCTATCTAGGGGCAAAATAAAGATACCCGTCTAAAAGGACTCTTGCCAATGCGCCCTGTGGCCGAAGTTATATGAGCATTGAAGATTGAGTTTTTGTATGGGAGCTTTGAAATACGACAACTTATACCGCCTACAACTTTTCAGAGAGAGCCCTCATGTCGAAACTGTGGTACAATTTTTTCATTGCCCAACTTGTATCTAGAATTCTGCATCAACAGATTTTCGATCAGTGACAATCGTCATTAGATCATTCCATATCGATCGTTGATGACCCATATCATCGGACACATGACGCCATACATAATGACAGTGATTGGTAATCTGTTGATGCAGAATTGTAGATATAAGATGGCCAATGAAAAAATTGTACTACAGTTTTTCCATAAGGGCTCTCTCTGGAAAGTTGTTGTATTTTGAAACTCCCATACAAAATCTAAATTTTCAAATGCTCATATCTTCGGCCACAGGGCACATTGGCAAGAGTCCTTTTAGACGGGTATCTTCATTTTGTCCCTAGTTTCACCAGCTAGACGCTCACTGTGATCCGTAACGACACGTGCGTGACCTCCCCTTGTGAGTGGTGCAGGTGATAGAGTGCTTGACTCACGAGCGGGAGGTTCCGGGTTCAAATCTCGGGTGAGTGAAAGTTGTTTGGTTTTTCTCTACACGATGATCCAAATTAAGGATGTTAAACGTTGCCTAGCAGGGTTACTCTTAAGAGCGATGTGCTAATAGCCACATGTCATCTGTCTAACCGGTTACGAAGCCCTCAATGAAGCCTCAAATACAATAAGTGGAGTATACAAGGGAAGTCGAGACCTTCGGGATGTAGCACCAAACATGATGATGCATGCGGTGGGAATAGCCTGGGAATTTATCGGCAAAATTGAATCTTAAGCTGCCTTCACACTTGCGAAATTTGTCTATGTTTATAATGTTGCAAACGCAAATTAAAGAATGAAAACGCAATGGATTAATTGATGAATTTGCGTTTGCAACATATAAACATAGACAATTTTCGCAAGTGTGAAGGCAGCTTTTATTGAGCAGTATTTCAACGAAAATATGAGAATGTTTGTTTCCGACACCCAACTGTAATAGTTTTAGATAAAATGGTTCGTTATGATTGCGATTTTGTATCGGGACTATGTTCAATGTTAGATTAGATTTGAGTGTATAAATGTAAAGCCATGTATTCCAGGATTTTACATTTAGCAATCGAAAATCGCATTTAGCAATCGGAAATTTTGTTAGCAATTTGTCTCGACATTTTAGCAATTATTTAGCAATTTTTCCCCCTTTTTTTTTTGCATCTCTGGATTTTGACCAAAGTGAACATAACCGCGGCAATCCACTGTTTCTCACGTACATAGGAAACAGTTGCTTACTTCAACTGTGTTTGGCTTCGGTTTATTGATAATAATAATAATAATGTATTTATTTCAATATACATAACAACCTGTTGTGCTCAGGTATAATGTATACAGGCTGTGTCAATCATTGTTGCGTGCCGAAGTGCATTTAGGCCGCGGTCAGTATGCGATATGGTAGGTAATTCGAAGTGTTACATGTATAACTTTCAAGCTAAGTTATCAACTGGTGCAGTAGTGTTTGTGATACAATCCCGAGCAACAATTCCACGAGTCGCCGACGGTCGGCGACTCGTAAACGGCTGGCGAGTCCCTTGGGCGCCGACGGCCTTTGTCCCGGGCGTATGGTACCCTTTCGTAGTCGCGCGCCCAAGAGCCGGCGACCGGCCGACACGGCCACGAATGTACGGCCACAAAAGGCCCTGAACGGCCCTGAATGTACGGCCACAAAAGGCCCTGAACGGCCCTGAATGTACGGCCACAAAAGGCCCTGAACGGCCCTGAATGTACGGCCACAAAAGGCCCTGAACGGCCCTGAATGTACGGCCACAAAAGGCCCTGAACGGCCCTGAATGTACGGCCACAAAAGGCCATGAACGGCCCTGAATGTACGGCCACAAAAGGCCCTGAACGGCCACGAATGACCGAAGCAATAATGTGTGTAGAGCTGATGCCAATGTTGATATTGTCGGCCCGCTGAATAAAATTGAATGGTACAATAATAATTATTATTATTATGATTGATATTAAACGATCATCATTTTTCGCACTCTGATTTTGGGTTTGTATCGGTTGAAATTTTATTCCAACATATTTGTGTGCAAATATGCGATATAAATAAACTCAAACCACATCTCAAGTTACATCGGCAGCAAAGTGTGAACCTCGCAGCTCGAAGTCTCGAGGCGCAGAGCGCAGAACATGTGAGAAGTGTGCTCGGAAAGCAGCACCTAAGCTATCGGTACGTTCGCTGCGCTGACGAATCGCTAGCTATGCTATAGCTATGCGTGTGCGCACATCCACGCATATACGCATGCATATACAGTTTGCGTGAGAGGTATAGTAATAGGTTGCTATGCATTCGTGGCCGGCCGTCGGCCGGCCGCCGAGGGCCGTTGGCCAAGGGACATGGCCAGTCTAGACGGTATCTATTTGTTCCCTGTTTGAAATATCGACGTCCACCGCCGGCCGGCCGCCGAGGGCCATTGGCCAAGGGACATGGCCAGTCTAGACGGTATCTATTTGTTCCCTGTTTGAAATATCGACGTCCACCGTCGGCCGGCCGCCGAGGGCCATTGGCCAAGGGACATGGCCAGTCTAGCCGGTATCTGTTTGTTCCCTGTTTGAAATTCCGGCGACCACCGCCGGTAGGGCGCCGCCGGCCGCCGGCCAAGAGGCATAACCATACCGAGAAGCCCGTGACCGTCCCTTGGCCGTAACGACGATGGCCGGCGTTTGTTTCTCGGGAATGGTATTAGAAATGTGAGATGATTCTTGGCGAAGAGTATGCTCAGAGTATTACTTCACATCATAACTTTTAAGATAAGTTATCAACTTGTGCATAGGTTTTGATACATTTTCGTGTGTTATGTGATACAAGTTTATAAAATAGTTTTCATTTGGTTGAATAGTTCATATTGGAGTAAATTCTATGTCCAATATTGAGGTTCATCAAGTAGAGTCTTAATGCTTTCTAAGCATTTGTTGTTGTTTCTAATCTGTCTCAGATCGTAGGGCAGCCGGTTCCAAAGGGTCACTCCACGAATGAAAAACGATCCGTCGTACATAGTATGCAGGTTACGCAAGGGAACTATGCCTCGCGTCCTAGTAGACCTTGATCCGATCAGTCTGTCGCTCAGGAATTTTGGATCTCTGTTATTAAATAGTGGAATAAAGACTCGTAGAATAGATAAGTCAATGTGCTGTCCAAGTGAACATTTAAGTATATGCCTAGAAAATGTACTGATATGGTCCCTCATGCGCAGACCATAGACAAATCTAGTACAAGCAATCAATGCGCTTTTTAGTTTAGATCTAAGAGCTCTGTTATGACTACTGTAAACCGCACTGCCGTAGGAAAGAATTGGAATTACAAGCAGTGTGCGTACCAGTCTAAGGCGAGTTGCAGTTGGCAGAGCCCATGCTATTTTGCGCAAACGGCTAACAGATCCGAATATTATCCCACACGTTTTTTTAATATGACTTGCCCAACTAAGTTGTGCGTCGAACCAGACACCAAGGTTTTTTGCTTCAGGGACGAAAGGGATCAATGTACTATTAAGTAATAGACTAGGCCAATTTGTGTGATCAATAGAATTTCGTGAAAAAAGCATAGCCGTTGACTTTTTTGGATTTAGAATCAGGTCGTTGGCTTGTGCCCATTGGTTAGCACGTTCAAGGTCACTGTTTATGAGGGTAATTAATTCCGGGCCTTTCTTTATTGAACATGTTGCAACTAGTTGTACGTCATCGGCATATAAGTGACATTTTACATTACGTATTTGAGACGGTAGATCATTGATATAAACTGAGAAAAGCAAAGGTCCTAGAACAGATCCTTGTGGTACTCCTTTAGATAGTGTAGCAGTGTTAGATATGTCATTGGCCTGCGAAACAAACTGTGTTCTACCCCTTAGGTATGAATTAAGGAGAGAAATCGCACTACTAGACAACATAAAGTTGTTTTTTAGCTTTCGCAGCAAAATATCGTGATTAACCGTATCAAAAGCTTTCGAAAAGTCTAGAAGCACAAGTATTCCCAAACCTCGGTTATCAAGACTTTGTCGCAGTGTTTCAGTTACATCTAATAATGGTGTAGTTGTGCTTCTGCTTGTTCGAAAACCGGATTGCCAGACTGTTTGAAGTTGATTACTATCTAGATGCGACTGAAGCTGGTTAGCTACAATCCGCTCAAACCCCTTAGAAAGATACGACAATATGCTGATTGGTCTAAAGTCACCTGGTGACTTAGGATTAGCAGATTTTGGTATGGGAATGACTTTTGCTGTCTTCCATATGTTTGGGAATTTCGAGCTTGTGAGGATAGTGTTGAAGATGTGTGTGATGTGGTAGGCAACGTATGGGAGAATAATTTTGAGGAATTTGGGAGGAACATTATCACTTCCAATGGCATTAGACTTGATTTCAGTTAGTGTTTTAACCACGATATCGACGGTTACATTGCTCAAAGATAGCGAGTTTTCAACGAAAGGAGTATCAACTTGTTGGCGATTGTCTTGATTGTTTATATCCCAGCCAACAAAATGATCCATCCGACGTCCATCCGATATGTTTCTGACGAGGCGGAAAGTACATTTGGGAAGGAGATCGGAAAACAATTGGATCTCCTTTTTTGTCACAGAATTTGCCTCACTGGAAATTAATTGTAATGCCATTCGAAGGGAATCGGACGTGTTTCGTGAAAGTGAATTGTAATGCCATTCGAAGGGAATCGGACGTGTTTCGTGAAAGTGAATTGTAATGCCATTCGAAGGGAATCGGACGTGTTTCGTGAAAGTGAATTGTATTGCCATTCGAAGGGAATCGGAAGTACTTCGTGAAAGGAAATTGGATGGCCATATAAAGTACTTCAATGATCGGATCTGGTCGCCGCTGGTGGCCAGTAGAGTCTGCTATTCGGATATGGTCGCCGCCTGGTGGCCAGTAGAGTCTGCTATTCGGATCTGGTCGCCGCTGGTGGCCTGCAGACTCTGCTATTCGGATCTGGTGGCAACAATCAAACAAAATATTTATCGCGCTACTGACACTCCACTGACACGGTGTTTATCAGTGGTGTTTGTTTACACAGAAAAACTCAAAAATTGGCCACAAAATGCACTTACCTCTAGCCGCCAAACGGCTGCTTCTAATTCGGCCGGCGGCAGCTCGTTTGGCTCGGGGGTTCAGCCGGAACACGTTGGTGCCGATTCCGCCAACATTCACGCGTCTTCGAGTTCAAGACTCGGAGCACAAGAAACACGCGTGTGTTTCTTGTGTGTGTTTCGTCTGCACTGTTCAGACAGCCATTCAAATGCGCAGACGCGCGTCTGCTGCGCGAGCGAACGCGCGCAGACGAGCGCAGCGAAAACATGCGCGCAGAGGAATGATGGTCACAAGAAAAGTAAATAGTATTTGAATAGTATTTGAATCGCACGACGACAGTTTTCGTGCGCACAAATGGTCACAAGAGAAGTAAATAGTAGTGGAATATTATTTGATTCGCGCGACAACAGTTTTCGTGCGCACAAATGGTCACAAGAGAAGTAAATAGTAGTGGAATATTATTTGAATCGCACGACGACAGTTTTCGTGCGCACAAATGGTCACAAGAGAAGTAAATAGTAGTGGAATAGTATTTGAATCGCTGACTAAAGACTCGATTCATCACAAAAGAAGG
>CAXHKQ010000020.1:0-25515 GCA_964017145.1 Agrocybe praecox
AATCGAAGAGCATTTGGTTCAGTTCGGATAATTGAGTCATCGTTTGAAATGTTAGAGCTATATATAGAATAACTTAAGGTAGACCTCGTAGCCTGCGTATCATGGATGTGTTGATATCACAGTTATCTGTGCTTCGAAAGAAGCGTTTACATCTCCGCGGACCTCATCTTTTTCACCAGACCTGCACACCATACGCTTATAGTAGGAGTACAGCAGGCCTTATTTCTAAACATGTCAGCCTATATTTATCGATTGGAACTACTTGGCATAAGTGTAATAAACAATATAAAAATTCTGCGAAAAATCTAGAGCCTTGCAATTGCTTACAATCGAAAATTCAAATACGAGTACGTCTTTTTCAACAGATTTTTCGATTATATGATGCAAATTGAGTATACTGAAGAGACTGCATCACAAAAAACGATTTTGATAATGGTAACTGGGCCTTTTCAACAAGTTTCCAATGATTGTTAGAAAATAATACATTAATCAATGTTGAATTCGTGACATTTTTGCAATAAACCTTTGGGTGTAATCTAACTAAATGTTAGAAAAACAATATCTAATTGAACATAGGAAAACCCGGTTTTCATTAAATTAACTAAATAAACATGAATAATTGAAACCTATTCCAAAATATTCATGTCCATTTCCCGAAACTTTACAGTCAACCTACAACCTAGCAGTTATTTTCGCGCGCCGTTCTCATTCGCAGTCTAGCCATCAAATGCGTACTAGAGTTGCTGAGCTACCGCGTCGTTTGGCGGCACGTGAACAAACAAAAATACCTAGCAAAACACGCAGGACGCAGTCGAAAACGCGCTCATCAGTGATAATGGTATTCATATTCTTTTATAATATAACTCCTGGATTCTTCAAGTCGGATCCCTTCGCAAACTCACCACTTTTCATCTCGCCCCTCCATGGAATTCAGTCGTTGCAGCAGCCATCGCAGTCCACTGCTGCTGTCCACTGCTGGAGCCACAGCCAAACGCTGCTCTTCATCAGTGAGTACCGCGACCAGGAGCTGCTCTGGAATCCAAAACATTCCGACTACGCCGATCGAGCACTGCGCCTCAAGTCGCACGAAGAGTTGGCCCAAATGTTTGGCGTCAGCGCGAAGACGATCACCAGCAAGATCGCCCTTCTGCGGAGGAACTACGCCCGTCGCAGAAAACTCAAACAGCAAAGAGGGCAGATGGCGGGACCGGAGTCCGAATCGTTCGCCATGATGGACAGTTTTATGTCAACAATAGTGCGAAGCAATCAAGACGAAGCAGCAGCCGCAGCAGCAGCAAAGCCACCGCAACCGATTCCCGTTCGGTCTCACCAGCAACAAATTGGCGTGCCTCTGGGACCGACAATGCCTCCTGCGCCATCGTCAGAATGTGATGAGCGCATCCATCTCGTCAATCTGCAGACACTGCTGCAGCTCGATCATAACGTTCAGCACGCAATGTCGGAGTTGCGATCGCTGGCGTTCGGAGAGTCCAGCTGGATGAGCAGCAGCACCAGCAGCAGCTCCAAGCAGTCTGCCACCAAGGAGGTGTCGAAGACGAGGACGATGGTGATGGACATTGATCGCACCGAGTTCGGTGCGTTTGGCAGCAATATTGCGGTGCAGCTGGCGCAAATGTCGCCGGCGGGGGCGCGGCACTGCCAGATGGCTGTGTTGGATATCCTGCGCAGATTTGAGAGACGCAGTGCGCAGACGGATGGGGGTGGCTCATTGCTTACGCCGCTGCGGCAGCGTTTGGATGGTGACGAAAATGATGGATAACTTGCGATCGCTGGCAGATTGATGCGACCATCTTGGAGAGAGTTTGAACTTATACTTACTGTTTGAATTAACCAGTTCATTTGTCTTATAATAATCCTACATTTCTAATCCTATATTTCATAGTGAATATGAATATAAATATGAATATTGTTACACTTTCTATTGAAGCCGGTGCGAATTAAATGGTTATATGAAATATGTATTAAAGTGAATTATACTATAACTACACCGCCAAAAAGATTCGTGTTTTCTCCGATATATAAACGGTTCATGTTTGACTTGGATAAAGTTGTCGCTGGCAATAAGATGGGGACATCTTGCAGAAAGGCCACAGCTATTAGGTTCGTATTCACGAATCAAATCATGTGTTAGGTCAGGTCATGTGTTACATCGTAGAATAGGATGATTGTTTTGAAAAGTTCTTATATTTCTAAAATTCATCATATTTCTAAAAGTTATCATATTTTTTTCTCCCTCCTCTTAATGTACGAATGTACGAATGTATATGGTAGAGGAAAACAATATATACATATATATATATATATATATATATCTGCTGAAATTGACAGCCCTTGTGTGAGTGGGATAGTGGGATGTGATGTGAAACGATTCTGTTCAGCTAATATTGATTCGAATGAGCTATATGCGACGATGCAGAGTCTTGTGTTTTTATGAATGGTTGGACCGTGGAAAGTTTTTGGTTCAAGAAAATTATGTTTGAAAACGCATCACCGACGATCAAACAATGCAACTCTACTCTTTTACTCTTCGCCGCAGTCTCTACTTCTTCTGCTTTACCGCGAAGACATGCAGTTTATGGATTTCGTTCGGCCTCAATTTGAGCTATGTTTTGGAATTCACCCAACTCTGTCTTACAAAATTCAGAGCTTTGATGCCATTTTCCATGCAATTTCCGTACATTTCATTGGGTATTACACGTCACATTTCAAATCATTGGACTCCTAGTAGTAACTTATTTCCTTACTTCTCTTTAGCATATTTCAACGCTACAAGTCTTGTTGTTACGAGATATTTGTTTAAATATAAACATTCCGACCATTCTGAGGGTCTTTGGGCCCCAAACAATATCCGATTGCGATTTGCTGTTGCAATGCAAAGTGCAACCCCCTTATTCGATCATGTTTGTAGTCGATCGTCCAATGCTGGGCCTTTATTCGACGTATGACAAAACGCTTTTGTATTCTTACTAGCAATAAAATGCTCTAGGCTCTGTCAAATTTTCACATAGCTATCTTTGATAGTTAGGGAAATACGGCATATTCAAAATGTGTAACACTTGACCTAACGCAGGGTGTAGATGCTAGATTGAACTTCTTTTGTGAATTAGATTAATGATGTTGTTAGGCATACACGTCTCTGTCTCTATGAAAAATGTATCAACATGTGAATTCGAATTATGAGTGAGAAATCCACTTGCAATCTTCGCAATAACATTATATTCTGGGAGTCAGTGAGTTTAGTTAGGTTTTATGAATATTGTTAGACCTGAATAATATTTTTTTCGAACTCGATTAATTCTTGTTTATTTTATCAAGAGAGCTTGGTATCTGGGCCTGGTGCTATAGTGGATTAAGGTGAAGCACTTACATACCATACACCTCAAAATGTCGATTCTGGAAGCCCGGTCTAACAATGAATATTGTTATTCGATTAATTACTTCTTGAATATCTAGTGAGATTATAGTATCTGGGCCTGGTGTTATATCATACAGATGGAATACGTGGATAAAAGTGAAGTACATATACACATCGTACACCGCCAAATTTCTAGTGTTGAAATCCGTTCGCTATTCCCGCCGGATGTGCTAAGTTCTATCGCATACAATCGCCACACGACCACGACCGCGACTGACGTCGTCGTCGTTGTCTGCGCCAACTCACACAAGTGGCCATTCTGAGGCACACGCGCCACGATCGCGCTGCTGTGATTCGTTGTTAAACGGTTAGGACGACAGTGATGATAATTTGCACAAACTTTGATGAGTCGAGTGTTTTGCCCGCGCTGTGCACAATTCCATAGACCCGCCCGCATTTCGCATTCACCTCTGAATCTATATAGCGCAACTAATCAGTGCATATTCATATAATACGCGCGATAGCACAAACGCGCGAACGCGATCGATTGGCAAGCACTTGAGGGTGCCATAATATAATATTCGCGACATGATTGATTGGAGACGCGAGCGTATTTTTGTCGGTAATTATAAATTCTGAAAATCGTCGCCGGATTGATAGCTAAATCGCAGTTTGCAATCGTGGCGCGGGGTGTGACAAATACACCTGTGCGCTGGATGATGGGCATTTGCGGTAATCGTTATCGGAGAGGTATTTTTCCAGATCGGCATTGTCTTTTGAAAGTACTATGTTTGAGTGGTTTGATACCGATCTCAGTGGTTGACTGGGGGATTTTTTGTAGATTCCGACTGATTAGGACAAGCCGCATATTGTTTGACGTGGAGCTATATTCAGCGATAATTTCTGGCGTCACCGATTCAAACAAATGTAATCAAAGTGCACATTCAACGACCACAAACGCGATACAAAAGCGACAAATTGTATTTTCTGGTCGTGGAAAATAATTAACATTTTAGGTATGTGTCGTCATTTACTTAGCCCCTAAAGAACCTTTTCGGTAAACGTTTCAAACTGCTAAACTAACTGCGCCATATCCAAAATATCCAATGCTGTAAACATTCAACTCAATTTTGATACTACATTTATTTAGGGTAAGGTGGAGCAATCGCAAGTGGTGGAGCAATCGATAGTCCATTTATATTTGCTGAATATTATTGCCCTGTATCGGGTCTGTGCTTCAAGCTACATATACCCCAAAAACCGAGAGCATGTTTTTTTACGATTTGAAAATAAAGGGGGTAAGTTTTGCCTCCAGTGGATTGTGTCCAAAACTATAAAATTCTGAATCGAAAAATAACATATAAGTTTCTTTAATGCGCATTCGAACGAACAAAACCGCTAGATACCAAGAAATATAATCATGGCCTCTATAATCTGCTTTCGCAGTTGCAATAACTTGTGATATAAATTTTCCGTATGAAAAATGAATATAACACTACTCATGTATATCTCTCCGAGGTTTTTCTCAGATAAAAATGATTGGACTGTGTTCTAAACATTGTATAAACATATTTTAATGATATTTTATCACATAAAAGTCTGTTGGACACAACATAAAGAGGCCAGGCAAAACTTGCCCCACCACGTATTCGTTAGAGATAAAACTCGGTTCCTTCGTGAATGTTCAAACAAACGGTGAAACAAAAAAAGATTCGGTTTTACAGGTAAATTTCGCTTCGAAGCATATCACTCGATATTTTTTTACATCAAGCGTTTGTGATTCCTAGAACATTAATTGGAGATGATTTGTCAAAGCTAACACACCAAAAAATATAAAGGGCTATAACTTTTGTATTCAAGGCACTATGGGAACGGAATCTATATTGGTAGTAGGCGTCCTATGAAATGCACACAATATCCAAAATTCAGTCGGATATCTTCATTTTAAAGACCTAAAATGGCCCTACATAGACTTCATTTTTACATTATTTATCGATAGCTCAATACAAGCTTCGAAAATATTTTCAACTTTCTTATCCACCACACAACACTAAGGTTTCTAGAGAATATATGTATAGGAAACAATTGATAATTTACTTTATAAATTTATTAAAGTTGTTCCAGGCAGTATAAACGACAAAGCACCTCCCCAAGAGTACAGCGTAAACAATCATATTTATTCGTTCCACCTAAAACACACAACTCACTCACTCCGCCATCGCCTCGATCGCTCCGCCCACCGTCGCTCCGCCTCCGCCATGCGGCTGCATACACTCCATCGTGTACTCCAAAAACTTCAAATCCTTCAAGTACTCCGTCATCCGCTTGAAATGCCTCTCCGTATACGGCAACGTCTCCTCAATCAATCGCTCCATCCCAGTACTCGGCTTAAACGCTCCGCTCAGCACATCCCTCACCAGCAGTCCAATCACCAGCTGCGCTGCCCTGCAACTCCTGCTATTCGTATTCCACGCTACCGCATGCCGCATCAGCGCGTCCTTCTGCGCCGCCGCCAGCCGCCTCACCGTCGGCTCCAGCTCCGCCACTCCCTCATCCGTCCGGATCAGCCCCGTAATGATGCGCAGCGACAGCAACGGCTTGTCCAGACGCAGCGCCAGCCTCAGCGCCGCCAACAGCTTCTTGCCGGCCAACAGATTCTCCAGCTCCTGCTCCTGCTCCGCTTGCTCCTGGCGCACCTTGCGCTCCTCGTCGCGGCGCTCCTGCGTCACATCGCGCCAACGCATCAGCAGCGAATCGCTGCCGCCACTGTAGAAATGCGTCTCATCGTGCGCCACCGCCAGCGCCCACACGCGACCCTCGTGCGCGTCCAGTGTGGTGGCGCATTCGCCCGTCTTCACGGACCACACCTTCAGCAGGCCGTCGGCGCCGGCCGACAGCAGCTGCATACCGCCCGCCAGGAATTCGGCGCGCAAGATGGAGCTCTCGTGTCCCTCGAAGGACTTGAGGCACGTGCGATCGGCCAGCGACCAGATGCGCAGAGTGCAATCGGCCGAGGTGGTGAGGAGGATCTGGTCGACGGGCGAGAAGCGCACGCACCAGATGCCGCGCTTGTGACCGCGCAGCACGCCGACGAGGGCGAGCCGATCGCTGGACCAGAGTTTGGCGGTTTTGTCCTGGGATGGGGGAAGGGGGTGGAGTTGTGGGGGACCAGATGGATAAGAGGTCAGTTGTCAGGCGTTTTTTAATGGCTCATACGCAGCGTTCCTTATCAGCTTTATTATTATTTCTGAGAGACTGATGCTTTTTCTGTACGAAATTAGGTTCGTTCTGATTTAAAAATGACAGTATTGGAATTGAAAGGACCTCTGAACATTTACCACGATACCAGTAGATTTTGGCAAAAGTATGGTCCCAAAAATGGAATATGCTACACATTACTATTTTCATTTGATACTAGCTGGCCCGGCGAAATTCGTCTCGCCACACACGACACACGACATAAAAAAAACTATAGATAAAACTACGTAACAAAATTGAGGTCATGTCATTTCCCAGCCTTCTACCTAAACTTTTCTGAAGTGTTTTGATCTCCTATTGACGAAACTGGCAAAAAATTAAATCGTAGGAAGGCCTTCGGAGATATAGGCCTTTGTTGAAATTTTCGACATAGTCTCATACATCTACGCATATGCAATGCTATAACAAACGTAGACCGGTCAGCCACACATCAAATGAAAGCTTATGAAAAAACATGAATATCATGTAAATATTGTGTTTACCTAATGTTTCTAGTTTCAGTGTTACCGTGCGAGAGAAATAAAAAATAGGGGTAAATGGCAAAAATGATGAAAAAATAATCACGTTGGTAATTTTTTAGTTAAGAAAACGAGATTTCCCGCCGTTTTCTTTACTTTCATCTGGTAGCTTGAACTCTTGCGCATTTTTCAAGCTGTCACATGGCAACATGGTCAATAGGAGATCAAAACACTTCAGAAAAGATTAGGTAGAAGGCAGGGAAAATCGGTTGTTACGTAGTGTAATTGAAAAATTGCTATCTTGTTCTATTGCTTGTCTACAGCATATTGATCAGCATATTTGTAAAGGCTGCTTTGAGCTATAAGGACATTGAATTTAGAAAAACCAAAGACAACAAAATGATGATACATATCTGCAATTTATGATGTCCCTAACATTTTCCAATATGGCCATCTCTAAAGCAAACGATGGCCCTCAGTTTTATGAAAAACGAGATCGCGCATTACGTTGGTCGCATATTTGTATGTTGATTTCCACAGTTGATTTAATGGAATATTTTTCAACTACTTTTTTCCAACCATTTTAATGTTGATATTCACAAAGTTTCATCATAGGAGCACCGACTACAACATGACTACAACATGTTGAAGAAAGTCCTTGATTAGTTGCAGTGAGAATCTGATTACCTTCCACCTACGTGCAGGGAGAACAAATTAACCAATCCAAAGAGCATAACTTCTATCTCTATATCATTAGGATTAGGATCACAATTTTTTGCAGTTTATTAGACTTTAGACCAATTAACATTTTACAATTTATTTTACATGTTTGACCTCAATATTTTCGGTTCTACAGCTTATTTTCTGGAAAACTGTCCATATTCGATAAATTTGTATTATACTAGAATTTTAGAGCCCCTCGAAATTTTCCAAAAATAGAGTTTATGTCATTCTAACGTTTTATGAAAACAAAAATCATAAAATTCGAACCATTTGGTCTCTACAATTTGTTGAATATGACACATGTGACCGACTATGTTATTCTTGCATATTGAAAAATACACGTTGAGGTTCATGTACAGATTTCTCATGTCTTTATGATGTGAGGTTTGTGCAATTTTATATTCATGTTACGAAAGAAACGAAACGAAAGAAACGAATGCCAAATTTGGGCTTCATCAGATAAGTGGTTTGAAAGTTACAGCTGCTCAAAGTTTCATACTGATCAATTGGGTCACCCTGTATAGCAACATTTATTTGTTTCGGTGCATTTGGTAACGGTTTGCCCACTTTTGAGTGGTCTCTTGCCTCACGAACCCAAAAGTTGTTGGGTTTTTCTCCACACGATGATCCACAGGAAGGATGTTGAATGTTTCCTAGGGTTACTCTTTAGAGCGATGTGCTAACCACATGTCATCTTTCAAACCCTAAATCGGTTGCGAAGCCCTGCTACTCTTCAAATACAAGTGGAGTATACAAGGGAGGTCAAAACCTACGGGTTGCAGTACCAAACAATTTTTGTTTGCCCACTTTTGAGCACGCAACGCACTAAGGGAAAAAACGGGAAAACTGTTTTTGGTACTACGACTTTTAGGTTCTGACGTCCCTGCCGATTTAAAATAACCGTTATTAAATATTCCACGACCTCTTTAAAATACCACTTTTTTGTACTAATGGGTTTTAATTACTTGGTCGGTAATAGGTTAACCGAAATGGGTCAACTATAGTTTACAAACAATCCTTGGGCTGACCTCAACATAATAGCCAACTTTCATAACATTCGGATCGCTAGTCTCAACGTGATGATGCTTCAACCGAAAGTGACGAAGATTTTTATTTATAGAAATTTCATGGAGAGATTTCAATTTTGCCGGTTCCCAGATCCCATAGCCTGTTTTTAAGATCAACTCACCTGCGACCCCGTAGCGATCATCAAATCATTCGGCGAAATCGTCACACAATTCACATCCTTGTCGTGCGCGATCGCCGTCGCCGTGCACTGCATGGCCAGCGGCTCCGCCGCGGCGCCGCCCTCCTCGGCGAACTGCTGCGGCAGCGACCACACCTTCAGGCAAGTGTCCTGCGACACCGAGGCGCAGATCGTGTGCGACTGCCGGCCAAACGCCACCGAACCGACGGCGGCCGTGTGCTTGGTGGCGGTGGCCAGATGGCGGACGGTGAACGTGCCCGGATCGACCAGCCACAGGCGAACGGTGTTGTCCTTGGCGGACGAGAGGAGGAAGTTCTTGTGCGCCGCGAGGGCGAGCACGATGTCGGTGTGGCCGAGCAGAACGCGACAGTTCATCGCGTCGGCGGTGTCGTACAGTTTGATGGCGGCACTGTTGGTGGCCACCGCCAGGTAGCGGCCACGCTTGCCCAGGAACACGGTGTCGAGAATCTCGTCGGAGAAGCCGATCAGCTGTTTGGCGCAGTGGAAGGTGCCGACATTGTGCACCATGATGTTGTGATCGGCGCTGATGAGGGCGAGCTGACGGCTGCTCGGATTGTGCAGCAGCTGGGCGATGGCGACGCCCTCGTCGTCGGCGGCGCGCGCAATCAGACTGTTGGTTTGGGTGTAGATGGTGCGACCGGTGGTGCAGTCCCAGAGGCGGACGGAGCCGTTGGAGCCGGCGGTGGCGGCGTAGACGTGCGAGGGGAGGAGGGTGACGCCTGAAGGTGGAGGGAATGGTAATAGCGAAATGATTTGTTTAGTTGATTTATTTGGCGAATTGAAGCAATATAAGGAGTATTGAGTTCAAGTTAAGCCTTTTGACAATTTTATGATTGTCCATTAAAGTTTTCAAAGTGTTTTTGAATAATATGTACAAGGAGCGAGGTATGAAGAATTACCAAATTTAAAAAAAAACACTTCAGAAAAGTTTAGGTAGAAGGCAGGGAAAATCGGTTGTTACGTAGTGTAATCGGCGGCAGTTACATGTTCCAATACATGTCGATCGAGCAGCGCAACGTGTAGGAGCTTCTCTCCCTTGCGAAAGCGAATCAGTATGATTAAAATAGAGGCTAGCTATACACATACACTTGAAATTGCGATTCGTTACCTGCTTGAAAGTCATGTCTAATGCATAAATGTGAAACTCAATAATAATGTGATAAATGTGACAAACAATCACGCAGCAAAAAAAAACTCATAGCAATGCTGTCGTGCACAAAGGGAGCTCGTGCTCGTGTCCTCTCAAGTGGACACAACTCCTCCCTCATCTCCATGTACAAATGTATATGGTAGAGGAAAACAATATTTATACGTGACAGGAGCATAGGACCCCCTTTCATATTATGGGTCCTTGTAGACGAGGGTTACATTGAATTTGTGCCAACAAAATACGCTACCTGCCAATAAAGTACTTTAGAATATTTTGAAACGTTGGCACTGGTTGTGAGCGTGAGAATGACCGGCAGTGGTTATGAATAAAAATTAGTAAAATGATCGGCTGATGAATTTGTACCTATCAACTAAGAATGGGATGTAATCCCCTTCAATAATTCACATGAATTCTCTGTCCATAAAGAAACATGTCAAAGAATCATTGAAGATTTGCATGACAACGTAAGATCTGGATTATGTAGGGACAACTATTCCATTTGATGTATTTCTCCCACGAAGTAGCGTATGATTGCTTCAACGCCTGAGAATTTCGTCAGGCATCGATTGTCCCCACAACGTTGAGTACATGTTTTTTCTCATCTGCCTGGAATTCGGATCTTATTTGCTCACTAGAAAATCTCTTAATTTCGAACTGTCTTGGGAATCGGCTTTTCTCTGGAATCCCGAAAATCGATGTAGTAGGATTGGATCCCATCAATACTCACCCTCCGGCACCGCCGCATCGCTCTCCAACACCACCACTCCCTCCAAACTCTCGTACGCCGGCACCGTACGCACCATCTTCCCCTCCCTCAGACTCCACAGCATCAGCACCTTGTCCCTGCCCGCCGACACCAGCCACTCGCCGCCCAGCGTCATCGAAACTGCCGTCACGCGCGAAAAATGCCCCGCCAGCACATGCCGCAGCTCCCTCGTCCCGACCGACCACACATGGATCTTGTGATCATCACCGGCTGCCACAACCACACCATCCTCTCCAGCCTCCGGTCCAAACGCCAGCACACTGATCACACCCTGGCAGCCGCGCAACGCGCCCAAACACACACGCTGCTCGGCATTCCACAGTCGCACGCTCGCATCCGTTCCGCCACTCGCCAGCAGCTGCGAATCGGCGCTGAACGCCAACCGCGGCACCGGTCCCTGATGGATGGCCTTCCACTGCTTGACCAGCAGGCCGTCGGCACGCTGCCACAGCTTCAGCAGACCGGACTTGTGCGACGAGCAGACGTGCACGTCGTCGGCGCTCAGCGCAAATGTGTACATGGCGTCGACTTCGAGGTCATCGGCGGCGGCTGCTGCTTGGGGCGAAGTCGCGCCGTCGGCGCCGGCATCGGCGATGGTGCGCTGCACGGCATTGCCGGCCACGGAGACGATGTTGATGCGATGCTGGTCCTGGCAGAGCAGCTCCGAGCCGTCCGACGTCCAGGCGACCTGGCCGCCGGTGTAGAAGGCACCGAACTTGGTCTCGACGTCGAAGCTGAACGCGAACGAATGGAATTATTAGGTATGTTATGTTATTGAATTGTTTGGCGTGGCTGAACTGAACTCGCTGGATACTCACGCTTCCTTCAGCTTTGTCTTGGGTGTCGTCATGTTGTCGTCGTCGTCGTCGGAGAGTTATCTAGTGTGTTGGATGCCCGGGCTGGGATTCAGTAAATGCGCATAATCAACAGGAGATGCGGTTGGAAATGTGCGAAGCGCGTGCGTCGGCGGCGTTTGGTCGAAATGAAAACAGAAAACAAACGGTTGACGTTCGCACGTGGTGGATGCGATGATCGATGATGCCGAGGGGCGGACAGCTTTAAAATATTTCGAGCAGGTGATTTCTGAATATTCCGCAATGATTTTCTGAGTGTTCCTGTTATTTTTCAATCTAGGATGAGATTTTTGTGAATTCATGAAGAGTTTCAGACTTTTGGTAATTATAACTGTGATTGCCTGATATTGAAAAATATTTCGACATGGTCGTTGTTGTTGTTTCACTGTTTCAGAAATTTCAAAATTCTACATCAGTTTTAGACTAGTCCGCCCCTCGGATGATGCCGATTCCGATGATCGACTGACTCGTAGTACTAGATTTAGCGCTACAAATCGCTGTCATTCCACCGAGCTCGCTCTGTCATTCTTATTATTATTTTGATTCTGCACTATATTTCGCCGACGCTCCGCTGCAGAAAACCGACTGCGCATTTTGGGCCGCGGGCAGAGCGGATTATCACAGAGAATCGCCTCCCCATCAACTCGCCGGGATGTTCCGAAAACTTCCCGCCCTGCAGGCCATGGTGTAAGCATCCATTTCCATACAGCTTCTCGCAAAATACCCTCTGACATAACCTCTCCGCCAGGCCTAGCTGGACACCCGCCGCCGCAGCCGCCCATCTGCGCCCCATGTCCCAGTACGGCCCCCATTTCGTCGAGCCCGTCTTCAAGCCGGCCAAACAGCAGGCCCTCTTTGACGCCGGCGAAGCGCAGAAAATGGCTCACATCCCGATCAAGGCGGCGCGCAACAACGACAGCTCCTCCCTGTTCCACGACGACCGGCTGTCCAAGTTCACCAACTACGTGATGCGCGGCGGCCAGAAGCGGCTGGCGCGCGAGCTCGTCGAGCGCGGCTTCGAGAACATCAAGCGCATCCAGCTGGAGCGCTACAATCTCGCCGAATCCGCCGCGGAGAAGGAGGCCATCGAGACGGATCCGCTGCGCGTGCTGCATCAGGCCGTCGAGAATTGTCGCCCGCTGCTGCAGCTGACACCGATCAAGCGAGGCGGTTCGACGTATCAGGTGCCGATTCCGATCACCGAGAAGCGCTCGTATTTCGTGGCGATGCGCTGGCTGGTGGAGGCGGCCCGCGAGAAGGAGCGCACGGTGCACTTTCCGGAGAAGATTGCGTGGGAGCTGCTGGACGCGGCGGCCGGTACGGGCAAGGTGATCAAGAAGAAGCAGGATCTGCATAAGCTGTGCGAGGCGAACCGGGCGTATGCGCATTATCGGTGGTCGTAAAGAGTGAGTGAAGCAGCGAGTGGTGTTGGAAGAGTGTAAGTTTTAAGTGGGAATAAATGCGATATGCGATAGCGATCAATGCGGGTAGCAGATTAGCGAATTCCTTTATGAGGAGGAGGATCCTGAAATGGGCTGCTTTACTTCCAGGTGTCTAAAGTTAGGATGCTGAAAATTTAAGGGGAATGTTACAAAGTTGCCAATCCACAGAGGGATATAACAATATAACATTTAAATATAGAGCCTGGAAGAATCCCACAGACCCGGAGATAATTCCAGAATTGTAATAGTCAAGTATATTATCCCATCGCTTCAACACTCGCCGAAAACATGCGCAAACGCCACCGGCTGCACAATCTCGCCATGTCGATGCGCCAGTTTGAACGACTTGGCCTTCTCGGCCGGCTGGCCATCTTCAGCTGCTGCCGTCTGTGATGAGGGCCTCGTCAGCACCTTGATGTACAGATCGAGCGGAACGCGTCGCGGCAAATCCAGCTGCGGAACGACGCTCTCGACGTCCAGCTCAAAGTTGCGCCGCCTGCCCCAGAAGTCCGGACACGACAGCCGCAAGCGTTGGGGTCGTTCGACCGAGTCGACGTACGCAAATCCGACCACGTTTCGGCCCACCGTCCAGCTGGCCAGACTCAGGGCGAGAGTGCCGGTGATTCCTGCAAGTGGTAATGTTAATTTATTTTGTATTAAAGATGATGTTTATGCCTGCACTCACCCAAAACGGCAAACACTTGGGCCGTTCCGTCGCCCAAAATGCTGGCCGATTCGAGGCCCATGCAAATCGGAACGCCCAGCGAGGTGAGCGCCGCCTGATAGACTTTCAGGCGGTTCAGGTGGACGAAGGCGGTGATGAGCGGCAGCTTGTAGATGGGCGTCCATTGTTGGGTCGAAGATGCTGTGTCGGAGGCGGAGGCCGCTGGTGTGGCGGTTGTGGTGGCGGAGGTTGCAGCATTGTGGTCGGTGGAATTGTGCCGGCAGCTCAGCGAGTGAATTGTTTGGGGCAGCCGCCGGTGGATGCGTTGGAATTGCGCTGCCAAGTGCATTTTGAAATGCGAAATTGCGGATCAGCGAATGCGATTTGTTTGGTGATATAACTGCGATGGAAATCTCAGCTGGAATGTTTTGTAGCGCGTGCTATCAGTAGTATTTAGTAGTATGGATGTTATCAATGGATATAATTGTAATTATTGTTATAATTGTCGATAGTTTTATTCACATACAGTTTTTGGTTTTGAACGGTTTTGAACATTTTGTCTGGAACTATTTCATCATAAAAAACACAGCTTCTTTATTTGCATTTTTATTCGATTACTCCCGTTTGTCATCTATATTTATAGATTTTATATGGAACAGCTGGAAACTTTGTCTATAATTCTATAATAAAACAAAATCAAAATGTAACGAAATTTTTTCGATAATTAATTTTGAATTCCAGTCTAAATAATGATTATCTAGTATTCCAAAAGTTCTCGTGAACATCTCTATTCGTCAGTAAACACACCCAATGAAGTTGTGCACGAACACAAAATTTGGCAACCGGTTGCTCAATTTTAGTACCTCGCGATCACTCGACCGATAGCGATAGCGCGCAAAAACACCTCTAACAATAAACAAACTTCGCAACACACGCACCCAACTATAAATCGCGCATCCGCCCCGCAGTCCTTCATCCCCCAGCATGCAGCCCCAACCGAAACGAATGCGCCACCATCCACCAGCTCGTCCACGCTCCAATCCGCTGCCCGGTCATCCCGATCTCGCCGACAATCAGCAGCAATTCACCGGCCTCTCCTGCGGTCACCATGTCGAAGTCCGGCATCCCGATCACATCCGCCAACTGCAAGAGAACGGCTGCTTTGGCGTGGCCACCAAATCGGATGGCAGCACCACGGACGACATGTCGTCGGACGCTCAGCTGGGGGCCGACGGCGGAACCGTGCTGGCGCTGTTCAACGAGGAGGCCTTTTTCCTGCATCACACGCTGCGATGTCTGGAGCTGAGGCGGAGCGGGTCGCACAGCAGCCAGGAAGTGCTGAGCACGGAGGAGTTTTTCGAGCAGGCCTGTCGCACGAATCGGCGGTTTGTGCCGTCATATTTGGCATACAAGTACCTGCGTGCCATGAATTGGGTGGTGAAGGAGGGCACCAAGTTTGCGGGACAATTTCGTGAGTGGACGATATACCAAATTTGGCATCGATAGGACTTTTGGTTCTTTCTATATTTCAATTTGACTGAAGCAACTTTTGTTATTGCAAAGAAATGGGTATCGACGTGTTTCGTGTCCTTTAAGAACACTGTTTTCTGATGAGAAAAATTGTGCCTAGAGCCAAATCATGAACATAATCTGTTATTTGGGTTTCGCCCCAGACGAAAAAAAATGTTCGCGAAAATTATTAAAAATTCCGTACTGGCCATTTGGACACCGAAGATTATCCGCGTACCAGACGCCCAATTGCTGCAGTTACCGACGAACATATCGAAAAAATCCACAAAATGATTTCGGAAGACAGACAAAATGATGGAGATTTCTGATATCATAGAGATATGAAATATGTTTTTTTGGCATGTGAAAGCTCTTTGTAAAGAGTCTGCCGCGTGAACCCAACATCAATCAAAATAAAAACGATTTGAGCTGATCGAACACGATTAAGCTATTTTGTTTTGCAAATATGTGACAAAAGATTAATCATGACTCATGACACAATTACAGTACTTTGGAGTCCAATCGGCTGTCATTTGAAAGAGCTATGAAGCCTCTTCAAAGTTCACAAAAACCCAACAGTCGGATGGCGTCTATATTTTGAGACTCAGAAGGAGTATAATTCTTCAACGGAAACCTGATAAAGGAAAGACAATCATTATTTCGAATTACATTTTTGAGATGCCTGAAGTCCAAATTGGCCAAGATACGCTCCACATAGCGAGGGAAAATATGCTGTTACACCATGACAATACGCACTTTTACAGGTCGTTGAAAACGTTGGGCAAAATCAAAGACAAGGCTATGAAATGAGGCCCTATCTACGGTATTAACCGAATTTGGCCTTCAAAAATGTTCGCTGGGATGAGACTTATTAACACCGATTGAAACATACATACTTCAAGGCCAAAAAGAATTAGTTCTATACGAAGGGCATAGAAAAGATGTAAGATCGCCATTTACGCAATATAGTGCTTCAATGGAACTATGTTCATTATTCACAAACAATCTTATCAAAAATATGTTCCCTACTATCAAATTTTTTTTTTTTTTATCAAACGATATACGGACTTTCCAGCCTGTCTGTTAGCAATCACACAAACAAATGTCCGAGTTAATATTGCCTTGACAATGTACGTTAACTTCCAGAAAATCCTAAATTAGAAACAATCATATGATAACTCTAGATTAGGCCCAAAATTGATGAGAACTTTAACAATGATTTGAAGATGCCATACCTAAAAATCAAAGCCGTAATTTTCCAGAGCACAAAAATCATACAAATTCTAGAATATCTGTTGCCTCTTTGCTCGAACTGCTGACTATAACTCGCCTTTTCCTTTTCCCCCAGTTCTCTACAAGGACGGACCGCACGCCTTCCACGCCAACTACATCGTGCTGGTGCGCACCGCCTCCCCCGACGCCCACCGCACGCCCCGGCTGGACGTGCACGAAATGCAGGGTCACTATCGCATCGCCGAGGCGGCCAAAAAGGAGCTGCTCATCGTCGACGTCACCTATCCGTCCGATCTCGACCGACAGGCGCCGGCCGCCGCGCAGCTGGCCGCCCTCGATCGGTTTCTGGTGGACGCATGCGTCGTCGATCGGTTCAATTTGAATCGCGAGCGGGTGGCGGAGTCGTCGTGCGACTGACTGATGAATGTGTAAGGAGAGGCCACTTGCGCAATAAACCCCGTGCGAGCGTTTCGTTCCACTTAATTTACTAATAACCCCGCATATCGAATCGATCTATACACAACAAACGCACAGTCTCAAGCGGCCAGATTCGCCTCGGATTTGGCGGCCGCTTCGCGCTGCTTCACCGTCAGCCCCGTTCGCCGGTATTCGGCGCGTCGCTTCAGATAGATGTCGGTGCACTCGCCGATGAACTGCTCGTCCTTGTACCAGCGCGTCTGGCAGTCGCGCAGCGCCTCGTTTTGCGGCCGGCAGCCGAAGGCCATCAGCAGGCCGCTCTGCTTGCAGCACGACTCGAAGGCGGCCACTTCCGGCGTGCATTTGTCGGTTTTGGCGCGTTCGCGCATGATCTTCGGGATGAGCACCTCCTTCTCGACCTTGCGCAGGTAGCGGTCGTCGGGATCGCCTGGCGAGGGATTGCGGACAGAATGGGCGGGATTGGTGAATGAACGGAGCAGCGGAGGCCAGACCGGCTGGGTGGAGGTGATTAGTTACCGAGGTCCATGGGGGCCTCCTCCGAGTTTCTCCGAAAGGACGTTGGGCTGGCTGCTCATGGCGTCGAGTTATTCGCGCAGTTTATGTGCAGGAAATTCGAAATTCACAGGTAAATAAACACAAATATCAACACCGCGGATTTGTTCATTCGGTTTGGCAACAGCTGATAGGAAGATTGTGCGGTTATGTGTGGAGTTGGAAATGGGATCGTATTAGATTACGTCGGTCTCGAAAAGTCGTTACAATGCAGGGTGGTTCGTAGGCTGTTCAATATACACGAATCATCCTAGTATAATACGGGGCTCTCAAGGTGGCTGCTTCTACGCAGCAGAGTCACCCGGCACCACCCGGTGCCGGCCAAAGGCCACCGCAAAACCATTCGAGGAAAGGTACCGAAAGGTACTCTGCCCATTTTTTGGGCTGTGGAGCAGGCAACACCAGCCTGCCTGCTCCACCTGCTTTTATTAAAAGCTGGCGACGTGGAGACGAATCCAGGGCCGCGCTACGACTGCACGGTCTGCGGCGAGGAGATCAGGCGTAGCAGCACTTCAGTCAGGTGCAATGCCTGCATGCAGTGGTGCCACCTGACTCCCTGCTCCAGACTCAGAGTGGCCAAGGCATACACCCTGGCGTTCGTGGCCCCTTGCTGCGGCCAGTCGCTTCCATCTAACCCACCCCCTACACCCCCCTCCCAACCTCCCATCACCCCCCCCACCCCCCCCAACCACCAACCCATCGGCAACAACACCTCGCCGGACTAACAACAACAACGAGCTTCGAATCCTGCAATTCAACTGCAATGGCCTCTCGAGTAAAATACTCGAGATAACACATTTCATGTCCACCCACAACATCCGAGTGGCGGCCATCCAGGAGACGAAGCTTGCCCCCAGCTCCAAGCTGCAGCAGAAGGACGGCTATACCATCATCCGACAGGACCGGACGAACAAGGGAGGTGGACTCGCCTTCCTAGTTCACAGTTCAGTCCAATACGCCCGTACCACGCTGCCCCCCCCCGCCGGCCGGAGACACCCACATAGAGCAGCTCGCGATTAAGATCCGCATCGCAGAGACCGACACCACCATCGTCAACGTGTACATTCCCCCAATGAGCAGCTGCGGATTACGGCACACGGCGTCCATCAGCCACCTGCTGGACCTTGACGACTGCCTGCTGATGGGGGACATAAACGCCCACAACTCGCTGTGGCACTCCAGCGGCGAAGAAACCCGAAGAGGAAAATCCCTGGGAGACGAGATCGACGGCTCAGACATGTCCGTGCTGAACCTGCCGACGCCGACCCGTGTGACCAATCGGTGCCAGTCCTCTCCGGACATCACCCTGGCCACCCAATCCATCGTCAGCGTCGCATCCTGGTCCACCCTCACCGCCTTAGGCTCCGACCACCTGCCCATCGTCGTCACGTTCTCGGCCGAAGCTGAACTGCTCCACGCCGAAAACAGGACGTTCGTGAACTTCAAGAAGGCCGACTGGGAAGCGTTCCGCGTACATACGGAGAGCTCGTTCGAAACAGCACCCCCACCAACCAACATCCACACGGGAGAAAAGTTTCTCAGGCGGGCCCTGTCTCTGGCAAGTAAGGCCTGCATCCCGGCGGGCAGGATCCCCCGGGTCAGGCCAAGCTTCCCGAGCACAGCAGTCAGGATGTCAGCGGAACGCGATGCCATCCGCACCGCTGACAGCACCGACCCCCGCATTGGCCCCCTCAACACTGAGATTCGGAAGCTGGTTGCGGACCACCGGAAACAAAAGTGGGAGGAGTTCGTGGAGTCGTCAGAGTTCACCGGGGGCTCCAAAAGCCTCTGGAAGACCCTAAAGAGCCTTTCCAATCCCACCAAGCCTGTCCCGAACAACGCCATCTCGTTCGGCGGCACCCAGACCGAGAACCCAAGACGCGCGGCGAACTGCTTTAACCGGCAGTTCACAGAACATCCGGCCCGCCCCTCGAACAACATCCGAGGCGTCCTCAGGAGACTCCACAGTCTACAGGTGCCCGACTCGCAGCAGGAACTGTTCGACGACGACGCAACGTGTGAAGTGCTCAGAAGAGCAAAAAACTCGAAGGCGCTCGGCCCAGACGGCATAAATACGGTGATGCTGAAACACATGGGTCCCCTAGGCATCGCCTACATGACGGCCCTTTTCAACCTCTCGGTTCGGTCGCTTGTCATTCCCAACATCTGGAAAACAGCCCGCATAATCCCGATATTGAAGCCAAGCAAGTCGCCGGACGACGGGAAGTCATATCGTCCCATCTCGCTCCTGTCTCCGGTGGCGAAGACTCTAGAGGCCCTCATCCTCAACATCATCACGCCTCACATTCCACTCGCCTCCCACCAACACGGCTTCCGTAAGATGCACAGCACTACAACCGCGCTCCACACGATCAGCGACACCATCACCCGCGGACTCAACGAACGAAGGCCCAACGCGAGAACCGTAGCGGTGGCCCTCGACTTGTCAAAAGCTTTTGACACAGTCGACACCGGCCACCTGCTAAACGATATCACAAACACGACCATCCCAGCCCCACTCAAGCGCTGGCTGGGGTCGTACCTGCGCGGACGGCAGAACTTCGTTGAATTCCGCAACAGCAGATCAGGCTACCGCTGCATGAAACAGGGCGTCCCCCAGGGCAGCGTATTATCACCAACGCTGTTCAATCTGTACCTGAGTGCCATTCCACCGCCTCCAGCAGACGTTACATTGGTGTCCTATGCGGACGACTGCACTGTCCTCGCATCGGGCACCGATGTAAGCGCTGTCACGGTCAGATTGAACCAGTACCTGGGGACGCTCCACGACTGGTTCAGCGAGAGGAGCCTGCAGCTGTCATGGGAGAAGTCGACGTCGACGATCTTCACATCGTGGACCTCGGAGGTCAAGATGACCCTGGACGTGCGCATCGGAGGACACCAGCTGCCAACGGTCCAGTACCCAAAGCTCCTGGGGGTCACCTTCGATAGCCTGCACACGTTCAGCGCGCACGCCAGAACAATTGCGGCCAGGCTGCGCGGACGCAACTCGATCCTGAAGGCGATCACCGGGAACAGCTGGGGGAAGCAGAAGGAGTCGCTGCTGATCGCATACAAGGCCATCTGTAGACCGATCGCAAACTATGCGGCTCCAGTCTGGACCCCTCAACTGTCGAAGTCGCAGTGGGACGCACTCCAGGCGTGCCAAAACACGGCCATGCGGGTCGCAACCGGCTGCCTAAGGATGTCCGGAATCGACCACCTACACTCCGAGACGCTGCTGCTGCCGGTTCGCGCCCACAACGAGCTGCTGACGGAGCAGTACATCGCCGCCTGCCGAGCCACGTCCCACCCGTGCCACAGCCCCTTCCTCTCCCCCCCCTCATCGCGGAAGATCCGCAAATCCCTCGGCACCACTCCCCTCCCCATCCCCATCCCAGTGACACCATCCAGAAAGGAGATAAGACAGGCGCAACGCCTACTACACACGCGGGCAGTCTCCAACTGCATCAGCGGGTACGCCCCAAACCGAGTCCTCGGTACGGGGCCCCCGCTGATCGCGGCCGAGGAGACAGAGCTGCCGCGGAATGCCAGGGCGACGCTTGCCCAGCTCCGATCCGGATGGTGCCACAAACTCCTAGACTACAGGAAGCGACTGGACGAGACAGTGGCAGACACCTGTCCAAAATGCCGCCAAGCTTCACAAACAGTGCAGCACCTCTTCGCCTGTCCCCGCAGACCCGACGTCACTTACGACCCGGGACCTGTGGGACAGGCCCAAGGAGGTGGGGGTCTTTTTAGACATCATCTAATTAGACCATGTCTACTTTAAGGACGGAGGACGGACGACACCGGACATCGCTATCACAACAACAACAGTATAATACGGATTTTAAGAACACGACCTTAAAAAAGTTCCTTTAAATCTTAAAAATAGTCGTATTTCAGTTTTCCGCATGTTTGAAAAATCTAAAATATTTTCGAGTATCTTTTGATGTTGCCGACAATGGATCTGATTTTTGGACAGACAAAACTAACTCCTATTAAGACATTCTTCGATCCGATCGAAATTGATTGAAATAATAATGCTAAAGAAAGTCTAGGTCTTGTGTCGAATAACACAGCATTAAACGCTTCAAAATTATCGAGCGTTGGTCATAATAAATTTTAATCAAAGATTTGCATTAAAGTAGAGGAATTTAAAATGCAATCGATAGATCATTTAGCTGGCTATATTTTTGCTGAAAATTATTGTACTGTATCGGGGTCTATGCTTCAAGCTATGCTCCATAAAGTTTAGCCTTCAGTCGACTGTGTCCAATATACAATACAGAGTCGAAAAATATCAAATAATGTACTTTTTGTTATCTCATTCAAACGAACGTAACCGATAGAAACAAAGAAATGTCTTTATTGTCACTATCACATCAATATTATTAGAAATTGTGCATATGAAAATAGTTATATATTACCACAGCAAATGAATATTTCTCTGAAATATTTCCATATAAAATTGATTGGACTGTGTTCTAAAGATTGTATAAACCTTGTTAATCTCGTGAATGTTCATGTAAACAGTGAAAAATAAAACAGATTCGGATTGCCAGGTAAATTGAGCTTCGGAACCAATCATTCGATTATTTTCGACCTCAATCGTTTGTGATTCCTAGCGCATTAATGGGAGATGATTTGAAATAGGAAACACACCAAAAACACATACACTTGTGGACTTATACTTAAGAACGATTTCACATTCATTGAAAACCGGTTGAAAAGGCACAGTTACCATGATCAAACTCGTATTTTTGTGATGCAGTATCTTCAGTACACTCAATGTGCATCATTTAATCGAAACATCTGTTGAAAAAGATGTGCCCTAGGCCCTGTACTCTGATTTGTAATCTGTTCATAGCAAATCTCGCCTGGTCATCTAATTAGGAACTATCCATTCTCGCCTCGATTCTGAGCAATTGCAAGGCTCCTGATTTTTCGAATAATTTTTATATTGTTTATTACACTTATGTCAAGTAGTTCCAATCGAAAAATGGGCTGAAATGTTAAGAAATAAGGCCTGTACTCCTACTAAGCGTCTGGTGGCTTGTCTGGCGAAAAAGATGAATATTAGGTCCGCGGAGATGTAAACGCTTCTTTCAAAGCACAGATACCGGTTGAATTGATGTTTTTGGTACGAGTTACGTTAGGGCTCTGGACCGGCTACACGAAAATCTACACATATGACCCTTGAGAATATAATTTTTCCTGTTGGAACGTTTATTTTGGGCCTTTATGCTCTTGAAAGGTATACAATTTCGATATTCTTCTGGCACGATATTGTAGTATGATGACATCCAATATTTTTCTGCACACATGTGGACCTGGCCCTTCGACTATATAGCATATAGAGCCCCTACATTGGTTATTTGATAATTTTCTAACTATGATATCAACACATCCATGATACACAGCCTACGAGGTCTACCTTAAGTTCGATATAGAGCTCTGATACTTCAAACGATGACTCAATTATCCGAACTGAACCGAATGCTCTTCGATCCGTTGTTTTAAGAGGTGCCCTTCCCGAATAACATTGCCTTTTCTCCGCGTTGCTCATGAAAATCGCTATGCTAGTATAGCATTTTTTCTTGAACCATGCGAAGCGCGAGAGCCGATACATCGACGGAGGCAAGCTTTTCACATTCGACGTTGGACTTGAAGGCCTGCGACTTTGACATCGATTGATGGCCTAATTTACATTAGGACCATCTCTTATGGCATGAATTATTCATGTTGGCTCTGTGGAATCGTTGAATTTCTATCTTGTTCGTACGTGAAAGGGCTTCGGTTCGTTCTTCCCGAGGTTTTTAATTGATACATTGTCTTAATACACCATCAAAGCATCGAAAACTATCATTTTTCTATATCTTAAATCTAAAACAGCCTGACCATCGACGGTTAATGTCCGCAATACATTGGATATATAGTGCAACGTCTCTCGGGCATACATCTCAAGCCTTTATCCAGTTAAGGCAATTGTTTCGTTATTTCCTACTTGACATAAGTGTAATAAGCAATATAAAAATTATGCGAAAAATCTAGATCCTTGCAATTGCTAAGAACCGAGGTGAAAGTAAATCGTTCTTAAGTATATGTCCAGGCGAGATATGCATGCATAGAATACAAACACGAGTACAGGGCCTAGGGTACGACTTTCTCAACCGATTTTTGGATTATATGATGACCAATGCGAATACTAAAGACACTGCATCACAAAACTACGCCTATGAACATGCTAACATAGCCTTTTCTGCAGATGTTCACTGAATGTGAGATCGTTCTTAAGTATAAGTCCACAAGTGTATATATATGGTTTTAACTCTTGTATTCAAGATCCTACCGGAACGGTATACCTATATAGGTAAGAAGAGTCCTATGAAATGCACACAATATCCAAAATTCAGTCGAATATCTTCATTTAAAAGGCCTAAAATAGCCGAGGCAAAACTTGCCCAACTTTACCCTAATCCATAAAAATGCTGGTTTTTTCAGCTTGAAACGTATCATATATTTTTGTTTGTGCTCCCTGACTCCTAGAAACGATTTGTCCAGAACACTGTTTTCTCAGGAACGTATATAAATTGGTATAGGATGTTTAGATGTACCCTTTTTCAACAGCCCTCAACTCGGCAGTTCCCATGCTCCATTTTATTGAGATGTGCGAAGATGCGTTATAATTTCATAACGAATATAACATATGTACATACGGAACGATCACATCTCAACGAGAATGCGCGCTCGCGCATGCAGCATCGAGTCAATGAAAATTGTATCAAGCTTATCTTCTTCAGCCGCACGAGCAACACGAGTGTGCGAGCTGCACCAATGATCGCGCTCTTCAACGTGTTGGGGCTGTAGTGTGACCGTTCACCATGGCCCGGACTTTTAGGGCCTGAAATATGTTGGCTGGATAAGAAAAGTAAATCAGTTGAACTTTCACAGATTTTCGAACAAATTGGGATTCACACAATTTTTGCGTTTGAGTGTAATCATATTTGTTCGACCATGTTTTCATATTTTTTTCATTTGGCTTTTTGCGGAAAATAAGAAAATAATCAATTTCCTACCCCAGCTAATAAATTTGACACATGCTATATTTATCGGTTTATATGAGAACGGAAAATTTCAATAAAATTGTAATGATGCTGTTATGTTAGGAAACCATTAAATTTTGTACGAACAAATCGTTCGAGAAAAGTCTTATCCGCATCTAACATTTGACAAAATCGATGATTTTTTGAAATCATTGTTTTTCGGATGATGGGGATTTGAGCACAATGCAATTACCTCCGATTTATGTAATACGATGATTGTTCTAAGTTTAACCTGTGAAAAGTTTATGTTTATGTCTAATAAACCGTTGACAAAAATTGATATTTGTATTCAATTTTATTCCGATTCAAATTGTTCGTTTTTCAGGTTTGGTTAAGTGATCATAACTTTCCTTTGGATGAACTTAGAACAATGAGCGAATGAAATGGTCCCTTCACCTATAAACCTTGAAATGTTCATGCTTCAAATTAATGAGCTAGACTAGTAAAATCAGTCAATTGTTCGATCCCAATAAAACTCATATAAGTTGAGGAAGGACCAAACGACCACGTTGAATGTAGTTTTCTCTCTCAGTGTACCAAATATGTTTATCAACCAGTCGTTCAGCAACATGGGTTGTAATAACAATATCCTGGATTCAAAAACATAAAACAGCGGCTCTTCCCCAAACATACGGACATTGGCCATCACATAAAAGGAAGCAGCACACACCAACACACAATATACATCACCACATCACCCACAACTATGCGATTATTTTATGTGCGCGCTCGCTTGCATTGAATGCAATAAGTCG
>CAXHKQ010000021.1:0-17320 GCA_964017145.1 Agrocybe praecox
TTTGGTGCGAGACATTAACGGTGTTTGTGGAGTGGCTCGGTCAGCGTGCTACATACGACCAATGAGCTTGTTCTTGCTGAAGGCAGCTGCGCTGCCGATGGTCTTCGCAGCACTGGATTCTGTTCAGTTGTATAGGATCACGCCGGTCGTGCGCGAGAAACCGATTCTTCTCGTTTACCTCCAAACATCCCTCTTCATCATAGGCATAGTGCCAAATGTGCATGCGGCTGCAATGCTCGCTTGTGGACATTTGTTCGCTCGATTGAACGAAGAAACGCGATTGTTGGTGACAGCTGCAGCCGAAATAACCGAACCGACAGCCGCTAAGAGCGAATTCAGACGCATGCGGCGCTTCTTGGAGCTCGGTGAACGACTGGATCGAGTGGCCGATTTGCACCGGCGTCTGGCCGATCTCACCAAGCGGGGTGCACTGCACGCTGTCCGTGTCGGTCATGGTTTCGGTGACATATCGCACGATGAATGGTTTGCTGAGAGCATTTGTGGCATATGTGTTCAGCGTGCAATGGGAGCTAATTGGATTCCTGAATCGATCCTCTGGGTTTCCTTGGCTGGTGATTGCGTTTGATTTGTTGATATCGCTGACCGACTGCGTAGATTTGATGTTGCTGGCGTGGATATGTTCAGAGGCTGAGGGGCAGGTGAGTTGTATTGGGACAAGGTGAACAACAACAGCGGAAAATGTATGACTCCGACGTTATATGTTAAAATGTTCTATAAATAACAAGCCGGCCCAGCGAACTTCGTTGCGCTTAAAAGGTTGATTGTGGTGAAATTGCACCTTGATTTGCATGACTACCCATTCAATGTTCGAGCGTCGATTTGGTAAAAACATAAAACACGGAGCACATCAGGGCCCTAACTTTGCAACTCGTGGTCGGCACTAGCCGACGTATAACAGTTTTGAAATTGCAAGAATAAGAACAAAAATTTCGGCTAGGCATAACCGTTATGTTTGTGTTGGTCGAGTGAACTCAATTATACAGCTCAAAACTGTTTACATTCGGCGCAATTCACGACAACTGTCAGTTACCCGATGATGCACTGTCGTCTAGTGCCGACAATGAGTTGCAAAGTTAAGGCCCAGGACCGTCGGAATCTGCGAAGTTACGGTTTTTATTAATTTTTCTGCCTACATGTAGGCACAAATGAAAATCGTACGGTGCATTGATGCAGGCAGTTAATTAAAACTGTAACTTGACAGTTTCCGACGGTCCTGGAATTTTGAAATTCGTGCTGCATACATGTAGGCTGTTATAAAATCCGTAAATTCGCCATTTCCGGCGATCCTGGTCCAAATTTCAAAATTCCGGCTCCGTCATGTTCTAATCTACTGCAATTCGAAGGTATAACCCGAAGAATCATAAGGATCGGACAATGTTTCGGATACGTTATTCGTGGTCTAACATTTTTTTGGGTAATTTATATATAATAGATTTCTCACCTCGAAAAGACATCTGCCAGTGGTCGATGTCGATGTTGAGGCTACATAGTTTAAAGTGGGAATATCTCCATAGCTTCATAATGGAAATAATCTGTTTTTCAAACCCCAACACTTGTGTTGTGACCAAATCTATACTTTCTTTTGACTGCTGCGTGGTTGTATCCTTTCTGACTTCTGACCTACCGATTTGATTGCCGTCCAAGAACATCACAATTATACCATTCCCATGCGATGCTCATGCAGAACAAAACATATGTCGTGCTGTCACAATCAACATGATACCCGAATGACTTGTAATCATTCAAATGGTCTGCGATACGTATCGCTCGTATGTCCACATTGCGTATCCAACACTTGAACGCAAACACACACACACGCGAGCTCACCCTTGTCGTACGCGCACTCATTCAAGCGTTACGCCATGGCCCAACCGCTCTGCATTCGCGTCCTCCCCTACATCGCCAAGACCACCGTCTTCGTTGCCCGCCTCCTCGCCTATCTGCCCTACCGACGGGACCCCGTCAGCGGCACCATCGTCCGCTACTGGGCCCACTACGTCTACTGCCTGGCCTTCATCGCCTCGGTGCTCCTGGGCACCCTCCTCAGTCTGGCCCGTCTCTATCCCGACACCCTGGACACCCGATGGCAATCGGCCAGCACCAACTACGCCATGTCGCTGTTCGGTCTCCACTATCTGGCCACCTTCGCGCTGGCCTACGCCAACCACTACGCCAAGCTGCCCGCCATCCAGCGACTGCTCGCCGATGCCATGCGCCTGCGTCGCGAACGACTGCTGCCCGTTTTCGCTGCCAACGGCATGCGCCGACTGCACGGCATCGGCGATCTGCTGGCGCTGTTCGTGTGCAAAGCGATTGTGGTGCAGTGGCTGCGAATCTACTCGTTTCTGATCAAGATCTGGGCGCTGACGCCCGGCCATCCGGCCCTGGTGCAGGCGTTCGCCGTGCTGCCAGTGCTGACGATCAGCGTGACACCGGTGATGTTCTATGGCGGCATGCTGGCGGTGTTCAGCGGGTTCAGGCAACTGAACATGGCAATTGGGACGATTGCGGCCGGTGGCGCCGCCACTGTCGCATCTGGTGGCGGTGAGTCGGAATTCCGGCGGATGCGGCGCTTTGGCGAGCTATGCGATCGGCTGGACGCCGTGGCGGAGGCGCACGTTGCGCTGAGCGGATTTGCGCGGCGACTGACGGTGCTGATGGCGGGCCTGCTGCCCGTCTGGATTTCGTACAAAATGGTGGGGCTGATGGTGCAGATGTTCTTCTGCTATATGTATGCCAGCGGGTACGTGGCCGATGCGACTTTCAATGAGCCGGCCGAGGTGTTTGTGTCCGGAGTGCTGGGAGCGGCGTTGAGCTGCGTCGAGGTTGCGATGGTGGCGCAAGTGTGTTCGCGCACGACAGATGAGGCAAATAATGGGTGGTTAACTGATTAAATCCTGTAGGATTTTGTCAATTAGGCTTAATGTGCTGGTTTACTTTTACGTGTTTATCGGCACTACAACCCGATAGGGGTCTTGACCTCCCTTACTGCCCTGCTACTCTTCATATACAAAGGAGTATTGCATATGAAGAGAAGCAGGTTTCAGGTTTTCCAGAGGCCATGTGGTTAGCACAGCGCACCAAAAATCACAACCTAGGCAAGGTTCAACATCCTTTCTTGGATCATCGTTAGAAGAAAAACTTGCTTCAATTGATCGCTAATCTTGTTCGCTCTTTCCTTCCGCAGGCCCAGAAGAGCCTGCAAATCCTACACCAGCACTTTCTCACGGTCGACGTGGACGTGCGCTATCGCCGCAGCGTGGAGTTGTTCACCATGCAAATGATTCATCACAAATTAGACATCCAAGCGGGCGGCCTGTATCCGATTGACTATACGATGCTGTATTCGGTAGGTCACTGGAGAAAACTCCCAGTCGGCATTTATGCGTAATTTAATCGTTGACCTTCGTCTTCCAGATCGTATCGTCGACCATCACATATCTGCTCATCCTCATCCAATTCGAGTTGGCGGCACTTGATTAACATGTACACTCTGAATAAACGATAGCTATCATGTGTAGAGCCTATAGACAGAGCGAACAGAGAGCAGAGTGTTTATTCAGTCTTCGACAAACATGAACAGCAAGCAATTCCTACGCCGTACTCTCTCCTTCGGCTATGGCTTCGTCACGCTCCTCGGCATGCTGCCCGTCCAGTACGACCAGAACGCTCGCAAATTCTACTCTTCCGTCTGGATTCGAGCCTATTCAGTGGCTGTTCTCGCTGCCTTCTCCTACCTCTATCTGACCAGTGCGGTCAGCGCAATAATGGCCCTGAATCCGCTGGTCGCATTTGTCTTCGTCTATCTGACGCACGCTTCGATTACGGCCACCGTCCTACTGCAATGCGCTCGACATCGCGGACTCTGCGCCGTTCTGAACGCTGCCCAAAACCTCGCCGAATCCTGGTCTTACTCCCCCGAAGCAAGTTCACTCTCTTGGCCACTTTGTAAGCTCTTCGCCAAGACGGTGCTTGTCAATGCTGTGGCTCAGATAGCGCTAGTGCGCGCCATGTGCACGCTGATCCAGCAGCTGACCGGCACCTCCGACTGGCTGGCCATTGGTGCCGTTTCGATGGGCTACTTCATGCAAACGATGGTGGCGAACATGTTCTATGCGGCCATGTTGGCGGTCGGAGTCGCACTTGGCGGTCTGAACGAGGCGCTCGGCAGACTGATCTCAGATGCAGGGAAGGTACAACGAAATCAGCTGCTCAGCGAGCGTTCGAAGCGAGAGGAATACGAGCGGATTGCTGAGGATTTGGACCGGCTGGCAGAGTATTGGGAAAGACTGGCCGAGCTGCGCGTCCAGCTGAATGCGGTGCTCGGCTGGCAGTTGCTCTGCGGAACGGTGAACTTTTTCGGTATCTTGATGCTGGAGATGTTTCTGATGTATGTGTTTGTGGCTGAAGCGGTGCTAGCTGGAGTGGCGGTTGACTGGTCATTTATGAGCAATTCGATGGTGTATAATGCGGCGATATTCGTTGAGTTGCAGCAATTGTGTGCCGTGTGTGAGAAGGTTGGTGGACAGGCAGAGCGGACGAGTGAACGGTTATACGGAGTGGTTTTGGTTGGAGTTGGTGAGAGGTTGGGACGAAGTGTAAGGGAATATAAAGGGATGGTGTTGTAGATGGAGAATAGCAAGATGTCTGATTTGTCTTTCAGATCGAATTGTTCTCGATTCAGCTGCACCTTCAGAAGATGTCGGTGTCGCTGGCCGGATTTGTCGATCTGGACAATGGACTGACAACTTCGGTAAGATTTCCATGTGATATTCATGTTTCTCAAACCGTTAAGAACCACTCTTAATATTTTGTCCCTACGCAGATTGTCGGCTCGGTGCTCAGCTATCTGGCACTACTCATCGAATTTCACTTGCCCCAAGCACAGGCTAAGTTCGCTGCCGATCAGACCAACACGAAATTGCGCTCGTTCTGAGACTGTGTCAATTATTTGCTTCGCTCTACAGGTGTTGACAAGGTGTAACGCTCGGCAAACAATGAATGGACATTTGAATAAATTATCCCTCCCACTTGTCGATATTAATATACAACATTCGGTATAAACGTCCGTTTCAAAGGGTGTTTGTGTAAACAAAACAACCATACCTCATACCTAAACCATCCAACCCGTCTATGAAAGCATAGAAGCTGCCTATTCAAAAGTTATCGCAGAGCCAGTGTCCAACTCAACACCGTTCAAACACATCATGCTCCAACGTCGCTCCTTCGACCTGCTCGCCGCTCTCGTCTACTTCCTCAACATGCTCTGTGGCAACGCCCCCTTCATCTATAACCGGCACCTCCAGCACTTCGAATCCCGCCTCTACCATCTCACCTATCCCGTCCTCCTCACCTTCCTCTACATCGGGCTGCACATGCACTACTATCGCCTGACGCTGACCACCAGCTCGCTGATGCATCGGTTGCTCATCATTTGTCGATACGCTCTGGTCATCGCCACTCTGGTCGTGAACTGCGCATATCGTGGGCGAATAGTGCGTCACTTGAATGCCGCACGCGGAACGTTGCTCCGTCTGGCGGACACAATGCGTGGTGTCCGATATGGAAGGTAGAGTTTGTTTTTGTGAAATCTTGGGGCGTTCTAGAAAATGCCTTTCCCAATCCCATGATTAGGATATTTTGAATAGGGAATTTCATATTTCCACACTAATAACGATGCAAAGAATGTCACAATATTATTCTAGAAAGAACCATCATTTCGAAAAGTATCTGTCAATATTTCAAACTGTCTTTATTTTCATTTAGAACCAGTGTAAAAAAACGTGTAAAATAATAATTGGAATATAATGAAGTTTTGACAAATACCCTCTAGAAAATGTTATTCTCTGATGTTAGCCGTATTAGTCTGTTATCCAGAGGACTATTCATCCGACGATTTATTGTAGGATAGTTGGAAATTCACGAGGAATTAAAATCACAGAAAAAAAAATCTCATGACAGAGCGGTTGCCGCAGTGGCAGCCAACATCGTGGGCGCAGCTGCACTAACGATGTACGGATCGTTCGGTATGTTTGACGTGACATCGCTGGGCGGAATTGGCGGCCAGAAGCGGCTGCAGGGCGAAGCGGTCGCAGTGGAGCCGCCGACGCGGACGTTTATTTTTGTCGCAATGGTGCTGAGGTTGTTTAGTTATTTGCTGCAGAGCGTTGCGGTGCAGACGCTGTATGTGCTGATGCGGATGGTGAGGTTTTATTTCGAGAGGGTTCGCGATGAAGTGGCGGCAGTGATGGAGGAGGCAAGGCTGGTGGCAGAGGTGGAGGTGGTGGCGGAGGCGGTTGGGAGGAATTATCAGGTTTGTACTTACTTCCTTCCAGCAAAACCAAATATCAGTTGATTTCGCGATTTTAGTGAGCACCATAATTACGAACGATTATAAACTGCATGGTTCACTAAGTTCCGGGAAAATCGATTTTCAGATACCACCACTCTCAAATCGATAACATTTTCCTGAAATGCCAACTTTGAAATGAGGAATTCACAATGTTCATGGGTTTTCATCAGGTATAGTTTGGAAGTTATGTCGTTTATTGTAACATAAGGTTCCTAATATACGAACAAATGGAGAAAAGAGAATTTCGTTCCTTGATTTAGCACTGTTGCCCGATGAGAAAATGAGCCAAAACATGTCTTATTTCGTGTAGTGCAGGATCTTCGCCATCCGAAAACAAAAATAGCAAGTGTTTTCCAAAACACAAAATGATACCCAAAAGATATGAAAACAATGTTTGGACATATGCGAGAGCTTTTTGCGGAGAGGGTGCCGAATAACCGCAAAAAATCTCACAATTAAAAAAGTGTCCATAATATATGAATTGGACTATGAATTGTGGTCCCAAGTTGGGACCGGAACAACGTTTCTATTCGTATTTGGCCATCATTGACTATTACTAATTTCCAAATTCAAAATGGTGTCCAAGGAAAAAATGTGGCTGAATAAACCGCGAAAAAGAGCATTTTGCAATTTGCCGCTAACCTGGCAAATACGTTCCAGAGTTCCAGAGATGATCGTAATATTTCAGGATCGCTGGATTAAAGATTCAAAATAGTATTGTTCAAAAAGTTTGTGTTTTCGTAATTTTTCCCGCGGCGATTTTTGTACCTATTTTTTAAATGTTGGGGTGAAGATGTTCAATTTGAAGGTCTTGTCTCACGGCCTAATATATCGATTAATTACTTGTTTTTGAACTATCGAGCACGCGTAGAATTTTGTTTAGCACGTGATAATAATTGGACTTCGTCAATATGCTGATCATCGCCATCAACAACATGTGTGTAGGTTCATGCGGTCTACGAGAGCAAAACATAAGCAGAATCCAAAAGCGATATATCGTTTCGTGCTTCTTTTCAATTGTTGCATACAAAGATGTTTGAAGAAATGTTTGAGTGATGAGATTTTGTGCGTGTATTTATTACCAATCATCTAAATATTCCCACATCGTTCTAAGCCACTCCTGTGAAAATTTACGTCATTTAAAACGAAGACGAAACTCGGATTTTTGTAAGGAGAGTATGATTTTATTTCAATTCTCATACAACATGTTTGCTTCATGCTTGGAGTGACTTGGATCGATTTGGGTATACTCATAAAATTTGATTTCTTTTTACACAAATTATTATTTTTTGGGTCGAGTTTTTTAAAACGTAACGGCTTTGCGTGTCCATCCTATGGACTTTACAATACTCAAACTTCACAACAAGTTACGCACCTAGTTAATAAACATATGTATCTCTATCATCGAAACTCCTAGAATACGTTGGCATTATCCAGGAATCCAGATATAAAACCATGTGTATTCATCTGCACACCACAGTATGTATCTGAACGATTTTGTTTGTCAATTTTCAAAAATTGCGTTCGCAGCACGATCGACACCGTTGGGCCAAACTCACTCAACGTCTGGACGCCCTGAGCGCCTCGCACTCGCAACTCGTGTGCATGTGCCGCGGCTACAACCAGGTGGTTTCGGTGCCATTGCTGGTGGCCATCGGCTTCATGTTTCTGGTCGTGGTGACGCAGCTGATCATCATGTACGACATTGTGTCGGATGGCGAGCGCGTCGGCTTGTCGGACTACACGTACATGGCCGCGTACGCGGGAGGAGTGATGTGGGAATTGTACAGGGTGTGCACGGGGTGTGCGGAAACGGTGCGCGTGGTGAGTGTGCGAATTGATTTGCGAGCTTGAAATTTGGCACTTTAATCGCGTTGTCAGGCCGCATAGTTTTCGAATTTTAAACCTAACGACGAATTATTGTGTCTTCCACAATGGTCTTCGTCAAAAGGATCGAAAATTCGGGCAAGCAATTCATTGGACCAACATAAGATATTTTTTGGGTCACATTTGAGATTTGTGTCACATTTGTTGGGTAACATAGAGAGAATTAAGAAATTTCCCAACCAAATATTTTATTGTCGAGTTATTGCGATGGTTTCCAACAGAAGAAGATCATAACATACTACATGGGCTGATAAGTATCGGGAAAAATAAGGAAGGACTACCATTTTAGATGAACACTTTTTGTAATCTTCTATACCCGGACAACAAGACTGCGCTCTATGTGCGCGACATGAGCACATCTTAGCCTAAACTAATTGAAGTTATGCTCTTAATATGTACGCATAGTATACCTGATGTACTTAAAACGGCCACAATTTCTCTCGGTAGAAATTTAATCGTACGATTAGTCGTATGTGCACTCCTCGTACACAGCATGTGACATATAGCGTGCACATAATGCACGATGAAAACGCGTGGCGTGCACCAGGCGTGCACGAGGCGTACATGAACTGCACTGAATAAACCTCCTTCCCATCCCTCCATTTCCCAAAAAATGGTGCGTCCCTGAGTTGATGGACGAACTACAATAATGCAATTTTTTAGGTAAACGTACTATTATGACGTTTTGTCGTCTGAGTGGCGTAGGGGTAGAGTGCCTGCCTCACGATCGGAAGGTCCACATGGTCTCTGGAAAACCCGAATCGGTTATGAAGCCCTGCTACTCTTCATATACAAAGGAGTATATAAGGGAGGCCAAGACCCGTCGCGGGTTGTAGTGCCGTTAAGCAAGCAAGCACTATTATGACGTTAGGTAGTTTATTATCCCAAAGCTTCAACACTCGCCAGAAATATTCACAAATGCCACTGGCTACACAATCTCGACATGCTGATGCGAAAGATTGATCGACTTGGACTTCTCGGCTGGCCATCTTCAGCTGCAGCCATCTGTGAGGGCCGCGACAGATCTTTTATGTACAGAACGACTTTTCGCTGTTGCGCACCTGTGCCAACATCAACGCCAGCGGCCAGCATGTCCGGCGACACCTTTTCGAAGGGCAGTTAGCTTTAGGGCTGGAAGAGCATTGTCGAATGTTGTAGGATGTTGTTGTGCTGCCGATTGGAAATCAAATTGCGGTAACTCACTCAAGCTCAGGCAACCGAACAGTCGAAGACTTCATTCCACTTGTTAGGAATCTGTAGCACGTAGGCCGTAATTCTTGCTGCTGCCCGTGCTGCTGATGCAGATGCTTTTATCGGCGTCCTGCTGAATGAGCAATGCGCTGCTGCTATTCTGATGTGTTTTGATTGTTTACGAACAATTTGGTTTTCCGCGTTGTTTGCTGTGATCGTGAATCACAAACAGTATGCCACACACACATAATTGTTTGTTATTTAGCGCAGCTTATGCATTATATGTGCACGAGACGTGTTCTCAACGTACATATTTAAAAAGTACAGTGAATACTCCATGTTCACATGTGCTATGCCTTGCGTGGACGCAGCGAACACAGGACCTCGATTATACTAAACCTAACATTCAGTTAAAAACAGCAGGATTTCTCTTGGCTTGCCGTCCGGGTATAGTTTCATTTTAGCTCGATAGCCTCAAATCAGCGGTCCTAAAACATCTTGATCACGTTCAAAAAGTATCCATCGCTAACGCTTGCATAATGCTCATTTTTCACGATTTATGCAGTCTATTAGGGCCAAATACGCACACCATAGATGGGACCACAATTCATAGCCCAATTCATTGATTATGGCTTTTTGGTCGATTTTGTTCAATGTGAGTTTTTGCGTTTTTGCGGCGCTCTCTCTGTAAAGAGCTCACGAGATGTCCCGGACAACGTATATTATTTTTGAATATAACCTCAAGGTTTCAGCAATCTTCAGGTTCCATCCTTTCCAAATTCCGATATAATTTGGTGGACTTATTGATGTTTTCGTCAGGAACTGCAAAATTTAGGCGTCCAGTGCATGCCTCGTCCTTGGTGCCCAAATGGAAGGTACAGAATAGTTCACGAAATTGCAAAAACCAAATTTGGCTAGGGCAGACCTCAGATAACAATATCTTAAGACATATTTTGGCTCCAGCGGCTATTCACCTATCAGAAATCAGGGCTTTAATACGATTTTTAAAATCTTCTCCACCAAATGTTAGGATATGTCAAACCGCGAGTTACAATGAAGGCAATATCTTCCAAACTAATAACAGTACGAGTATGAGATTTAGTTTGGCTGGCTGAAAGATAACCATAAATGTAGTCTTCATCAAAAATTTTGTTCCTTCCCTATTTCTCCCTATACATATCAGCCCATGTAGTACTCGAACAATTTGGCAAATCTAAGAACTTGAGAAATTCTATAATCTGGAATTTATCTTGGACATTTGACTGTCAATTCGCTTATATTCAGTGAGATTCCAAACTAGTTGTGATCGGAGATCAGCAACTCCGTAGCTATAATGTTAGAAACAAACTCATTCGGGTTTCTGTCAACGGTCCGGATATTATTAGGTTCTTGATGTAGTTATTTCAGTAGCGATAGTTGAACACGTAACGCCCCAGCCCCATTTGTTTGTGCTTATTCGAAGCTAGCTATTCGATCTGAATTATTTCGAACGTGAACGAACGAATTAATTGCACTCAAGTGCGTCACGGTCGAAAATAACGAGCATCTAATAATTATAAAAAATCGAATTCGCCCTTTCCGACCAGTGCCAATCGGCCGCACTGGCACTGCACTCGGTGCACTTCGACAAACCGCCCGAGGAGCACTTCTGGCGCAGCGTGGAAACGTTCTCGTTGCACGTGCAACAGGATGAGCTGCAAATCACCGCTTGCGGATGGTTTGCCGTCGATCGGCAGCTGATATTCACGGTACAAAATATTTCTTCCGATTTCTTGCGACGTCGTTCACTCACCAACTCTTGCGATTGATTTACAGATTGTCTCCTCCTCGATTGCCTACTTGGTGCTGGTCATACAAACGAGCATCTTCGATCCGAACTACAATGCATATCACTAGACACAATACGTATCAACAAAATCTGTGTACTCACTCGGTAAATGCTAGTCGCTTATGGAACAAATCGCCGAGCAGAAACAGCCCGAGCAGCAGAGCGACATCGAAACGGAAGATGACGATGGCGACTCCAGATAGGAGGACGAAGGGGACGTGTCGTTGTTGCAGCCAATAGTTAACGGCCAGTAGGACTGAAATAAAAAGAGGATCGAATGAATATTGTAGATTGTAGCCAAATGGGGATGAAAGACGTTAAAATAGTTAATGCGGTTCATATCGGAGATACAATGCTGTCTTTAAATTCAAATACAATAAAACAAAAAACCATCTGAAATATAATGAAATCATGCAACAACTCACCAAAGGGCATCGCAAAAATATTCGGCAACGGTCTGCTCATGTAAAACATGAAATGGAACTGCGAGATTGTGATCAGCGTGTACCAGATGGCCACGTGGGCACCTAACTGCTGTTGCACAGTTTGGCGCAGCTTCGTCCAGGCGAACGTTACGTAGCCGGCCAGCACCAGTCGGACTGTGGAAAGGAAATTATAATTTAAAAAAAACGTTAAAAAAACGTTGAAACAAGCCAGCCGATTCCACTGTCCGAATCAATGCCTTCATTAGTCGCCCACGTCATATAACACAATTTAGAGAAATGTCGTGTTTTAGGGTGATAGCACTAGGTGCCAGCCCAAAAAAAGAAAGGTCTCACCTAACTTATATAATAGTCTCAAACACCTAACACATTCGTTCTCACGTTACTGAAGACCATCAGAAACATAAGGTGGGATCTATCGCCATTTAATTTCTTTTAATGGCTGCGCAAATAATGTAAGTTCGACGTTATAATAGGGTGATACCTATGATCGTGCACTATATTAATGTACATTTAAGGCTCGCCACTGGAGAACGGTTCAATATATTCAATTCGAATTTTCGCTAATCATTTTCTAGTACTAATTCCTATACTGGCGATTAGTCCGAGGAAATATGTTTTTTTTTCAATCGTTCCATCGTGCACGTTCCATGAAAAGAGGCTGTTGCTGAGAGATATTCGGTACATACAAATTCATTGATAATTTCCACCTGTGGCCGTTAAGATGTGTATCTTATAGTTAGATTTATTGAATTTTAGGGTCCCTGGATTTTTTCGTTGACATTCCTTCAAATCCTGACGTAAAACGACATCATTAAACCGTGACTTTTCGATGTCCTTTGTATAGATCGATTTTATTTTTCCCTAAAAATATGCCTTTTTATCCTGCAAATGTGGAACAGCACATTTGCTCTCGCCTTGAGAAGCGTTTCTGGTCCATTTAGACCTCCAGGAACACCAAACATTAAATTTATTAGTCTTTGCTTTTTTTCTTTCAGTTAGCCGATGGCAAATAATCCTTCTGGGTCTCAAAATATAGACGCCATCCGATTGTTGTGCTTTTGTGAACTGGGAGAGGCTTCATCCCTTCTTGTTCTCTCAGATGACAACCAATTCGACTCCGGAAAGTGGTGATGGTGTTAGGAAACATTCATTGTCACAAATATATTTTTAAAAGTAGCTTTACCGCGTCCGATTTGCCCAAAACACTAATCAGAAATAACACAACGTATATATATTTCGGTCGATTTTAAAGTCACGTGGCAGACATTTTACAAAGAGCTATGCGCATGTTCAAGAACATATCCAAGAAAAAAATTAAACCGTGCTTTCCGGTCTTCCGGCCCTTATTTGAGGATTTATAGATGTTCTCTGTAACTGCCTCATTTGGGCGTCTAACACGTGCTCCATCTCCGGTGTGGCCAGTACGGATTCGGAAAAAAATCGCGAACAGATAACTTTTTTTGAATACATGGTTCGACTCTGGCCCTATTTGTAATTTGTAATTTCATCCAAAAAATGTGTCCTTCTAGTAAACGGCACGGACTTTTCGGACTAACTGTTAAGGTTTCCTGATGACAGACGATATTCGACAATGTCTGCAGAATGTAGTTTTTCGACAACAAACATGATATTTTCCAAGACCAATTTGAAGGTCCATGTTGCGATTATTGGAAAATGTATTGAATTATGTTGAGTTCGACTCAACAACGAGCTATAGCATAAACCTAGAAGAATAAACTTTATGTCGACGATCACTGCATTGATACGAGGTTTATCACTACTATTCTTCTGCCACATCTGTTCGGATTTCCGTGCAGATGCCTTGATCTATCTCTTGTATGCTCACCTATGTATTGCGTCCAAAACTTGTGCACGTGCAGCTGCTCGAACAGCATCGCCACCGGCGACGCGGTTATCGCCACAATCAGAGCGCCCCAAAACGTGCGCGGCACAACGCCCGGACAGTCGTGATGGTCATACTGCGTGGAGTGTCCACCAGAGAAAACCCAATTAGATCCATATTGACGCCGAAGCCGAACGGCTGCCTCCCGAATCGTCGTACTCACCTCGGTCAGGTTCCATCCGTGATAGATAATATCGTGCATCGCCTGCATGTTGAAGCTCTCCTCCACCTTGGCGAATGGCGTGTACACCAGATGCACGGCCGCCACGAAGAACACCAGCAGACTCATTCTGATTGATGCGATGCGATTTACTATACGTTCGTATATGGTCGTATTTAGGTGCGAAGTGCGATGAATTCGGTGCGGGCAGAGCAGCGACGTTGCTCAGCTGCATCTCCACAAATCAGCCAGCTGGACAAACACGCGCAGGCAGAGCTTATATAATCTGGCCGGGCACTTCTACTGGCGGCGAATGCAGCGACCGCCAACAAACCTGATCGCCTCCGTCTCGGGCCGCTCCGTTCCGGATGTAAACACTGCCGAAAATAGACGCGATTTGTGCGGAAAAACCACCGATCTCTGTTTAGTGTAAACGCAAAATAAGCGTCGTGCTTTCCGATTTCCGCGCACGCACAGTAGTTTTGGGTAAAAATAGCCACAAACACGCACGCACAGCTGATTTGAATCTGAAAATAGCCGGCACAACAGACGGCGCTGATGTGAAGTTAGCAGCGCATGAAGTGGGATATTTTTCGGAAGCGTAAATTCAGCATTGCCAGTCGATTGTAAAGTATATTATATTGCGACAAATAATATATGACATATTATTTATATCTTCTATTTTTCAAAATGAACGTTGATCAGCAAACAAATGAGAATAGCTGTATTTTCTCATTTTGTAAGTCAGTGGAAACTCCAAAGCCGAAATCGCACTGGACCGACATTTTTTCCGGCTTAGGCAAAACCAGTTTTATTTCTCAAGACATTACAAAATCAGAAATTAAGAAATCGAATCAAACATGAGTTCATAGAGTATTAAAAGACCTCCTAGAACAAAAATGACACAATAAAGGTACTGTTTAGATTAGTTCGATTATTCTACTGTTTTTTGCCGCTTCAAGCTTCAAGTGAATTTGATTTCTAGTTCTACTTGGTCTGATATAACTATCGGGAGATATAAAGAAGGGACAACATTTTTGATACAAATAAAATTTATTGTTGATCATAGTCATCTTTCCGTCCGCCAAACAAGATTTTATACTCGCACTGTCATTAATTTAGAAGATATTGTCTTTATTGTAACTCCCGGCCGGGCGGATTGAATATCCTAACATAATGGAGAAGAAGGTATTTAAAGTCTTATTTGAGCACTAATTTATGATAGGTAGATTGGCCGCTGGAGGAAAAACATGTCTTGAGAAATTGTTATCTGGGTCCTTCCCTAGCCGAAATTAAATAGGACAATTTTTTCAAATATTCTGTACCTTCCATTTGGGCACCGGAGACGATGCGCACAGTTGACGCCTAAATTTGGCAGTTTCTGACGAAAACATCAATAAGTCGACCAAATAATTTCGTAATTAAGAAAGGATGGAACCAGGAGATTACTGATACCCTGAGGTTATATAAAAAAAATACATATAGGTGCATACGTTTTTGGGAATGCGAGAGCTCTTTTCGGAAGGGTGCCGCAAAAACGCAAAAACTCACAATCGACCAAATCGGCAAAAAACCATAATCAATGAATGGGGGCTTTGAATTGTGGTCCCATCTATGGTTTTAGGCGTATTTGGCCTTCAGCGACTATTTTTTATTTTCCAAATGAAAATGGTCGTAGCTCCAGGAAAAGAATGAGGCAGTATAAATCGAGAAAAAAGACATTTTGCAAGGGTTAGGAACGAATACTTTTTCAAGGTGATCGAGACGTTGTAGGACCGCTGATTTAGGGCTATCGACCTGAAATAAATATATGTTGTTGATTTAAAAAAATGTTTATCAAAAATGTTGGTCCTTCCCTATTACTCCCGATACTTATCAGCCCATGTAGTATATGGTGCATTTCGCGCAATTTGTAACGAGTTCCAATTATTCATATACGTCGGAAATAAAAAAGGAGACATAATTAAACATTCGTTTGATTTTAACTTTTTCTAATGAAAATGCTTTTCTAAGACGAAAATTTGAGTCTCCGGCTTACAGTGGTCGATTTTCATACAAATCGTGTTCAAGGTTCTCGGGACCAAACAAATTGTTCAGCTTACAAGGGGAGGTCACGCACGTGTCGTTACGGATCACAGTGAGCGTCTAGCTGGTGATTCTGAGAGCAAAATAAAGGTACACGTCTAAAAGGACTCTTGCCAATGTGCCCTGTAGCCGAAGATATGAGCAGTTGAAGGTTGACTTAAACATTTCAGAGAAAGCCGTCATGTCAAAAGTGTGGTACAACTTTTACAATGCTCAAATTGTATCTACAATTTGGGCATTGTTAAAGAATGAACGAATGACGATTGTCAATGTTTGCTACTTCTAAATCTGCATTCAATATCGTAATTGGGTTGGAAGTAATTTTAAATAAGTTCTATTGTTTGAACCTTTTCAATTTATCTGTAACGTTTCATTGGATAAATTGCATTCATTGCATTCCCGTTTTTCAATGTTATCTGTATTCCTTCCATATCAAGTTTTCATCACTCTAAATCCATAATAGACATCAATTCATTGAATCCATTCATACTACGTGATTCATTGGAGTCAAATATGAGTTTCCTATGTCCCTTTGTAAATTCAAAGAGGCGCCATTGCAATAAATTCACCACCAATGCATACTTGCTTCGCTTCTCGTTCTCACACATTACGTTTCCGTTTTATTCGCGATCCCGATACACAAAGCCACCGCAGCCACCAGCTGCTTTCACCTGTCACCCTCCCCTCGCCACTCTAATCGAAATTGTAATCAAAGTAACTGGAATCCAACGACTGCACGCGCACAAACCCATCCTCACCGCCCGACGCATAGCTCCTACCGTCCGGATGGAACGCCAAACTGTTGATCGGACCGAAATGTCCCTTCAGCCGAGCGAACTCCTCCTCGTACACCAGATGGAAGAACCGCGAGTCGAACTTGCCCGCCTGCGTCGACGTCGTCGTCACCTCCATCGCGTCCTGACCACCGCCCAGCACCACATGCTCATGGGTCGGACTGATGGACGCCGAATTCACCGGCCTCTCCGTCACGTACGTCTTCAGGCAGCACAGGCTCTCCGCATCGAATAGCTTGGCGGTGTGATCCTTCGAAGCGGTCACGAACATCGTGCCGTCCTTCGAGAACTGCATGTCATTGATCACGCTCGTGTGATCCTTCACCGAGTTCAGCTCCTTGCCGTTGCGCAGATCGAACAGCGAAATCGTGCCGTTCTCGTGGCCGGTGATCACCGTCGTATCCAAGCTGCCCCACAGCATCGAGGTGACCTTGGATCCCTGGATGGGGATGCGCAGCACCGGCTCCGACGTGGAGACGGTCTCGTCGACGTTGCGGACGTCGATGATGACGCACTCGCAGGACTGGCCCATGGTGCGATCGGTGGAGTAGGCGGCCTGGTTGCCCGAGTAGCTGAAGTTGCACGTACGGACGGAGGACTTGCAGACGATGGTGCCGATGCAGCGGCCGAATTCGACGTCCCAGATCCTGCGG